>QXTE01000025.1:13337038-13581399 GCA_003942145.1 Platysternon megacephalum | reverse complement strand
GCTGGGGGGGCCCCTGGGTGTGATTGGGGGAGGGAGGGAGGGGGCGGGGGATACCAGGCTGGGTGGGCCCCTGGGTGTGATTGGGGAGGCAGGGAGGGTGCGGGGGATACCAGGCTGGGTGGGCCCCTGGGTGTGATTGGGGGAGGCAGGGAGGGTGCGGGGGATACCAGGCTGGGTGGGCCCCTGGGTGTGATTGGGGGAGGCAGGGAGAGTCGGGGGATACCAGGCTGGGTGGGCCCCTGGGTGTGATTGGGGGAGGCAGGGAGAGTCGGGGGATACCAGGCTGGGTGGGCCCCTGGGTGTGATTGGGGTGGCAGGGAAGGTGCGGGGGATACCAGGCTGGGTGGGCCCCGGGTGTGATTGGGGGTGGCAGGGAGAGTCGGGGGATACCGAGCTAGTTGGGCTCACACAATCACAGGTTCCAAGCTCAGTTGGGGCCTCCAGGCGCTACCGTAATCCTAACAGTAATGTGCATGACATAACAGGGGATTGAACTCAGTTGGGGTCTGTAGGTGCTACTGTAATAGTACCAACACTGCACACACCTGATGTGCTACCGTAACATTAATAGAAACATGCATGCTGTAATAGGTCCCTGATCTCAGCTGGGCCAGTTAGTATCTACCGTAATACTACAAATAACGCACACACAATAACAGAGCTGTGCGCTTGGCTGGGGCCTGTGGGCAGTACCATAACCCCGGCCCAGCTCATGAAGGCCCTGACACTCGGTTGGCATTTCTGGGTCTGTCTGTGGGCCAGGCTATAAGTTATGAGCACCGCAGTCAATCGCTTCCAGCGTTTCAGGGAACGATCGAGGCATCATTGGCCAGAATCCTATGGATTCTGGAGCAAATCAGGAAACCGGAAGGGGAAAAGGGGGGACCCATTGAGCCTCTGCACAGCCACAGCTCCGAGCACCTCTGCAATTGTCTACAGAGCAAAGCACTGGTCGAGGGCACCTATTAACGCTTCCAGCATAACACCAGCCCTGCTCAGCTCAGCCTCCCAATAGAGCGTACCACGGAGACGCCCCGACACCCGTAGTGACATTGCCCAGACAAATAAGTGGGGGACGGCGGTGGGGGTGGGAGGGGGGAAATGTGGGCCTGCACGCAGCCTCTGGCGTGGGGGGAGAATGCGGGAGCGGGGTATAGGAGGGAGCAGGACATGGGAGGCACACAGAACCCTGGCAAGGAGAATAATAGGGGATCTTGGGGGGGACACACACATACAGAGCCCATTGCATAGGGAGGAGTAAGGGGGCACTCTGTGTGCCACTGAGGAGAATGGAGGGTATGGCTGGTGGGACTGGGGGCACACACAGAGCTGCTGGCAGGGGGGGTGGGACTGAGGGCACACACAGCCACTGGCATGGGGGGGAGAATAGGGGACCCTCTTATGGGAGTGGGAGGAGCACATAGCACCCCTGATGGGAGGGGTGGGGGGTTGCAGGGAGTCCCTGATCTAGCGGGGGCTGGGAGGGTGGCCCGAGGCAGCTGCTGGGGGATGGAGGGAGGCAAGGAGCTCTGGGGGAGGCAAGGAGCTTGGCCTACACAAGCTATGACACGTGAGCGCCCGTCACACCAATACAGTATCTAATAATAACGCTGCTTGGCATGCTGAGGCCACTCAGCACTCCACAGCGGCAGCGAGGAGACAGCTCAGCTCCTCCTGCTGCCAAAATCCTGCGTCCTTCAGCTAATGGACAATTGCCATTAGCCGCTAGCAGTACGGAGCTGATGACACACAGCTGAGCAGGCCTGATGCCAGCCAGTAGAGGGCAGCAGTGACTCGGCTCTACTGGCCAGCATACTGCAATCCAGCCATCCCTGCTCCTACCACTGGACACCACCCCCACGCCCCCGAGCTGGCGATCGATCCCAGGAGACCTGACCCCCATCCAGCCCCGCGCCCCCGTTCCCACACCTAGACCCCACTCCAGAGTTCTAGCACCAGGTCTGTGAGGGGCGCGGATCTAGGGGTTAGAACAGTGGGGAGCAGGGACTGGGAGCCAGGACTCCTGGGTTCTCTCCCCAGCTCTATGAGGGCAGTAGGATCTAGTGGGTTAGAACAATGGGGAAGCTGGAAGTCAGGACACCTGGGTTCTATTCCCCCATGTTCTGGAGGCACACCGAGCACTGGGAGGAGTCCAGCTCCCCAGTGGGGCGATAGGAGAGACGGCCAGTGCCCGGGCACGTTGGGGCAGGTGCCAGCTGAGTCACAGAGGAACAGGCGCCAGCAGTGTAAAGAGAAAACAAACAGCCTCTCTGCTTCAGCCACACACACAGGGACACTCCCTACAGAGTAGATTTGGGGGGTGCTGGGAGACTAGGGGGGTTAGGAGCAGGAGGTGCTGGGGTGCAGAAGGAGGGACCAGAGACACAGAATTAGGGGGGGGGGCAGGGGCAGCATTAAAAGCCGTGGAGGCAATGAGGAGGGAGCAGCATTAGATTCATAGGTTCCATGGGCAAACGGGACCATTGTGATCACCAGGTCCAACCTCCAGTCTAGCACCGACCATGGAGCATCCCTACATTAATTCCCTGTTTGAACCAGAGCAGATCTGTCAGAAAAGCCTCCCATCTGGAGTTCCAATTGCCAGTGCTGGAGGATCCACCCCCACCCTGGGTCAGGTGTCCCAAGAGTTAATTTCCCTCACAGTTAAACGTTTGCACTTTATTTCCAGTCGGACTCTGTCTAGCCACTGGATCTCATTAGACCTTTGTCTGCAAATCGAAGAGCCCTCTGTGATCACATTTCTGTTCCCCACGTCAGTTCCTGTAGACTGCGATCCAGTCACCCCTTAACCTTCTCTTTGGTATGCAGAGCTCCCAATCGTTTAATCTCTCTTCTGACCCTCTCCGATGGACCACATCCTTCTCCAGGTGTGGGCCCCAGAACTGGACACTCTGTTCCAGCAGCAGTGGCACCAGAGCCAAATCCAAAGGCAACAGAACCTCCCCCTCCTGCTCCAGATTCCCTGTTTATACATCCCAGGATCGCATTAGTCCTTTTGGCTAAGGTGTCGCACTGAGGGCTCATGTTCAGCTGATTATCCACTGTGACCCCAAGTCTTTTTCAGAGGTGCTGGTGGGGGCAGCACTAGGGAGGGCCCAGCAGCACTGGGAGGGGCAAGGGCGGGTGGCAGTGGGGAAGCACCAGGAGGGATAGAGCTAGGGGAGGGCTAGGCTGCCGGCACTCAGGTAACAACTCTGTTGGCCACACAGGAGACAGATTAAACTTTGACTCTGGCTCCTGCAGTCACTGGGATGTCTCCTGCCCGAGCACTCGGTCCCTCTCTCAGACCGAGACCCAAGAGGGGCTGCCAAGATCCGTCCGTATTTTGACGTGTGCATTACTGGTAGTATTACAGTACCGCCCAGAGGGGCCTGCCGAGATCCGTCCGTATTTTGGTGTGTGCGCATTATTAGTAGTATTACAGTACCGCCCAGAGGGGCCTGCCGAGATCCGTCCATATTTTGGTGTGCGCGCATTACTGGTAGTATTACAGTACCGCCCAAAGGGGCTTGCCGAGATCTGGCCGTATTTTGGTGTGCGCGCATTATTAGTAGTATTACAGTACCGCCCAGAGGGGCCTGCCGAGATCCGTCCATATCTTGGTGTGCGCGCATTACTGGTAGTATTACAGTACCGCCCAGAGGGGCGGGCCCAGATCTGCCCATGTTTTGGGGTGTGCGCATTACTGGTAGTATTACAGTACCGCCCAGAGGGGCCTGCCGAGCTCCGTCCATATTTTGGTGTGCGCGCATTACTGGTAGTATTACACTACCGCCCAAAGGGGCTTGCCGAGATCTGGCCGTATTTTGGAGTGCGCGCATTATTAGTAGTATTACAGTACCGCCCAGAGGGGCCTGCCGAGATCCGTCCATATTTTGGTGTGCGCGCATTACTGGTAGTATTACAGTACCGCCCAGAGGGGCTTGCCGAGATCTGGCCATATTTTGGTGTGTGGGCATTATTGGTAGACAGTTACACCAGTTTAAGTTTAAAAGAGTGAATTTACAGCAGTGTAGTTAAACCCATTTCAAAGGACCATGTGGATGGTCTTATTTTGAATTCAACCCAGCTGACTGGGGGGGGGGGGGAGAGCACAGGGGTGGCAGGGGCAGCATTAGGAGGCACAAGGGGACAACGGGGAGGGGGCAACATTAGATTCATAGACCCTAAGGCCCGAAGGGACCACTGTGATCATATTTCTGGTCTGACCTCCTGCATAACACAGAGCAGATCTGTTCAAAATACATCCCACCTTGATTTTAAAAACAATCCACCACTGCTCTTGGGCCGTGGTTCCAATGGTTAGTTACTCTCACAGTTACGAATTTGCACTTTATTTCCAGCCTGCATTTGCCTAGCCTCAACTTCCAGCCACTGGATCGCACCAGACTGAAGAGCTATTATCCGATTTCTGTTCCCCTCCCCATGTTGGTTCTTATAGACCGTGACCAAGTCCCCCCTTAACTGTCTCTTTGTTAAGCTAAACAGATTGAGCCCCTGATGTCTCTCACTATAAGACAGGTTTTCTAATCCTTTAATCATTCTCGTGGCTCTTTTCTGACCCCTCTCCAATTTATCCATATCCTGCCTGAACTGTAGTCACTGGAACTGGAAGCAGTATTCCAGCAGCGGCCGCACCCGTGCCAAATACAGAAGTAATATGACCTCTCTACTCCTACTCAAAATTCCCTGGCTTGTGCCTGTATCTTTACCAGCACAAGCACAACTTCGGGTGTTATCCTGTTGTCTATGGGAAAGGTGTGTCAGTATCAGATAAAGTATGAATTAAAACCAATGTAGTTCTACCACTGTAACCCCTGATGTGGGGACACTCATTCTGGGATGAGTGACCTTTTTTGGTTTAGTTTTGGTCTCTTGGGAAGGGATTTAAGCTAACCCCAAAAAAGCCATTCTTCCCTACCAACAGAAGGCATGGTCTCCACCCACACTGTGCCCTGGTACATATAATTATGTCTGCTAGGGTGTGATTTGTTTAGCTGATATCATTGTACTGGTACAACCCCTAGCAGTTATGGCTGCCTGGATTGCGATGCTTTCTCTTTGCAGTTTGAAAACAGCGCTGGCTCATGAAAACCAGATGCGTTATGGGATAGCTGGAGAGGACTCATGGGAGATCCAAAGATCCACCATGTGAAAAATCCCAGAATGCAGAAAGCCCATCAGTGGAACATTGCACCCTGGGATACCTGTGTGCTTACTTACATACAAGTAGTTTTGTGGCAAGACAAGATTTACTAGCGTCCTTGTCTGACCCCATCTCTGTAATATCTGAGCACCTCACCAGTTTTAATGCCTTCATCCTCACAACATCCCTGTATGTAGCACAATGCTGTTATCCCTATTGTACAGGTGGGGAAACTGAGGCACAGAGTGGCTAAGTGACTTGCCCTACATCTCATAGGAAGGCCATGGTAGGGCAGGCAACGTGGGTCTCTTAAGTCCCAGGCCAGCATGCTAACCATCCCCATGGGGCTTATGGTGGAGTAACTAGAGCTGTATAACTGGTAACACTTTCCCTAAGTAAAGCTCCTGCAGCTTTCCCATTTAGACAAGTCCTACATCTCCTTCACTGCCGAGTCTCTCTGATCAGTTCTTCTCCTCCAGCCAGGCTGGTAGGTGCCTCTCAGTCCCTGGTGTCTGTGCCGGGCTGTGGATTTGGGCAGCAGGCGCTGAGAAGATGACAGGACGCTTGGGCGTGGGGCACACCCAACACCCACCCCCCGGGCACGGTGCAGCATGTTAATGAGTGGCTCTCTGAGGTCAGGAGGGGCATGAAGCCGGTTGCCTGCTGGCAAGTGCAGAGCAAACCACAGCCCTGCCTGTGCCTGGGGAACGTTGCTAAAATCTCCCACATTGGCAGCGCTGGCAAAGGACAGCCATAGGCTTATGCAGCTGAATTAGGATGCAGGACATCTGAAGTTGGTTAGGGAACTAGTCTACGACCTGGGTTCAATTCCCAGCTCTACCACTGACTCCTTGCATGACCTTAAGGAAGTAATGTCCCTGCTCTAGGCCACAGGTTCCCCCTCTGAAAACAAACTCTTGAGCAATAGTCAACATGGTTTCTGTAAAAGGAAATCGTGTCTTACTAATCTATTAGAGTTCTTTGAAGGGTGGACATAGTGTACTTAGATTTCCAGAAAGCCTTTGACAAGGTCCCTCACCAAAGGCTCCTACATAAATTAAGCTGTCATGGGATAAAAGGGAAGGTCCTTTCAGGGATTGAGAACTGGTTAAAGGACAGGGAACAAAGGGTAGGAATTAATGGTAAATTCTCAGAATGGAGAGGGGTAACTAGTGGTGTTCCCCAAGGGTCAGTCCTAGGACCAATCCTATTCAATTTATTCATAAATGATCTGGAGAAAGGGGTAAACAGTGAGGTGGCAAAGTTTGCAGATGATACTAAACTACTCAAGATAGTTAAGACCAAAGCAGATTGTGAAGAACTTCAAAAAGATCTCACAAAACTAAGTGATTGGGCAACAAAATGGCAAATGAAATTTAATGTGGATAAATGTAAAGTAATGCACATTGGAAAAAATAACCCCAACTATACATACAACATGATGGGGGCTAATTTAGCTACAACGAGTCAGGAAAAAGATCTTGGCGTCATTGTGGATAGTTCTCTAAAGATGTCCACGCAGTGTGCAGAGGCGGTCAAAAAAGCAAACAGGATGTTAGGAATCATTAAAAAGGGGATAGAGAATAAGACAGAGAATATATTATTGCCCTTATATAAATCCATGGTACGCCCACATCTCGAATACTGTGTACAGATGTGGTCTCCTCACCTCAAAAAGGATATTCTAGCACTAGAAAAGGTTCAGAAAAGGGCAACTAAAATGATTAGGGGTTTAGAGAGGGTCCCATACGAGGAGAGATTAGAGAGGCTGGGACTCTTCGGCTTGGAAAAGAGAAGACTAAGGGGGGACATGATAGAGGTATATAAAATCATGAGTGATGTTGAGAAAGTGGATAAGGAAAAGTTATTTACTTATTCCCATAATACAAGAACTAGGGGTCACCAAATGAAATTAATAGGCAGCAGGTTTAAAACAAATAAAAGGAAGTTCTTCTTCACGCAGCGCACAGTCAACTTGTGGAACTCCTTACCTGAGGAGGTTGTGAAGGCTAGGACTATAACAATGTTTAAAAGGGGACTGGATAAATTCATGGTGGCTAAGTCCATAAATGGCTATTAGCCAGGATGGGTAAGAATGGTGTCCCTAGCCTCTGTTCGTCAGAGGATGGAGATGGATGGCAGGAGAGAGATCACTTGATCATTGCCTGTTAGGTTCACTCCCTCTGGGGCACCTGGCATTGGCCACTGTCAGTAGACAGATACTGGGCTAGATGGACCTTTGGTCTGACCCTGTACGGCCTCTCTTATGTTCTTATGCACCCTTTGTCCATTCAGACTGTGAGCTCTTCAGGGTAGGGACTGTCTCTCACTGTGTCTGCACAGCGCCTGGCACAATGGGGCCCCGATCTCCAGCAGGGGTCTGTGCAGCGCCTGGCACAATGGGGCCCCGATCTCTGGCGGGGTCAGTGTAGGGCCCAACAACGTGGGGAAGCGGAGGCACAGAGAGGGGAAGGGACTTGCCCAGGGTCACAGAGGAAGTCGATGGCTGAGTTGGGAACTGGAGCCAGGTTTCTTGCATTTCAGGCCATGGGGCTGGCCACACTCCCCTCCCCCTTTGTTCTCTCTCCCTCGCACACACACAGCGTGTTCTCTTCCGCTTCTCTCACTGAAGCATTGAAGCCCAGATCCTCCCCTATGGGAGTCAGCTGCCCAAATAGCTCGGAGGACCTGGCCTGAGACACTGTTTGCATCACTGATGCTATATAAAAATAAGGTGCATTAGTTTCACAACCAGCTTGCTTTATCCCCATTACCTTGCACACCGAAGGCCAACCGTTGCTAATTAACACTTTGAACTCCCCCAGCGCCTTTTTAGCGGAGGATCAGAGCCCTTTACAGCCTAGCAGTATGTCCATTAGAGGAAGGGAAATAATCAGTGTAAACTGAGGCATGGGGCTGGGAAAACTAACATCCCAAGGTCCAGCCGTAGATGGTAAACCTCTCTCGAGTGACTGTTGGTAGCAGCAGCAGCTGTGTGTTGGAGCTGACAATGCAGAAGAGAGAGAATTGTGAATAAAACCCAGGAGTCCTGACTACCACTCTGCCTTCTGTGGCCATTAGATACCTCCCAGAGAACCCAAGAGTCCAGGCTCCCAGCTCTAACCACTAGACAGCACTTCCTGTCTCTTCACCACCCACATCCTGTTGCTTAGGCCTTATCCACGCAGGAAAGTTTTACCAGTTATAGTTTATCCATCCAGTCATATCTATACAATCCCCATGAGGACACTCATCACACAAAAGGTGCATTTTAGGTTTTAGCTTAGACCCCTTCCCAAGTGACATTAACTAACCTGAAAAAAGTTCCTCTTGTACTAGAATATGCGTGTCTAGCTTCACAGCGTTCAAGGGACCATAAGATCATCTCCTCTAACCTGTATATCCCAGACCAGAGAGTTTCTTTCTGCTCTCGCTGGCTGGCCTTTTCTGCAGCCCTTGGATCATTTTTGTGGCTCTTCTCCGCACCCTCTGATCTTTCAACATCCTTTTTAAACCAGACAACATGTGAGGCTAAACCAGCATAACTATAGCGGTTAAAATTCACACCTTCACTTACACCCTTTTGGGTGTCAACAAAGCTGTCGATAAAATAGTTCCAGGTCTCCCACTTGCTACAGCTGCGCAGCTTCCTTTAACAGCGATTCAGTTATTGAAAAGCTCTCCCCCAGGTCGTCAACAAAGCTCCTGCATCACGGTGCTGGAATGTCCGGCCAGACCAGCCAATTCATTCCTGGCTTATCATTATTACTGGGAAGTAGAGAGCTGACATACATGCTCCCCCATGAGTCACAAGGCTGAGGCGGCACGTGGGGGAGTGGGGTTTCCCTGTACGATCAGTATTACGCTAGCCCATCACAGCCCTGACCAAGATTGGTGGTCCCCCCCCCGTCATGCTGGGCATTGCAGAGATTTCCATTCACTCACTGGGTGGCCCCCACTGAAATTGGGGACCCTGTTACATAGACACCCTCCAACAAAGATTAGCCCCCACCCCCCACAAGATCAGGGCTTCTCAGTCATACCAAGCCGTTCCTGCCCCCAGGACTTTACACTCTCCCTAGACAAAAGAAGGATTCTTCTCCATGTTTCACCAATGGGGAAACAGATGCTGAGAGGTGGCCTGGGGCTACTCAGTCCTCATAAGAAGCCTGTGGCAGAGCAAGGAACTGAACACATGCCTGTGTGACTTACCCACAAGACCATCCTTCTTCCTGCTGCTGTGCTTAGGCCACTATCCCAAAGATGGCAAGAGAAGCCAGGAGTCCTGGTTCCAGGCCCCCTGCTCTGACCACTAGACCCCACGCCCCGGTACCTAATCTCATGCTCTAACCACAAATTGCTGCCCCACGCACATCCCCTCCCACGCTGGGACTAGAACCCAGAAGTCCTGATTCCCACTCCTCACTTCCCTAAAGAGTAGGCCCCACTCTCTGGTGCAACTAGGGATGCTGACTCCCCAGCCTGTATTTTAACCACAGCTCCATTTCCCTCTCCCTTCTCTGCACTTACTCTTCAAGCCACAATACCTTTCAGACTAACCAAACGCATCCTAGGGCAGTGAGCCGCTACAGCTGCCATCTTGTTAGCAGTTAAGTTAGAGGCTTTGGCAGAGTCCTGACTCATAAGAGCAGCACTGACTCCTGAGAGAGCCCCGATGACCGAGCCCCAAGCCAACGGGTTACAGTGTGACGCACATTTGCTCTGCTCTGTACAGTTGATCATTAACAACCCCCTTCAATAGACATTTAACAGCTCGAGGCTTGATGCTGCCATCCCAGTGTGCACGCTCAGCAGGGCTGCGAGATGGAGCCTTAACACAGGGCTTCCGGCAATGACGTGCATTAAGGAGGAGGATTCCATACTACAAACACCCCCAGTTACACACCTTTTACCTGCCCTTTCTGCTGTGGTGGGGAAAGTGAAGTACACACATGTGCATGCTCTCACACCAGCTGTGTATACACATACATACATGCACATGGCTATGCTCCACCCATTACATAGCTATATACACACACACACACACACACCTATCCCCACACATGCTCTCACACCAGCTAAATACACACATCCCAGCTGTCCACACACATACTCTCACTAGCTCTATTCACACACACACACACACACACACAAAATCACACACCAACTACTTCAACAGTGAACTTTGGACCCTAAGGAAAACAAAAAACAGCCCTAACACCCATCTGAGACATGCACCACGAGTCAAAGGCCTCCACAGGGGAAGGTTGGCTCAGTGGTTAGGACACTAACATGAGCCTTGTAGGATCAGGATTCAAGTCCCCACTCTGCTACAGACTCCCTGTGTAACCTGGGGCAAGTCCCTTCCCCCCTTTGTGCCCCAGGTTCCCCTCCCACCCTATATTGCGAGTGGGAGCGCTGCCGGGCAGGGATGGTTTCACCATACGTGTGTACAGCACCTGGCCTGATGGGGTTCCTGCTCTCAGGTGGGGTCCCAGCTGCTACCGTAATGTTACTAATAATGTGCACCCCATAACAGACTCCCACTCTTGGTCTTTCATGTGCTATCGTAACATCTAGTAAGTTAGCCACACTTATTAACCTCGCTAAACGGGACATTAACATAGTGACCAACAGCTGTTCTCAGCAAGTCAGGGGCATGAACAGCATGTGTTATAAACACCCTGCACAAGGGGTTAAAGACAGTGATAAGCAGCTGTAACAATCGCTATTCATTAAAACAGCTAGTGATTTATTAACCCTCCACATGCCTGTTTTGAAATGGAACTTGAACACAAAGTGTTGGCAAAGGGCCCCGGATTCCTTTCTCACTGCAAATCCAGGAGTGCTCCAGCAAATTCAGTGCAAGGCTGAAGCAAACCAGACACTGATGTAGCCGGACGGGCAATGGTAAAAAATTGGTAGTGTCCCTGTTTAACAGCTCAGAGTTTGCAGGAAGCCTCAGTTCTTTTACCAATCACTCAACAGACAGAGCCCTCTGAAATCAACAGGCGGTGCTGGATCCAAAAATTACCTGCCAACCAAGATTCCAGCCAGGTTACCCTGACGACAGGAACAACACACACGCACACACAGTTGACACTTGTGCTAATTTTTTTTAAATTTATTAGCTATCATCCCCACTCAGCCCTGGCAGTTACACACTGATAGCAAAAGGTACAGGGAGATGTTTGTATTGCAGCAGTGCCTAAGTGTCTGATCTGAGACCCACCACGCCAGGTGCTGCACAGACATCCTCCCCCTCACCCAACCAAGATCTGGGGGCCCTAGTTGTGCCACATGCTGCACACACACACCCCTGACCAAGATCTGGGGAAATCCCTGCCCCCCTCAAGCTGGGCTGCACTGACACAAGGGGAGACCAGCCTTGCCTTGAAGAGCTCACAGTGCAAGCAGATGGGGTGAATAAGCTGTCCCTATTTTACAGACAAGGGAAACTGAGGCACAGATGAAGTGACTTGGCTGAGGGTTCCCAAGAACTGTGCGGTAGAGCCAGCCCTTGAAGCCAGGTGTCCTGCAGGCTAGTGTAGTGCTTTCACCAGAAAGCCATCATTGGCCCGGCTCTGGGATGGAGCATGAGTCGTTCTTACCTAGGAGAAGGTGTTAAAACAAAACAATCAGGGGATTTTGGGTCTGGGCCATGCTCCCCATGACAGGGGCCCTGATCTCCTTTGGGCCCTACTATAGTGCAGGCCATGATACAGATGCCGTAAATGGGCCTCAGTCTCAGCCAGGGGGCAGCACCTGGCCCGACAGCAGGCCCCCTCGTCTGAGCTAGAGCAACAAGGCAGTACCATACCACTACTGCATACCATAGAATGGGCCCCTGCTCTCACTGGGACCCTCTGGTAGGGTGACCAGACGTCCCGATATTTCGGTCTCTGTCCCGTGTCCCGACCGATCTTAGGTTGGGACGTATTTTGTCCCAATATCCGCAGGCAGCACTGTGGTTTTTTGTTTTTGTTTTAAACTCAGCCGGGGCAGGACTCACTCGGGTTGTTTTTTTTTTTGCTCAGCCGGAGACGGGGTAGGACTCGCTTGGCTTTTTTTTTTTTTTTTTGGCTCAGCCCCCATGTGTCCTGATATTTTCTTCCCCTCATCTGGTCACCCTACCCTCTGGGCATTACCATAGTACTATTAATAATATGTATGTCATAAGGGAACCCTGATCTTGGTCAGCATCTTTTGGCTGTACCTTATTACTATTGCTCATGCACCTGCCATAAGGCCCCCCATCCCCCAATCTGGATCAGGGTCTGTGCAGTGCCTGGCACAACAGGGCCCCCTTCCTTGTCTCATAGGGCTTCCAGCCCCTGCTGTCATACAAACCAAGGTGCAGTAAAAATGAGGGGATTTCAAAAGCTATTTTTAAACAGCCGATCATCTCTGAAATACAGATCATGAGCTGAAATAAATCAAGTTTCCTTTCAAGTTAGTCGCACAAGCATCTGCTGTGGTCCCAGGGAGAATATGCCCTGCCGCCAAAATGATTGATTAACTTTAACAAAAAATAAAAAGGTAATTTCCTGCCAAGCACCAGGCATGGTTTTCTGAGGTTTTTGGATCCTACAGCAAGATCAAGTGCTTTACCTAACGCAGCCAGCGCCTAAACCTGAAAAACGAGTCCTGTGCAGTTGGGGAGCGTGAGTAATCGTATTTCCACTGCCTTGCAAGAAGGAGCCAGCAGAGGTAAGAGTTACATCATAGATGTTTTTTAAAAAGGCTGGTACAACCGAGAGTTTCAGACAGGAGTGGCAGGCGTCACGCAGCGAGATGCTGCCTTGGATGACTGCAATTCTCAGATCCCTTTCTGGGGTATTACTGTGGTAGAAAAAGCAAAGTCTTGTCTCCACTGGGTGATTCTATGGGCTGCTGGAGATCTTAAGAGGTCTGTCAGATAAGGAGCCATGGAAGCAATACTTATAATAATCTATGTATCGCAACAGTACCAAGGAGCCCCACTAATGGACCTGGACCCCTTGTGTCTGGTACTGTCCAGACACAGAACAAGATATGGTCCCTGCCTCAAAGATTTTTTTTTTAGATCGATTTAAAATGGCTGTCCTTCCAAACAAATTAAAAAACACCCCCAAAATCTGCTGAAGATTGAAGCAGACACACACAGGAAGGACAAGCTACTGTGGCCAATTTCATTATTGCACTAGGAGAGACAATATGTGGTTTTCCTGCTATTTCTCTACATCAAGCAGACACTGAACGAGAGTGTTCTCCATCCTGTGTATTACAGGAGTAGCAGAGGCAGGATTGGAACCCAGCTGTCCAGGGCCGGCGCAACCCATTAGGCGACCTAGGCGGTCGCCTAGGGCACTAACATTTGGGGGGCGCCGGCGCCCCAGTCATCAGTGGTATTTTGGGGGCGGGACCTTCCGCCGCCTAGGGCAGCGAAAAAGCTGGCGGCACTCCTGCAGCTGTCTCAATTACTAGCCTAGAGTGTGTGCCTTCTCTTTAAGCCAGGGGTAGTCCATTATTTTTTTGTCAAGGTCCAGACTCCAGAGAAAATAATAAAAACCCAGTAATGATCATAAGTAAGTTTGAACAGAGACTGGGAATGGCTCGGTCATTACACTAATTAAATCTATTTCCCCATGTTGAAGTAGCCTCACACTTTTGTGTCAACTGTCCGAAATGGGCCACCTTGATGATCACTTCTCCCCTGCTGTTAATAGCTTCTCTTAATTAATTAGCCTCTTACAGTTGGTATGGCTACTTCCACCTTCTCATGTTCTCTGTATGTATAAATATCTTCTTACTGTATGTTCCATTCTATGCATCCGAAGAAGTGGACTGTAGCCCACGAAAGCTTATGCTCAAATAAATTTGTTAGTCTCTAAGGTGCCACAAGTACTCCTGTTCTTTTAACAAGATTTCACAGTCCGTTCAAAAGCGTCTGGTGGTCTGGATTCGGCCTGCAGCCCGCCTACTGGCTATCCCCGCTTTAAGCCCTTGTCTGCATACAGTAGTTGCATCGCTTTAATGCTGCTGCTGTAGTTAAAGTGGCACAATGCAACTGACATAGCCAGAGTTTTACTGTTATCAATGTACATATACTAGGACAATTATTCCCATGGAGCAGTGGCTTTCAAACCGGGGCATGCGTAACCCTAGGTACATGAGTTCTCATCTGGGGGTATGCGCAAAAAATCCTGTAATGGTGGACAACACATTTTATTTAGTAAGACTTGGCAATGGAATTGTAGGTATTTTATGGCCCTATCTAGATGGGGGTATGCAGTAGACTACATTTGGAAAAGGGTACACAGCCTAGAAAGCTTGAAAACCACTGCCATACAGGAAGGGGAATAAGCTAGACCAGTCTAAGGCACGGGGCACCTGCAGAACAGAGAAGGACATTTTTTCTCCATTACACAATTGGCCAAATGTAGCTGAGATTTTCTCACCTTCCTCTGACAGATCAAAGATCAGCTACAGCTGGAGACGAGACACGAGTCAAACTAGGGCTCTGAGGTGGTCCAGAAAATTCGCTGGCTTTGATGCCTGGTGGTGGATCTTGCTCCCGTGCTCAGGTTCTTACTGATCAGCAGATTTCGGGTTGTGAAGGAATTTCTCCCACATCAGATTGGCAGGAACCAGGGGGGCAGAGTTTGCCTTCCTCTGCAGCATAGGGTGGGGATCACCTGCTAGGATCATCTAGGCATGTCTCACCTCATTCAGGCCCCTGTTATGGCAGGGGATCAGGCACTGGTGGTCTCTCCTGTTCTGGACCCAGGGTGCCCAAGGACTGAAATGCGTTAGCTCAATGACTTTAGTTAGACTAAGTACAGAGGTAGCTGGGTGAAGTTAAAAGGGCCTGAGATACACCAAAGATCAAACTAGATGACCTCATTGCCCCTTCGGGCCTTAAACTCTATGAAAGAGCATCCACGCTAGGCGATGTCGTGGTACGTCTCTCTCATACATACCCCCATAACCACCAGTACGAAATCTGTGGGTAGGCCAGGCCTGAGCAATAAGATTGCACAACTAAGTTTTTCTTTAGCCGATTGAAGCCTCCAGTCCTGTATGTGTTTAACGTGAAACACACGCCTCATCCCCTTGCTTCCCCGGTGACGACACCCCTCTCTTTCAGGGACCAGGCCTTCCATCCGCAATGGCTCGGTAAACTAAGAGTACAATTCTCAACTGGGAGGGCAAACAAGTCCTAGTTCAACCCCTCCCCATGGGTTAAAGAACCAGCAGCTGGGAGTGGAATTAAAATTCACACTGGGACTGCAGAAGCAAATTCTGTCTGTTGGACACCCAGGGAGAGGGGGGATTCCCCCGTCACCTGCAGAGCTTTTAAATCAAGCCTCGATGTTTTGTCCCAATGTGATAGATCTGGGCCCCTCCCCAGCTTGTTGGCTCAACACAGGAAGCGGCAGGTGTTCCAGCCAGGGCGATGCATGAGGCCCAATTAGATTATAACAACCCCTTTCTGGTATGGAAAAATTAATTAATTGTGAACTCTGCTTGGATTGGAAGCTCTCTGGGGCAGGAAGTGCTTCTTGGTAGGAGGTTGCACAGAACCTAGCCCCATGGGGACATACCTCTGTTGGCGGGCAGGTCTGGGCAGCATCTACCACAACAGGGACAGCCCCATGCTCTTAGTCAGATGGAACAGGACATCTCCTCCAGTCTCAGTGCAGGGGTCTGGGCAGCAACTGGCCCACCCCCGCTGTCTGCCCCCGCTCCCCCAATCTTCTGGGGCCTGAGATGGTACTGCCCTACACAGAAGAACAGCTGGTATCTCATGAGGCTGCTGTACCTCAAAGCTGGGGTTGCAAAAGCTGTGAAGAATGTTTGTTTAGAAAATGTCAGCTATTTACAGGGGAGAACTTAAGATGCCCGAGGAAGGAGGCCACTGGCCTGAACCTTTCGGAAGAGCTTGTTTTTGACTAACCTGAGGTTTTCCAAAAACGCAGTCACACTCCTTTTAAAATAACTAAAAGCGTGCCACTGGGCCAGAGCCAGACTAGTGCGAGTGTGAGCTCTTCGGGGCAGGGACCATCTTTTGTTCGGTTTGTACAGCACCTAGCGCAATGGGTCTTGATCCATGGCTGAGGCTGCTGGGTCCGACTGCAGTATGCATCAAGACAGATCTATTATGGATAGAAGGCGTTTTCACCACTTATCACACATCCCTTAAAACCCCGGTGCTTACTCTGCTTCGCTTACAAAAGGGAAGGTGAAGGGGTGACTTGGTCCCAGACTAGCAGTACCAACATGAGGAATCCTAATTTGAAAATGGGCTCCTCAGTCTAATAGATGAAGGTCGAACACGACCCAGTGGCTGGAAGCAGAAGCAAGATGAATTCCGAATGAAACCAGGTGCCCGTTTTAACAGACAGGATAATTAACCAAGGGCTGTGGTGGATTCACTATCACTGGCAATGATTAAATCAAGACAAGATGTATTTCTAACAGAGCAGTCCTAGTTCAACCAAGAGTTACTTCAGAGACATCCTAGGGCCTGGGATGCACAGAAATCAGACTAGAGAACCACAATGGGTCCTTCTGGCCTTAAAAATCAGTCAGAAGTTATGCTTTTATTTCTGAATGCCATTATTTTGACCCAAAAAGTCAATAGCTTGATTATCTGCCTGCTTCTCATTTCCTCCAAGTGACAAATTTTAGAGGTCTATTAAAATTAAAGGACCCGGAACTATCTATTAGTTATAATTGTTTAAAGTTGCAGCAATAGTAGTGTTCATCTGTGGATCTCAAACCACTTTACAAAAGAACAGTAGCCCCATTTTACAGAGGATGAAACAACAGCATAGAAAGGGGCAATTGACTCACCCAAGGGCACCCAGCAGGCCAGGGACTAGAACCCAGGTCTTTGAGTCCCAGTCCAGTGCACCTAGACCCCTTGACCAAGAACCAGCCCTACCATTGCACCTGGCACTGGGCAGACATGCAGCAAGAGACAGGCCCTGTCCCAAAGAGCTCACAGTTTAAACAGACAGAGGGTGGGATGGGAAACAGACACCAAGAGGGGAAGGGACTTGCCCACGGTCACACAGCAGGCCAGTGCAGAATTAGGAATGGAACTCACACGTCCTGTCCCTTGGCCATGTTTCTTATTAGGGTTTCCCTTTGGAGTGAGTGTAGGAAAGAATAATTATCTGCACCACAGGAACCACTGGATGCAATTCTATGGCCTGCGTTATCCAGTAGGCCAGATTCCGTAAGAGTCACCTCCAGTCTCCTATGTTTTGAGCAGCGGTGAGATAGTTACAATGCTGACCTCTGAAGTACCATTGCTGGCTAGCAGAGCTAGCAGGCAGTATCCAGAGCTATCGTTTCAGGCTCTCTGCCAACTCAGACAACCATTGCTGCACCAGATCATATTTTCAAGGTTCTCTGCGCAACTGTAACTAGAGTAGCAAGAGGACATCGACTATAACCAGATCTGTGCACTCCCTCTCACAGCTAGGCCCAGTGCACCCCTGTGGGCATGTCTCCTTTAGGACGCACCTGACTCATTAAGTCACAAAGCACTCCCCCAACTTACATAAAACCATTAAACATCCCCAACAAGCCATGTCCTAGCAAGAGCTGGATGGAAATTTTCCAAGTTTTGTTAAAAAAATGCCAATTGGTGAACTTGAAGTGTTTCGCAAATACACTCCGGGTTTGACTGTTTGTCAAATCGCAGGCAGGTTTCTTGCCAGATCACCCAGCAGGCTGCTGGGGAGCCTGGTTTCCAGGGGCTGTGGTCCTGGGGCAGCCCCACCATCTGGACTGCCCCAGACTGGGGATACCTGGGCTTCCAGGCACCTTGCAATGGAGAGGGGAACCTGAGGACCCCAACTCTAACTGGGGCTCAGCTCTCAGAAGGGAGCCTCGAAGCCCTTGCTCTAGCCAGGACTTTCAGGCTCCCTACTACTAGCCAGTGTCCTGGGGCAGCTGGCTCCCCAGGCAGCCCAGGGAACCAGCTGACCTGGTAAGCTGGAAGTCCTGGGTCCCCAGAACCATGGCAGATACACCTGGGAGTGACAATCCCCAGGGTCCTCAGCAGCTGCTCACGATTCACGTCAGCTTCACCCCTGTCATTCAGTGGAGAGCAGAGTGAAACTGAGAAGAATCATGTCAGTTTCCCCTGAGCACCTGCTGGGATAGGTATTACATTTTGGAAACAGTGTTTCCGTATTTCTAAAATTAACAGTTTTCAGCAAGTCTGGCATGTCCTGCAAACCAGAAATCCCAAATTTCAGTCAGCTCTAGTGCTAGGGCAATGGTATTGCAAACGGGGTAGAGACACCCTCACAGCAAGACATTAGGGCCTGATGTGGATCTCACTTTCACACAGGAGGAGGGCAGTCTCATGCCTTCTCATTTTGAATCTCTCCCACATTTTTACTTGTGAAGAAAGGAACAAAAACAAAGAACACGGAAGCATGATCATTCCCCCCCCCCCCCCCCCCCCCCCCCCCCCCCCCCCCCCCCCCCCCCCCCCCCCNGGAGAATACACGTAAGCAGTGGGAGTGGATGCAAACTCACACAGCACAGAGATTCCTGTTTTCCTGCAAACCAGCTCTCAGGGAGTGGAAGGAGAGAACACAGCACTTTACAATTTGCTAATGAAATGTCATCACCCACCCTTTACAGCTGCTGAATTATCCGCCTCAGTTTTATGAGGGAGGGGCAGACCCGGGGGTTAGACCTGGGAAGATAGGTATTGCCAGACTGGATCAGACCAGAGGGCTGTCTAACCCAGAACTTAGATCATCATAATTTGAGGACAGGAATAGAGTTGTTGTTTAGTGTTTGTACTGCGCCTAGCACAGCAGAGCCCTGGCCCATGGCTGGGACTTATAGGCACTATAGCAATACAAACAACACCATCCGCCAATTCTTCAGAGGAAGATGCAGGAATGCTGGAGGGAGCTGATGTAGGATGATATATTCCCAATGAAGGTCTCCTCCCGATTACTAATAAATTAAAAGATGAGCTTAAACCCTGAAGCCTGAGGTTTAATATCCCTGCCAAAGTTTGCTAACATTAGCTATAACTGGATATTCTTGTTATCCATATAACCTGTCCAATCCTTTTTTGAAGCTTGGTAAATGCTTGGCCTTCCTGTGGCAGCAAGTACCATAGTCTAAAAGAAGTACTCTATCCTTTGATCCGTTGTGAGTTTCATAAAATCAGAGAAATGTCAGGCTGGAAGGGACCTTGAGGGGTCATCATGTCCCGCCCCAATACTGAGGTAGGATCAAGTAAACCTAGACCATGCCTGACAGGTGTTTGTTGCAACCAGTTCTTAACCTCCAGTGATGTGGATTCCACAACCTCCCTCGGAGCCTGTTCCAGAGCTTAACTCCCCTAAGAGTCAGGGCCGGCGCTTCCATTAGGCGACCTAGGCGGTCGCCTAGGGCGCTGCTATTTTGGGGGCGCCTGCGCCCCCGCCGCCCGTAAAAATTTGGGGGCGGGACCTTCCGCCGCCGCTGTTGGGGGCGGGATTTCGGGGGCGGGACCTTCCGCCGCCTAGGGCGCCAGCAAAGCTGGCACCGCTACTGCTAAGAGTTAGAACATTTTTTCCTGATATTTGACCCAAAATCTCCCTTGCTGCAGATTAAGCTCATTATTTCTTGTCCTACCATTAGTGGACATGGAGAACAATTGATCAAATACGTTAAGGGCTGTTTTAAAGAGGATGGTGAAGACTTATCAGGTCCCCACTCAGTCTTTTCTCAAGACTAAACATGCTCAGGTTTTTTTTAACCTTTCCTCACAGGTCAGGTTTTCTAAAGACGTTTACCATTTTTGTTGCTCTCCTCTGGACTCTCTCCAGTTTATCCACATCTTTCCTAAAGCCTGGCACCCAGAACTGGACACAGCACTCCAGCTGAGGCCTCACCAGTGCCAAGCAGAGCAGGACCATGACCTCCTGGGTCTTACATACAAGACTCCTGTTAATACACCCCAGAATAATATCAGCTTTTTTTTTTTTTTTTTAAACCCACACAACTGCACCACACTGTTGGCTCATTCAATTTGTGATCCACTACGACCCCCAAATTATTTTCCAGCAGTACCACTGTCTAGCCAGCTATTTCCCATTTTATAGCTGTGCATTTGATTTTTTTCCTTCTCAGAGTGTAGTGCTTTGCACTTGTCTTTACTGCTACCTTCAGATTTCACTGTGGGCCCTTGTTCTTGTGCTATGATGCCAGGAGATCCTGATCTACCCTCTTCCCCCATTTATTAGTTGATAGATGTATCTCAGGAGGCTTGGTCTGTGGTGTGAGAGCAGCCATCCTCCACTGGAGTGAGCATGGAACAACGCACTCTTTTTACTAGGACCTACAGGCTGCAGCCAGTCTTGGGGCCAGATCCACAGCTGGTGCAAATGAACGCAGCCCTGGGGCTTCAGAGATTGGCAGCAGGTGGCAGGACACAGAAAAAGACCCCAAGCATTGGCGATGCTGCGGCCAACCCATTACAGTAGATGTACAAATGACTCTCAGAACCAAAGTGCTGCACTTGGCAGCATCCCTCCCCTGTCCTATTCTCCTCTGTTTAGACCAAGCTTTGGGGCAGGGACCTTCCTTTGTTGACAAAACAGCTTCAAATCGCCACTTAGTTATTTGGGGGCAGCCCAACTGGATGTGCCTTAAATGGACCCCTTCCATCAGGCTCCTTTAAGGAATGTCTCCATTTGTGCACCCAGAAATCCTTATGCACTTCGGAAAATTTGAGCCCTCCCATCATTCGCTCTGTATCTGGAGCAGGAGAGGGACCAGTCTGCTGGTGGCGATGGGCCAAACAGGAAATTTACAAGCTTTTTACAGGCTCTGGTATCAAATGTGTAGGTTTCCTTCTGTGAGAGAGGTGGCCAGATGCTACAGCAAAGGCTCCATGAGAACACAGCTGGATGGTTAGAAGGTAGGTATTCGGTATTTTGGAATGAAGGCAGCAGGTGGGTTTTTGAGCACTTAGAAAAACTGGCTGTTAAACAGCAAGAATGTCTCAGCCTGAACTAAAATGGAGCTCCTGCCACACTGACAAGAATATTCATAGATTCAGGCCAGAAGGGACCATTAGACCATCGAGTCTCACCACCTGTATAACAGAGGCCAGAGAGTACCACAGCAGTTATCCCTGTACTGAGCCCCATCACTTGTGTTTTTCTTAGAGAGCTGCTCTAGGAATGATTTTGGGGCTGTTCTCATACTGCGCTATACCGGAGGCCAGACCGGATGACCACAACGGTCCCTTTAGGCCATGGAATCTATGAACCTACGTTTGACTGGAGCATCTTCCAGCTGGGCAGCCAGTTTGGAGTGGGTGACATCAAGACATGGAGTATCCCTCCCCCCAACCCCTTGCTTTCAGAGTTTGGTCCCTGAGAAACATTGGAGTCTTATTTCTAACTTGAATGTTTCTGACTTTAATCTAGTGGAAAACAGTAGAAGAAGAACCAAGAGCTGGAAATTAAAGAGCCATTTAGTACCTGCTGTTTCCTCTCCCTGAAGATACTTGTACACTGATCAAACCACCTCTCAATCCATCACCGTCCTCCAAAGCAGTGCCGCACGTCTGGCACAGATGGATGTGCGGTTAAGGTACCGGAGACCTGAGTTCTATCCCCAGCTCTGCCACTGACTCCTTGTCTCACTATGGGCAACACACTACAGCCTCTCTGCCTCAGTTTGCCCCATTTGTAAGTGGTTCGCTAGCCGATAGATGCTTTGAGGATAAACCAGCCAGACTGAGAGGCTCTGATACTGTAATGACAAGAGCCCTGCCAGGCAGGGGTGGCACAGGGCGATTGACCAGAACTGCTAGCCCAGAGTAAGAGTGAACTATTCCACAATAACTATTGTGCTTTAAATTCACACCCTACCTTACTCCAGAATAGCTTCCTTGTATTGACAAGCCCCAAGCACCTAGCAGTGATCCAGACTCAAGCCAATTGCTTGAGGGGGCTACATGACATGAGTTTGCCAAGTCTCAGACTAGTCCCTAGTGGGTCATTTAGTGCCCACCTCCCCATATAAATAAATAAAAGCAGCTACTCTCTCAATCAGCACAGACCAGAGGGAGGAAAGGGCAGGGGGCAGTGTGTGAGTTTGTGCTACATGCTCACACCTCTCTATTTCCTCCCCCTGCCCCTTAGTGAACAGGGGTAGGGGGCACATTGCACCCCCACTGCACAGAGTAAGGGGGCACTCAGGCACAGCCACTCCTGCCTTGCCCCCACCCACCACAGGGAGACCCATTACATAAGGTGGGGGCACCCCTAGCCATCACATCTCCCCTTCCTGACCTTCCAGTATCCCACCCTGCATTGCAGAGTGCTGGGCGGCAGTATATCCTGCTATTGCACCCTGAGGGCAGCCCCCTCTAATTGCACAGGGCCCGGCTTACAGGACAGGCTTCTTTCCTTCACTCTTCACTGCAAGAGCTATGAGGGGCAGCCTCCCCTATCACCTGGGACTCTAGGGCCACGACCCCCCCCCCCCTTCCTCCTTGCCCAGCCCCCACCGCACGGCGCTCTGGGGGCAGGAGACTCACCCCACTCCAGGAACTGCTGCACGCTGCGCTCCCGCCGCAGGGGGGCGCCGCTGCACTCCCGGTACAGGCACAGCAGCACGTCCAGCAGTGACTCGAGCCCGGGCCCCTGCAGCAGCTCCCGCAGCCCGGCCAGGCGCCGCTCCACCGGGCTGCACATGCTGCCCCACTCCGGCCGCTCCAGCCTCGCTGCCTGCCTGCCCTTCCCCACTCCCCGCAGCCCGGGCCCCGCCCCTGCCGGCCGGCCCCCAATGGGGAGGGAGCTACCGACACCTGGGCCAGGTGGGGAAGGGGTGGGGCCAGCTGTGCCAGATGTGCTCTGACAGCTCCACGCCCCCAGGGCTGGGGAGGGAGAGAAGGGGAAAGCGGGGCAGAAGAAAAGGCGGGGGGGGGGGGCACAAGAGGAGGAATGGAGGGAGACCGACGGATGTGGATGGAGGACGGACGGACAGGAGCCAGGAGGGAAATAGAGGGAAGGAAGGTGTGTATGGGGAGGAATGGCCAGATGGATGGCAGGAGAGACGGGCGCAAGTGCGGGGGGATGGATAGATGGAGGACGGCCAATGGAAACTAGAGGGTGCGGGCAGGGGGGTGGCTGGAGGGGCAAAGCTGCAAACAAGGAGAGTCTCAGGGAAGGCTGGATCAAGCGAAGGGATGAAGAGGTGAGGAGGAGTGACAGCCAGCCAGGGCCGGGGGTGGATGGACAGACAGGAGAGCCCCTGGAGGGAGAAGGGAGAACAGAGGGGGAGAGCGCTTAAGGTTAGAATGAAAAAGAGGAAGATGGAATGAGAGGTATGGCACATGCTTGTTCTCCCCACCTCTGCTCTGCCACGGAGGAGCCAGGCCACCCCCCATCAGGGCCAGGCTGAGCTAGACCCCTGCCTCACTGGCAACCCAAATGAGACAAGAACATAAGAATGGCCATACTGGGTCAGACCAAAGGTCCATCCAGCCCAGTATCCTATCGACAGTGGCCAATGCCAAGTGCCCCAGAGGGAGTGAACCTAACAGGTAATGATCAAGTGATCTCTCTCCTGCCATCCATCTCCACCCTCTGACAAACAGAGGCTAGGGACACCATTCCTTACCCATCCTGGCTAATAGCCATCAATGGACTTAACTAGATAAATTCATGGAGGTTCTCTTTTAATCCCTGTTATAGTCCTAGCCTTCACAACCTCTTCAGGCAAGGAGTTCCACAGGTTGACTGTGCGCTGTGTGAAGAACAACTTCCTTTTATTTGTTTTAAACCTGCTGCCCATTAATTTCATTTGGTGGCCCTAGTTCTGATATTATGGGAACAAGTAAATAACTTTTCCTTATTCACTTTCTCCACACCACTCATGATTTTATATACCTCTATCACAGGGGTCGGCAACCTTTCAGAAGTGGTGGGCACTCTAATTTAAGGTTTCACGTGCCAGTAATACATTTTAACATTTTTAGAAGGTCTCTTTCTACAAGTCTAATATATATATATATATATATATATATATATATATAACTAAACTATTGTTGTATGTAAAGTAAATAAGGTTTTTAAAATGTTTAAGAAGCTTCATTTAAAATTAAAATGCAGAGCCCCCTGGACCGGTGGCCAGGACCCAGGCAGCGTGAGTGCCACTGAAAATCAGCTCGTGTGCCGCCTTCGGCACCCGTGCCATAGGTTGCCTACCCCTGCTCTATCATATCCCCCCTTAGTGTCCTCTTTTCCCAGCTGAAAAGTCCTAGCCTCTTTAATCTCTCCTCATATGGGACCCGTTCCAAACCCCCTAATCATTTTAGTTGCCTTCTCTCAACCTTTTCTAATGCCAGTATATCTTTTTAGAGATGAGACCACATCTGTACACAGTATTCAAGATGTAGGCGTACCATAGATTTATATAAGGGCAATAAGATATTCTCTGTCTTATTCGCTATCCCTTTTTCAATGATTCCTAACATCCTGTTTGCTTTTTTGACTGCCACTGCACACTGTGTGGATGTCTTCAGAGAACTATCCACGATGATTCCAAGATCTTTCCTGATTAGTTGTAGCTAAATTAGCCTCCATCACATTGTATGTATAGTTGGGGTTATTTTTCCCCAATGTGCATTACTTTACATTTATCCACATTAAATTTCATTTGCCATTTTGTTGCCCAATCACTTAGTTTTGTGAGATCTTTTTGAAGTTCTTCACAGTCTGCTTTGGTCTTAACTATCTTGAGCAGTTTGGTATCACCCGCAAACTTTGCCACCTCACTGTTGAGCCCTTTCTCCAGATCATTTATGAATAAGTTGAATAGGATTGGTCCTAGGACTGACCCTTGGGGACCACCACTAGTTACCCCTCTCCATTCTGAAAATTTACCATTTATTCCTACCCTTTGTTCCCTGTCTTATAACCAGTTCTCAATCCATGAAAGGATCTTCCCTCTTATCCCATGACAACTTAATTTACGTAAGAGCCTTTGGTGAGGGACCTTGTCAAAGGCTTTCTGGAAATCTAAGTACACTATGTCCACTTGACCCAGCAAACTCATCTCACACCAGGTCAGGAGGCACTGAAAGGGACTGGTGTTTGACTGTGACCTATCTGGGGCTGGGGGCAAAGTGGAGGGTCTCAGGCAGACCCCTCAGCGCTCCCCACCCTGGGAAGGAGAAGGCAGCTGTTCAGATATTAAGGCCAATGCAGCCCTCTCTAGCAGCATTAGGATAGTGGCTAGAGCCCACATTATGCAGTGTTATTACCAGCAGTGCAGTAGGGCCTAGAGCAGTGGCTCTCAACCTGCGGCTCATGGGCTACTTGCAACCCAATGAGCACACATTTGCAGCCCATGTGACATCCTCAGGGCCCTACAGATTAAAACAGAGACCTGCATATGTGGCTCACAATGGTAAATAGACTGAGAATCACTGGCCTACAGGCACCAACTGGCACTTGATGCCCCACCATGGCATGTGCATTATTAGTATCAAGGCAGCATCTAAAGAACCCTAACTCGGATCAGTGCCCCTAGCGTACCATCCCCTGCATAGGCCCTGTGCCCCACAGAGCTTGCAGTCTGAACAGACAACAGGTGGAAGGAGAAAGCCATTTTGTGTGGGGAGGGGAGAGGAGGACTCAAATGCTCACAGGGCATCTGGGACAGAGCCAGGACTAGAACCCAGGTGTCCTAGGTCCCAGTCCCTTGTACTAGCTTCTTGGCCATGCTGGCTTCCCTTTTATATTGTGAAAGCACCTAGAGGCCACAACAGAGACTGGGGCCCCTCAGGCTGTCAAGTGATGCATAGACTGCTCTCCCCAACCTGACTGGGGTCCCCCCCATCACACCAAGCTGCATAGGGCCAACAGCAGTGAGGTTTCCTTACAGTTTAACCAGAGGCCATGGCAGGGATAGGGGAGGTGGGAAGCAGCTTACATGAAGCAACACTAGCCCCTGCTGGATGGCTGAATTAAAGGCAGGTTATTGGGCTATGACCAAGCTAACTCAAGGAAGCTCAAGGGTTCACTCCAAGCCCAGACTCCATCCCCCTCCCAACTGGTACTTCGAGGAAGTGAGAGACTTCTCCCTACCTTCAGGCCACCACAGCAGAAAGCGACCAAGGAACGCTGTGCCCAGTCATTAGGAGAAAGCAGAGACAGGGCCTCATGCTAGAACAGCACCAACTGCTGCCAGACCCATGCAGCTCATCTGACCCAAAACACTGTAGAGCCTTCCCAGACAGCATGTGCCAGGCCAGGAGGTGGTGACCTCTCCTTATAGCAAAAGCACAGGGGTGGGAGTCAGGACTCTGGGTTCTATCCCTACTTTCACCAGACTCCTCTGCTTGTCCTCAGGCAAGCCACTCTCCCACTGATAATTATACTTACCCACCTCACAGCACATGCTGCAAAGATTGATCTAATGATTGTGACCCCCCCTCCACACACACACAGTGCTGGGATTCCCTACAAAGGGCGGAGGACAAGACACATACATAGGGTCAGCAAAAAAAAAAAAAAAAAGCAGAGACTCAGTTCAGCTGACAGGAGGTGGCAGTCAGCAGCAGGGAAGGGGTTAAAGGCACATATTAGAAGTTCTTGTCCTACAGCAACTCACTAGCTGTTTTGGATTGTAGAAGCAATCCAGCCTTGAGCAGGAATCCCCCGCACACTTATTCCCGGCATAGAGAATACATGGGGAGTTCTAGCCTAGGAAGTGACCTCACCAAGTTAGTGAAAATCTCATGCTAAGAACTTTCCCTCTGCATAAAATTCCACCATTTACAAAGCTTCCCCCTCCCCCATTCCAAATTAGGACAAAAAAGCTGAAATTGCAAAAAGTTTCCCACAAAATAGAAGTTTGATTCAGGACCATCAACATGTGATTCAGTTCAAAAGTGAAAGGACTTTCACTAATATGAACACAATACACATACTGTACAGCCTGTTGAAAATTACAATAGAATCTATTTAAAATATTAAAGTCTAAACCCAATCAATTAGAATATGGGAGTCTCAATGAGTTTGACTCTCCCCCCATCTCTCCACTTCAACAGTTGGTGAAACTGACATTTCCACAAAGCATTTTGATTAACCTGCACTTGTATGGAAACCTGAGAACATGTGAACTGCCTGCTGCCAATCAGATGGCCAAGAGGGGTGAGATCCTGCTCACCCATCTTCCTCCCCTCTCTAGGCCTGCCCCCACCTGAGACTCCCAGTGGGTGCAGTATAATCAGGCCCTTTTATTTTTAATGGGAGGGCCCAATCCTGGATTCTACCCTCCCTCAGTTGAAAAGCCCTCACTGAGTCAGAGTGGGCCTCTAAACCCTGCCAAGTGCTGCACTTTACATATCCCCTACCCCCAGTTGTTTAGGGCTGCTGGTGCCAAACAACCCCCTCCTCCCCTTAATATCAGGCCCTAAAGCCATAATTCCCTGCAGACAAATGGCAGCTGCATTTCAGCAGCAGGGGCTACAAAGACCCTTCCTGCTGAACTCCAGCATCCAGGGCTGCATGCCAAGGATGGCAGGACTCAGATCCTGCAGCTCTTAAAGGAGTAAGCTTTGACCAGGAGTCTCCACTCTTGGATATTGGCTGTACAGGGCTTTTGGAACAGCGGTGCAGTATCCATTCCACTCAGCAGAGGGCAGCAGCATCCCACCCTTCCTCCCTTTACTGTATTCCACGCAGCAAGATCCTCTCATTACCTGCTGCCTCCACCCACTATTTGTTCCCACATTCCACCCAGCAAAGGGCAGCTGCATTTTACCCCTCCCACCCACAGAATTCACCAAGAGACTTAACGCTGGTGCCACTGCCCCCCCCCAGCCCATTACCATTGCAACCAGCTCATTCCTTCCCAGCTTCTCTCTGCCGTGCTGCGGGACCCCACCCCCTACATTGCATGCAGACTCTCACCTTAAGTAGGAGTCGATCCTGTCCCTCTGATAGAGGGAAACTTTACTCCCTCTCCAGGACAAGTGAGACACTGCCCCCACTGCATAGCAGCCCCTCCTCCCCACACACAGCCTGCCAGCCACCTGTTAGAATGGACAATTGGTAACAATAGGAGCTGGGTTTTGAGAAGGGATCAACACTCTGGGACCAGGCCCAGGGAAGCCCACTGAGGAGGATGCAGAACAGGTGTCATGGAAAATCCCATCCCCTCCACCAGCTGGGAAGGGAGGGAAGCTGTGGGATAAGAAGGGTATGGGCATGTGTACACAGGCACTTGATCACACCAGGAAGTAAGAAGATGCCCAGGCACAAGCCCTGAAGGTCTGGAGCATCAGCAGCTTCCTCCTATAGACAGACTCAACAGCTACTGTTTGGTTGCAAACAGACCCTGCCCAAAGTCTGTCCCTCCCCAAACAACCCAAGCTCCTGCACTCCTACCCCTCAACCCCACAGCTATGCCAGAGCCTGCTCCTCAACAGCTCCTGCTCATGTGATCAGGTTTCCCCACACTTCAATTCTTCCCTCCAGCTCTGTATCCCCTTCCCCACTCCCCTTACTGCTCTCACCCAGTGGAATCTTCACCTTGTTACAGGGGCTGGAACATGGTACAACAGCTGTACTAAGGAGCAGAGTTAACTGTGCTTAAGGAGGGATACACATTTCCCCATGGGGTACACTGCACTAGGGAGAGGCAAGCTAGCCTTGTGGTTAAAGGCCCTGGACTGGCAGGCCAGATATCTTGGTTCAAAATCTCAGCTTCCCTCAGGCAAGTCTGGCTCAGTTCCCCATCTGTAAAGTGGATGAAGGGGAATAATCCTCCTTCCTTAGACTGCAAGCAGCATCTCAGCAGTTAGGGTATCAGACTGAATACATGGGTTCTATTCCCAGCTCTGACAGTGACTTTAGTGGAGTCCCTTCTCCTGCTCCCCCTGCCCCTTTGATAGTAACTTTCTAGCTAGTAAACTAATCCAAGTGGCAGCTGACCCCGTTTCTCTTTACAGGGAGCAATACACAGGCCACCTCTCCCTCCACCAACAGAAACCATGTAATGTTAGGGCCACCTCCTACATGTAGGTCCACGGTCAAGTTTAGGCTGGTGTTTTGGGCCTGCGCTGAAGAGCAGTTCCCCAGATCAGGAGAAACTCCTGCAGGAGCCCCATGTTGGTAGAAGCTCTTGCCAGCACAGATCCATCTCTGTTATGATGTGGCACGTTCCCTTTAACAAAGCTCAGAAGCCACCTCCCCTAGCATTTCCCAGGACAGGACAGGACGCAGACTCAGGAGCTGCAGAACTTGCCAATACATTTTAATGTTTCAAAAAGATTTAGACAGGCTTAAACAGAGTGCACTTCCCTCTTCTGATGCACAGGCCTGGGGGAGGTAACTGCTTCATCGTACAGGAGGTAAATAATTAATATACATAGTTAACAGATGTTGGAGCACAGTCCTTAAATCTGACACTCCCTTGGCACAGGAGTCCACATGGAGAAGCCCAGGAAGCTGGGAACATTCTAGCCAGTTACCTGAAGTATCAGAGCTTTAGTCTCTTGACTGTCACATGGACTCAGCCAGAAATACTGGACCCCCTTCCTCCTCTCCTGGCAACCTGATACCAAAAAGCTTTTGATTCTCCATCAGTGGAGTCAGCCCACAAACCAAGTACATACTGAGCAGAGCCAGGCTGTTAAGCAGCTGACAGGGAACCCTGGGCAAAGCATTTTTAGCTGCCTGCCCTTGAAAGCACTAAGAAACCCACCTCTCCATGTTGCCTCCACTCCAACAGTCACAAGAATAAGGCACATCTCTTAAAGAGTGTTCCACTTTAACCATCTCCATCTCACAGCCTGGCAGGACGATGCTGTGGCAAACCCTTTAGGCCTCTCCCAGCACTGTGCTAATGTTGCTTCACAGGAAGCTCTGCCTCTTGAAGGTTTGAGAACAGCCTAAATTGGGTGCCCAATCCCAGAAGAATTCAGTGCACCTAACTGTAGGTGCCCCTAAAGGCTGCAGTCTCTGGGCTAGGTCCTCTATCAATGTTGGTACAGAGAATGGTTAAAATTGCAAGCAGTGGAGTTGTTTGAGGGCTGCTGGCAGGGCCCTGAAGTTGACAGAGAAGGCCAATAAACTCAGGCAACTTAAGGAACTGCAATCACAGCCTGTGCAGCAGTGTATCAGGAACATGGCCACCCTTTCCCCACAAGTTCTTTGCTAACAGTTCCAGATCTAGCCCTGGAGGTTGACAGACAGGCTGAGTTTAGTGATAGTCACTAGCATCAGACTGGAGCATGCTACCAGAGTAACTGTCTTTACCCCACCTCGTGTTTAATTCCAAGGCTTCTCAGGATGAATGTTTTTAGACAGACAAGAGTTAGAAGTGAACACCTGACCATGTGATGCAGTGCAAAGTGTGTCAGTTACACAGGGTGAGGATTAACAGGCTCAGATTAGGCAATACCTTGCACATCACTTAGACCAGAGCAAAGCCAGAGGGAATAGTCTGCACTGGAGCAACTGATGAGACAAGGCTTGGGACAGTGAGGTATCAGACCTGTGACATTTTAAGGAAGAGGCAGCCTCTGGAATAGATTATCTTCCTGTTTGAGAAATTCAGGCTTCCCAGAACTGAGATGTGGATTGTGAAATTGACAAGCCAGGTCAGTGAAGGAGGTGTCTAAAAGGAAGTGAGGGCTCTGAGGGGGATTCAAAGCAAGTATGACGACTTGCTGTCTTCTGTAAGAGGAGTCCAGGAGTGAAAGGCACAACAAGCAGCACCAGAGTTCCTCACCAAAGAGGTCTATCCATGTTCCTTTAAGAACCCCTCTCCAATTTTAACTAGTCTACATTGTTGGTAGCTAGAGCCAAGAGTAATTAACACTCATACTTGTGAGCATTTCTGTATGGGGAGATCAGGAAGCCCTGGAGAAATGACCCAACTTTATCTTAAAATCAACCACCTGGGTCATTAGCATAAAAACTGCTCTGTACATGGGGGAAGAGTCAGCTGAGAACTGAACTGATGTGTTTGGACCACATTCCAAAGAGAATTAGAACTGCTTCACCACTATGGGAAGTTAGTGCCTGCTCCCCCAGGGGAAAAAAAAAAAAAAAAAAAAAAAAAAAGCCAGCCGGGGGAACAGTTCTCCCAGGCAGGGGGCTTGAACTGATGTTCGCAGCTCAGCCATGCTGCCCTGCCACAAGGAGCCGTTCATTCAACACCTTAGGAAGACAAACCAGTTGCATTAGCAGCTCCTGGAGCAGCACCCCAAATGACAGAAGGGGAAGAAAAATGTGGCCTTGAATATATTAAAAATATTCTTGTGCACAATACGACATGTATGAGGGTTTCATTCAGGTCTTATCACTCCCATAGATGGGGGCATTTGGAAGGAAGGTGCAAGTTCAGTGCCTTTCAAAGCAAAATTCAAACTGTCCACCAGCTCTCAGGGGTTGTGGATCTTTAGCAGAGTTAGAGGTTGAAATCCAGGCATCTGGCTGCCCATCCCCCATTTAAAGGATGCTGGGGAGTCATTCATGTCTGCGTTTGGAGGGGGGCACAAGATGGGGGGGCAGTTCTGCAGGCAGCTCATGCCCTTCTAGCTTCACCTTGATCAAGTGGTTGGCCAGGGCAAACTCCTCGTCATCTAAGAATCCATCTTTGTCCACATCAGCCAGTTTCCAGATCTTGCCCAGGACAGTGTTGGGCAACTTGGATTTCACCATCTCCTTCTTGGCACTGGCACCCGTGATCTTACCATTGACAGGTGAGAGGGTGTAGAAGATCTCATCATAGCTGGGCTTGTCCTTTCCTACCACCCACTCAATGTCATCAATGCCCTCGCCAGCCCCCTCCCCATAGCCATGGCCAAAGGGCCCATTCATAGTGCCCTCAAAGGCCCCGCCCTTCACTGCCTGGGTGGGCATCTGAGACTCTTCCTGCCGCACCATCACCATGAGCCGGGCAATGTCATTGGCCAGCATGTCGTCCACTGCGTCCAGCAGCTTGGGCTTCAGGAGCTGGAACTTGCTGAAGTCTTGGCTCAGCAGGAGCTCCTGGGAAAGATGACAGAGATCAGCATTCAGGGTGGGCTTTGGCACTTGGGAGCAGGCTGCTCCCCTATCCTACCCAATACCCAGCAACTCCAACCCACCCCTCAATGCCCACATTTTCCTGCCCCCATCCAGCCATGCCCAGCTGTCCCCCAATCCCATCAATCCTTGAATCAGGCTGAAATACATCCCCATCCAAAATCCCCATATGCCCCTAAACCAGGCCATCCCCAACCCATCCCCAGTGCCCACCTTGAGCTGCACCCACTCAATCCATCTGTCCTCCTGGACCATTCCCCCCAGCCCCTGGATACAACCCTCATCCCAGACACCCAGGCCTTATAAAGTCTAAGTGGTGTGTGAAGCACTGTCTGCAGCCACCTCTGGAATGGAGGACAGCTTCCAAGTGGCACACTGCACCATGGGGAATAGGAAGTTATTGTCAAGAGCATATGGGGAAAGAAACCTTATTCCTAAGCAAGAAGCCAGGGACTCTCCACATCTACGGAAAGCTGGCAGCTTGTTTGGGTCTCCCCCAGAACAGTCCATGGTGTGACCTGCATGGAGGCCTGTTCACCTTCCTTAGGGAGTGGGGTTTAAGTCATCCTAGGCAGGGGATTAGCCTATGGTTCCAGGAAGTATTTTAGATGCAGGGAATCCCAAATCCCAGCACCTCTTGCTCTAACCCACTAGACCCCACTCTTCCCAGCACTGGGGACAGAACTCAGGAGTTTTGGCTCCCAGCACCCCATGCTCTTCCCATGAGAATACATTTCCTTTCAGATTAGCTCTGCTCTCAGGAGCCCCAGTCCTGGAGGGCAAGAGCACTTTCCCTCCAGGCTACCATAGAAGCCCAGCCACTGCCTTGTATCTGTCATGCTGGATTTAACAGTGGCATGGAGGGAATCTCTCTTGCCCTGCCTTAAACATGAAGTCTTGACCCAACTCTGAGCTGGAATCACAAGATCACCTGTGCAGCAGGAGGACCAGGTAAGACAGGGATGGTCCTAATCATCCATAGTGGGGGGCACTAATGGGATTCACTTCCATGCCAGAGGCTAGTCAGCTAAGGCCACCAGCAAACAGGAGTCTCTGGGGCATGCGAGAAATTGACCTTAGCTAACATCAGGTGCATCAGTGACTGGGCCTAGATGTCTGACGAAAACTCCTATCAGGATGGCTCAAGGCCCCGTGTAAACTGCATTTCAGCCCCCACCCCCATGGCATGACTTCACACCTGCATCTTGCGCAGATTGGGGAAGTCCCCAGGTGAGATCTGATGCTCCCGCTCAATCTTCAAGTAGATCTCGCCCAGGTTGTTTACCAGCTCCTTCTTTCTGCTCTCCTTCCCAAAGACATTGGGCATCTCCTTCTTCAGAGAGCTGATTATGTAGGCATGGACCTAGGGAAAGGAAGAGATGAGCTATGATGCCTGGTTGACAGCATAATGTTCCCACTTCCCCTGCCCTAATATAGACACCCCTCCCCACCCCCCTTCCTTCCCAGAGCAGGAAGTAGAATCCAGGCATCCTTGCTCCCAGCCTCACCGCTGCTCTAACCCACTTGACCACACTCCCCTCAGTGCCAGGAATAGAGCCTACGAGTTCCGACTCCCAGTGAGATGCCCTATTCACGCCACAAAACCCATGAGTCAATCTCAAAGCTAGTTCCATACATGGGGCAAGTAGCTTTATCCTCACTTTAGCAAGGGGAAACTGAGGTACAGGGGTGGGGAAGGGTCACCCAGCAGGGCAGGAGCAGAGCCAGGAACAGAATCACCTAACAGAACCTCCATCAGGTGCTGGGGAAGGAAACTTGATGGATCTAAAGAAGTTCAGTTGGAAAGGGTGAGGAATTTGGGAGAAGACAGACTATGGAGTAAATTTTGAGTAAAGGAGGGGAGTATTTTACTTGGGGAATGTAAAATGTCTCACTGAGGTAGAAAATGTTTGGAGGATTCTCTTGTTAAACTCTTGCCAGTATATCAGTAGATACAATAAGATCCTTAGTCACTACCATAAGGCTTTACCTGTCACTTTTGCCTTCCTGCTTTCAGATGTCCCCTCCCTTTACTGTGTTAAAAAGCAAAGCTCCCATTGTTGGGCCCAGTCATGCAGGCCCTTGTGGTGTGGGAACTTCCATTGATTTTAACACAGGGAGGGTTTGTAGCATGCTTCTCTCTTCCCCACCCCACCCCAATCATTAGTATTTATATGGTGGCCAAATCTAGAATTGTTTGTTACTTGCATATGCATCTTACAAAAAAGAAACTAAATATGTTCATGGAGGATAGGTCCATCAATGGCTAATTAGCCAGGATGGGCAGGGATGGTGTCCCTAGCCTCGGTTTGCCAGAAGCTGGGAATGGATCACTTGATTACCTGTTCTGTTCATTTCCCCTGGGGCATGTGGCATTGGCCACTGTTGGAAGACAGGCTACTGGGCTAGATGGACCTTTGGTCTGACCCAGTATAGCCGTTCTTATATACCCACCAGGGACCACTCCCTCAGGTCCCAGCCTGTGGGGAAGCTTAGCCACAGACTGCTGGTGCCCCTCACTCCTAACCTGCAGTGGCTTCACTTCCGAGCCTCTTGCTCAACATTTCCCATGAAATCCTCGGTCTCTATTTAGATATGGGCATTTGAGCATCACAATGTATTTTATCCTCACTACTGAAGTACAGAAGGATTCTCCCCATTTTACAGGTGGGGAACTGGGCAAGTCTCTTCCCTCTGGCCTCAACATCAGAGCCAGACTTGAACCCAGGTCCTGAGTGACAGGTTAGACCTAATAATTCATTCCCCATGGAACACCAAGTGGGCTTAACTGGCACTAGCCTAGGGATCAAGTTTTCAAGAGCATCTAAGTTCCTTAAACCCCATTGACTTTCACTGAGACTTCAGTTCCTGAGGCACTGATAGTTTTATCCTAAGACTGGAGTCTGAATGGGTGATAATGGCCTATGGAGCAGTCATCAGGCCCAAGCCATCAGATACTAAGGCCGGAAGACCCTTGATCTAGCCCAGCCTCTTGCATAAAAGGCCAGACAGAGGATGGTTTAGTAGTTAGAGCACTAACCTAGGACTTGAGACCTGCATTGAGTCTGACCTTGGACAAGCCACTTTACTGCTCTGATTCAGTTTTCCCACCTATAAAATGGGGATAAATCATACTGGCTCCAGGATGCCACAGGTATATTTAGAATTGTAAGGCACTAAAGTAGAGAACTTCACCTAGCTATATGGAGCCCATAATTTGTTTGAAGCTATAGCATCTGTTTTGGAGCGACATGCAGTCCATTAAGACCCCACTTAATGGAGAATCCACCACATTCCTTGGTCAGTTCTTGCAACAGTCACCCTCACTGGGAAACATTTGCACCTTTCCAGTTTGAATGTCTTGCTTCATCTCATTCTGCCTTTTGCTTGATTGAAGAGCCACCTACTATCAGAAATTTCTTCCTCATGTAGGGCCTTAAAGACAGTGACAAGTCACCTCTTAGCCCAGGTCTACTGACTGCTGCTACTGTAGCTATGCTGGCAAATCACACCTGCTCTACACAGCTATGCTGACGTGCCAAACAGTGTTACTAGTGTAGCCCATTTTGCGCAGAAGGGCTGGAATGAGCTATACCAACAAGAGCAGTTTTGCCAGTATGGCTGCATGCACACTTGCAGTGCCTGGCCACTGCAGTAGACTGGTATTCCTGTAGTGCTTTGAGTGTAGGACCTGCTTTAGTCTCTGAAGAGTCCTGCTAAGCCAGCAAGACTTGCTCAGGCACATTTCCTAGATTCGTTTCTGAGATCTGTTCAAACTTCTCTGCTAGAGCAGCAGTGATTTCAAAGCCTTCTTCCATCTGCAAGGCATGCTGGGATCACGAGGACCTTGGAAGGGTTGGAATGCTTATCAGGTGAAACTAGATTCTTGCCCTTTGTAGGCACAGCTCATTTAATGGTAAGATATTCTCCCCCTCCCCCACATGTTGCTGCACTGGTGGCTTTTATGCCTGCAGTGGTTGTGTGGCAGGAAAGGATGGAGTTTGTTGTGGAAATGCTATCCTGCCTGGGACAGTCTTTATTGTCAAACCAGTGCTATTTGGATCAGGATTCAGTCATTTTTATATTCTAAGAGTCAAGTTAGGGGGAGGGATCAACTTGCAAGTTAATCACAAATGCCAGACAGCCTCTCGAACGGCTTTCAAGCCAAGTGGACTAAGCTGGGCAGTCTCTTCCCCCTCCCACAAGGTCAGTGGCACAGCCAGGGATTTAACCCAAGTCTTCAGACTCCCACTTGGTACCTTAGTCACTAGCCCACACTGCATCCCAAAGCATCATTTCAGGTGGCTAGTGTACACAGACTTGCTTTGAGGGGTGCAGCCTAGCATGACAGGATTAGACATTCAGTGTAAAGCTCCCCCCCCCCCTCCCCCCAACAACTGGTGAGTCTACTGACAGTACCAGGGGAAGTGGCAATCTAAGTGAAATGTCTGTCTGAGAGAACAGGTGTGTGCTGGGCATCTCACCTGGCCACTCGAACTAATTAACTCTACAGGGAGAGTTATTACAAACTAGTATCCAAGAAAGATGAATCCAAACTGGACCAGATGCAGAGGAGGGCTCTTAGGCTGATCAGGGGAATGAAGAGTAGATCTTACAAAAGGAGGAGACTGAAAGCTGTGCTTGTTTAGCCTTTGAAAAACAAAGGCTAAGAGGGGATCTGATTGCTCTCTATAAATAGATTAGGTGGTAAACCCCAGGGAGGGAAGAGAGCTATAGAAGCTCAAAGACAATATTGGCACAAGAACAAAGAACAGAAACTGACCAGGAATCCACTGAGGCTGGAAATAAGGAGATTCTGGAGCAGCCTCCCAGTAGGAATAGTAGGGATTAGACAACCTAATTAGTTTGGAGCTGGATCAGTTTGACCAGGATGTGACTCCAGCCGCCCACAATAGCAGGGACTGGATGCCATGACCCAGGTGGTCCCTTCCATTTATGTTCCTATACATCTCTGCTGACTTGCATTAAGTTACAGCATGTTTTAAGTACTACAGTCATGGACACAACAAGAATTTGATCTGTTAGAGTAATCAGAGTTAGGGTTTGAAATTGCACTGATTTTAGAAGGCCGAACCAGCTAAATAGATATTTGTTCCTTCCAAAGTGGATTGTGCTGAAATCAAGCAGCAGTTTGGATCTTTGAGAAGCCTAGTGCCAGCTCTGGTTTCAGGAGTTATTTCTGACCCATGTCAATGCTGAGCCCTGTGATTTCTCTGAAGCAATCAAGGTTTTTACAGCTCCTTCCAGCCAGTTCAAAGAGAAACTGAAAACAGCCATAAAAAAAAACAGCTGTGTTCCCATAAAGAGCTGCACTTTTCCACCCAGGTTTCGTTTAGCTAGCTAGGCTTATATGTGAGCAAATAGCTTATCTGCAAGAGTGATGCCTTAGAGATAATGACCAGAACAGTGCAGAGTCCATTGCAAGGTAAAGAGTTTAAGGCCACTGGGGTTTAAGGTGGAATTTCCTCAGCATGGCTCTCAGAAATTTCCATAATTTCTTTCCCAAAACTGACTCAAAACTCTCCAGCAAGGAATGTTAATCTGAGGGGTTTCCCTGCTGTAAAATGCAGCTGTCAGTCTGTGGCAGAGCCAGGAATAGAACCCAGAAGATTCCTATTCTATCATCACAAAACCCATACTTCTGGGACTAGTGTGCCATTAGTTTGAATGGAGTGGTGAGAACAAACCACTGCAGGTTAGAAGGCAGTACAAGCTATGCCTCACCTACTCTTGGATTGGAGCCATGGCTGTTCTTGCACTAGGAGCTTGCACTAATGCCAGATACTATCTGCACCAGTGCAGCATCTACATTAGGGGGTTGTATTAATACAGCTAAAGCAGTGGAAACATGGATTGGGAGTCAGGACTCCTAGGTTCTCTTCCAGCTCTGGGGTGACATGTGGTCTAGTGAGTTAGAGCAGGGAGCTAGAGACAGCACTGGTGGTTGCTATTCCCAAAACTGCTGTGCAACCTTGAGTGAGCCCCTACCCCCCCTTGGTGTCTCTTCCCACCCTGTGGATATTCAGGCTGAGCTCTCTGGGGCAGGTAGTGTCTCATTAGGGCTCTCTGCAGTGAATAGTGTAATGTCTCCCCTCCCCCATCTTTGCTAGGGACTCTGATCTCAGTCTGGGGGAGAGGTACCTGCAGACACCTGGCACAATAGGCACATCCCTGCACTTGGTCAGGGGAACTCCGAAATGCTACATTAATGCTATTCAAGTATCACCCTCGTTCAGAGAAGGCTTCATCTAGACCAAATCCCACCCATGTAGCAGTGTCTGTGGCTCACTAGAGGGAATGCTTGGGACACCATACCTTGGCTAGCCTGGCTCTCTTGATGAGGTCATTGAGCTTGCGGAGTGCAGCATTCCTGGGCAGGGACTGGATATCTTTGAAGAGATCCTGCTCTTCTGCTTCAAAGAGCTTCCTGTTCTCAGGGATGAGGAGTGGCTGGGACCAGAAGGAGCCAATGTAGACCCGCACCACCTCTGGGGTGTTTATGATCTTCCCCAGTGACCACATGAGGGCACCATAGACCCGCATCAGCTGTTGTGTCTCAATCTGGTCAGCTTTGTTCAGCACCACCCGGATCTTGTCCTCATGGTTCTTCAGGGCCTTGATCACCTCCGAAAACTCATCTGAGATGTCCAGCTTGTGAGCATCGAAGAGGAGGATAATACGGTCCACACGCTCTGCAAACCACTCCAGTACCGCCGCAAAGTCGTAGCCTGCGAGAGAGAGAGGGATGTTTATACACAAGGACTGCAGCTAAGGCGGCAGCTAGAGAGGAGAGCATCAACTTGGGACTCTGGAGACCCTGGGTCTACACTCCCAGCCCTGTCACTGACCCTGACAAATCATTGCCCCCATGCCTCAGTTTCCTCTCACATCGGTCTTACTCATTTGTGTTGGGGTAGCACCTAGGAGCCCCAACACCAGCCATGGAACAGAAGCTGTGCTATGTACTACGCAAACTGACTACCTCAGAACTTCAAATCAAAGTCATTAGATTGCACATTTTGGATCAGGGACTGAATTGTGCCCACCACCTAGCACAACAGGATCAGATGAACTACCACCAGTCACTGCAAACTACACTACACATCCGGGAAACTGAATGTTCCTGAACCCCAGCACATACCACAGGATTAGACAGGCCAAGTGTTGATGCTGAGCTCTCCACACACTATTTTTCCAAGCTTAGATCTCAAAGATCTTCAGAAAGATCTCATTACCCCTGGTTTAAAGATAAGGGAAAGTTTAAGGCCAGAAGGGACTATCAGATCATCTAGTCTGGCCTCCTGTCTGTCTATCAGGCCATTCAGTTTCACCAGATATCCCTATACCAAACCAAACAATTGAGTTAAACTAAAGCATTTCAGCCCTCAGGAGATGAACCTGTTGTGAGCCCCAGTCAGAAAACAAGAGAAACCAAAGGGCTGTCAATGCCAGAGGCCCCTGCAATGGCAGGGAATTGCTGCAGTAAGACACCTAGTGATACCAGCAGATGACCCATGCTGCAGAAGGCAACCTCTGCCTGCGCAAGCCCCACCCCTCCCCCCATTTCTGCAAATCTGACCTGGAAGGGAGGAAAGTATCTTGTCCCAGGATCAGCCAGCAGGCCGGTGGCCAACCTAGGAATAAAGCTCTTTGGAGCAGGAACTGTGTTAACAGGGTCTGGTCCATGATTGGGGCTCCTACACATTATAGGTCTCCCAAGTACCAGGCCTGTGCTTTGGATAGTGGTTACCATAGGAATGACTGGGCATTCTCCACATTCCTGAGACTGAAAACCCTCCTGGAACTGCAAACCCCATGCGAATGAGTCTGCAATCAGACTTTCTGTAGCAGGAGCATGGCCTGCTACTTTAACTTCTAGTAATGCCGGAAACAGTGCTGCATGGCTGCTATCTGCAGTAGTGGATGCACTCCAGTCTAAGATATCTCACTTCTAGCAGTGCAGTGCCATGTGAACACGATGCCCCAAGCAGATATGCAAGTTACACAGGAATTGCTTAGCTCAAAGTGCTGCCACCTCTGGAGTGAAGCCAACTGAACAGCACCCAGCAACACTATGCAGACATATCCCACACACTGCAAGGGAGGGATTTTTGTAAAGGTTGATGTAGTTACTGAAGTTAAGTTTGTTGTCCTAGCAAGATCTTAACACCCTACAATTGTCTTCACAAGAGGATTGTCTCCCATTTGTGATCCTGCTAAGCTTTGCTCCCCATCTCATCTGGGAAACTGCACCTACTGCCCCAGAGCTCACTAACTGCACCTCAGGGTGATAACTAGAGCTGGACAAGGACTTTTTGGTCCATTGGCAATTTTGAGGAGAAACTTGTTTTGGCTTGAACTAAGTGTTTTGAATTGGACCATTTACAGGTCTTGAATTTTAATAAGCTTCAAGGAAATTGAGAAAGGACATTGAAGTGTTTTGTTCAAACAGTGTTTGAGTACTTTTTTTTTTTTAAACAATGCAGCAAAACTGCCATGAAAGCTTCTCTGAGGTTGGACCAATCGAAGATATTACCTGACCCACCCTGTCTTATGAATTTGTGAAGCATGTTATTGAATTTGCATTTTCACTGAAGAGTTTGACCAAAAAAATTTGCCCACATCTACTTATAACTCAGGGAAAGTGCCACCTACCTAGGGCCCCTGGGCCCTAACTAAGATCACAGCACCTGTGCGCTAGGTGCAGTACAGTGAGAGCCTCCTGGGAGAGCTTATTATCTAGCTAGGCCCAAGTCACAGCTTGAGCCTGGCTGCATGGCAGCTATGTTACCACTATACTGGATTGCAAAACAATCAGATGTCACTGTCAGCACTGCAGGAAGGACTATTCATGCTGACTTTCAACATCTCAGCTCTCTTCCAGACATGCCAAACCCTCACAAAAGCCACAGGAATTGGGCTTGTTTTTGGCTTAATTGGCTTGTTGGCTAGTAGCTTTTGCTGCTTCTTTTTTGGATCGGCTCTGGGCAAGGAGGGGAGAGAGTCAGGAGTGCACAGCAGTCCCAGATTGCATGCTGGGGGATCTGGTCAGTTTTGGGGTTCTTAGGGATTGGCTTGTTTTGAAATGGGATTAGCTTGATTCTTGGCTTATTGTGAAAGTTGGCAACTGTGCGCTCTTCTCCTGCAACATCCTTTATTTGTGCATTTGGAGAGACATCAGGATGCCTACATTTAAACCTTTTACTAAAAGGTGTAATTGCATACCAGGCAGACTCCATGAACAGCCAGCAGAATCTCTCTACATATGAGGGAATTGTTGGTTGGGGTTAAGACATTGGACTGGGACCCTCAGGTTTGATTCCCAAACTCTTCTACAGACTCCATGTTACTTTGGCCAAGTCCTTTCCCCTCTGCCTCAGCTCCCCCCCTTGGGGTGAATAATAATCCTTTGTCTATTTAGACTGAGTTAGGAACTCTGCACACTAGGTGCTGTATCTCAGTGGTTTACAGTCTTTTTAGTTTGTGGACCCCTACAAAATTTTAAATGAGGCATGCTCCTTTGGAAATCTATTGTGTATATATTGCTGAATTCTATTCAGTCAGTTTTCAGTCTGAGTCTTTCACGGACCCCTCAATCTGTGGATCACATTGAAAGACACTGATACTGTATTTTATTTTTTTATATATATAAAATACAGTATCTAAGGGCTACTGTAATACAAGTGTAAAACAGATGTTAGATCCTCTGCACATAGGAGAGAGCTAACCTTTAGCCACTCATTCAATAAAGAAGAGTCTCTTCAGTCGTCACTCCCCTTCCCATATTTAAAGGCCTCAATCTCTAATGCCTTTAGCCTCTCACCTCTTGAGGCAGGGCAGTACTATTATCCCTATTGTACAGATGGTGGCAGAGACTGAAGGACTTGCCCAAGGTCACATGGGAAGTTGTCTGAGCTGGGAGACCTGGGTTCAACTCCCAAGTCCTAAGATAGCTCCCTAAGCACACTACACCATCCATCCTTCCTCTCCAGGACAGCATGGAGAAGTGATACTGACTTCAATCTTGAAGTCAAGAGACTAACAATCCATCCTGAGAATTCACAGCATTCAGCTGCATGTGTTTTGCTAAATGCTAGCATACTTTTTATAAAGTGACTGAAATCTCAGTCTCCTGAGAATAAAGTCCTTTAGCTAGTGTGATGTGGCAGAGACAGATGGGTAGTTTCTGGGGCTTTCAGAGGGACTCAACAGTATTCACTATTAAGAAGAGTCCCTCAATCATTCTAAGCAGCAGCCCTACTGCTATGCAAACTATGTTGGACACTATCTGATTTTTCCCTCTTCATCCACAGGCCTCAGCACTTTACAAAGGAGCATTATTCTCGTTTTACAAATAGGGAAATTGAGGCACAAATGGCAGGGAAGGGGGATGACTTCTCCAGGTCTCACAGTAGGCCAGTGGCAGAGCTAGGAACAGAACCCAAGTCAGAGTCCTAATCCAGTGTGCCTGCCCACTAGGTTATATTGCCTGCCCTAAGCTCAAGAACTCAGACTAAACTTCAGAAGAGGTGGCACTGGTAAGCATCCTACAGCATTTACACTTCTTGCCCTTCTAGAGCACTTCAAATACAAAGGCTCCATATACCTGGTATCAAGAAGGGAGTGATGTGATGAACTCCAGAGTCAATTTGTACTGCAATAGTGCCTAAAGGGCCTGCACCAGCAGAGATCAAGACCTCATTGTGCCTAGACACCCCTCCAACTTAGAGCTTGCAGTGTAAAGAGGGTAGAGGGGAAACAGACACAGGGGAAGGCACTTATCACAGATCACAGCAAAGATCACTGGCAGCAGGAGGAATAGGACCCAGGAGTCAACTCCAGTGACTAGAGCAAGGCAACTGGGACTGTTACCTCCCCCAGATTCAAAGACAGCTTCTCAAGTTTTTAGTTGCACAGCAGAATGGAATCCCTTATGTCATGGGAGAATCACAGTTGCCTCCCCCTCCTACATCTGGCTGTGTACACAGGATTGGAGAGTAAGTACTCAAGTCCATTGCTCTGCTGATGAATTATTTACTCAGACTGGCCACATGAGATCATCAATTTACTGACAATGAAATGAAAATGGGAAGTAACCAACCGTGTAGTTCTGCAGAAGCCAAAGGGGAATTCTGTCCTTTAAGAGCAAACACTACAAACAAGCCAATATACCAACAGCTGCCAGTTCCTCTGGAGGAACCTCAAAAGGCAGAGTATCAGCACTGCCAACTCACAAGATGTCATTTCTTAAAGCCTGGGCTCCCAGAACCATATTATACAGCACTCCTTAAAAAAGTCTCATGGTCTTCATGGTTAGAAGGGAGAGTTTGAAAGTAGGACTACTAAAGCCTCAAGCCAGATGACAAACAGATCTGTCTTAAAATCTCAGGATTTCTTGAAGCCCCAGCCTACTTTCCCAGTGCTTGGGCCTGTCATTTCTGGAGAGTACAGGGTGTGTTGTGCAGGTGGGGAGAGAGCCAACCTATCTGCCTAGACTCACATTACAAGACATTAGTCAATTGCAGAGTCAGGAATGGAGCGAATTGGAGATCAGCACTCCTACAATACATGAGGAATGTTAGACACATTCCAACCCCACAGCTGCTTGTGAATCAGCAAGTCTGATCCCTGCTATGGGTCTGCTCTTTTTTTAAAAAGCAATGTTTTAAGAAAGTTCTCCTTTAACAACTCCAAGAGGAAGTTGTGGCCTGTTTGGTCAAATGAGGAACTCTCTCCCACAGCCTCAATTGCTCCTGGGTAGAGCACAATTAGAGATTAAGAAAAGTCATGGACACTGCAAGACTGTTCAGGGGGAACAGATTTGTCTTTGCATTGCTCCACTCACAGGAGAAGCAATCTATAGGTAAGGTTGGGTTGTATCATGGTGACAAGGAACACAAGTACATTTTGTGCCTTGGCTGGCAAGTTTTGCCAAGTAGGGTTTACAGAAAGTCCTTGTCTTCCCCTTGACAGAAATTCAAGCAGAATCAGTGGTCCACAAACTTCTCATGTTTCTGCAGAACTGTAAGCTTGCAGTGTTGCAGCCATGTTGGTCCCACAATATTAGAGCTCTGTGTAAGTGTGAAAGGTTGCTTTTTCCCCACCAATAGAAGTTGGTCCAATAAGGATTACCTCACTGACCTTGTGTCTCAACTGTAAGAGACCTAAGGATAATGATTTGATGGATCCAATTCCCTACTTTCCACCCCCAGTAGCCTGCAAGCTTTTGAATTGGGTGCTAGAGACAGGACAGTCCTTGATCCACTGAGACCTGGTCTAGTTGAGCATCCACCTGTTGTCTTGTCCTTTGCTTGTATTTTTTGGGGCAGGGATCTTTGAGTGGTTTGTGTATAGTACCTGGCATAATGGGGTCCTGTCCATGTCTGGGGCTTTGGGTACTACCACAAGACAAGCTGATAATGTAACAACTGAATGTTCTCCCTGGGCACATAAGTGACTCTTGGAACTCTGCTAGGCTCCTTATGTGACACCAAGTTCCACAGGAAACTACATTTGTAGAGAAGTTTCTCCCCTTTCACTCTGAAGTTTGCTGTTCCTCATTCAGTGTTCCCATTTCTGGCTAGCCAGAGCGGTTATCTTCTCTACTGTTATTATACAGGACAGGAAGACTACATCATGTAGTAAACAAGCTGCAGTGCACTATGCATTGTAATGAGTTACTCTGTCGCCACTTTGCAATGTAGTTTAATAAAGTGTTACAATGTAGGTTTTTAGGGTTTTTTTGCATCCAGCAATTGGTCACTTGGGAGGCTCATATCAAGTCACTGGGTGGTTCTGCTTGATTTCTCACATCCAGTACTCCCCCAAAAATGTGCTGCATTTCAGAGTAACATTTGCATCAGAGGCTGAAGTAACTGCCTTATCTGTGGGCAGGGCCTTGAAGTGAACACTGGCAAAGCTAGTTTCAGTGGTGACTGGTGGAATGTTACAAGGGGGAAGATATTCCAAAGGTATGTAGCTATGTTTGTGCAACAGATGCTAGAGGTGCTAGACTCAGTGCTTGTCAGCAAGTGTGTCAGTCTTTTAGACGCTACAGCAGTGATCTCCAAACTTATGCCCAAGATCACTTTGAATCCAAGGGCAATCCAGGATCCATCCCACCCCTTCTCTGAGGCCCTGCCCCCCTCACTCCATTCTCCCACACACAGACCCCATTGCTTGCTCCCCCACCCTCACTCGCTTTCACTGAGCTGGGTAGGGGGCTTGGGAGGGCATGTGGGCTCTGGGCTGGGGCGTTTGGAGTGTGGGAGGGGGCTCTGGGCTGAGCCTGGGGCAGGGGCTGTGGTGCAGGAGGGGGTGAGGGGTGCAAGTTCTAGGAGGGTGTTTGGGTGCAGGGGGTCTAGGGTTCTGGGAGGGTTAGGGCTGGGGTGGGGTGCAGGCTCCACGAGGGAGCTCAGGGCTGGGGTGCAGCCTTCTACTGNACACTGCCCCTCTGCAAGGAACACCCCTGCAGTTCTCCTAGCCAATGGGAGCTGCGGGGGGGTGCTTTCAGGCAGAAGCAGAGGGAGACCCCTGCCCCCCGCGGGTGGCACTGGGCACTTCTGGGAGTGGTGTGGGGCTGGGGTAGTCAGGGAGCCTGCCTTAGTGGCAGCCACACTACACTGCTGGAGATTGCGATCGACTGGGAGATCCTCTAGGATTGACCAGTCAATCGCGATTGAACAGTTGGTGACCACTGGGCTAGAGGCCCCTTTGATTTGCTCCCAAAGGTAACACATTCCTATGGGGAAAAATTTAATCCCTACCTGGGTGTAGTGTAAGGCTGTGCTTCCCCAAACAGCCTGCCCCCTGACTGCCCCCCTCATAACCCCTGACCCATCAACCCCCCTGCTCCTTGTTCCCCGACTGCCCCCCCCTGGGACGCCACCCCCCCCATCCAAGCCCCCCTGCTCCCTGTCCCCTGACTGCCCCAACCCCATCCACACCCCTGACAGGCCCCCACGGGACTCCCACACCCATCCAGCCACCCCTGTTCCCAGTCCCCTTACCATGCTGCTCAGAGCATCAGGACTGGCAGCCCTAAGTAGCACATTCCTATGGGGAGCAATTTAATACACTACACCTGGCCCTGCTCAGCCCACTGACAGTATGTTCTCGCACCCCTTATCAAAAATCACACTACAATTAGCTTAAAAACTTAAAAAGTTTGTATATTACAGTAATAATTAAAAAAGTATAATGTTAATACATAGGTTTGATGAAACAGTTGTACTTGTGCTTAAATTGTGTACCGTATTTGATAATTTACCTTCTAAAAAAACTCGTATGTCTTGCACCCCCAGAAAGGGCATCTCGCACTGCCAGGGGGTGCATGCACCCCAGGTTAAGAACCATTGCACTAAACTGACAAGATCTGCATTTTAATTTAATTTTAAATGAAGCTTCTTAAACATTTGAAAAACCTTGTTTACTTTACATACAATAGTTTAGTTATTATAGACTTAGAGAGACCTAAAAACGTTAAAATGTATTACTGGCACGCAAAACCTTAAAGTGAATAAATGAAGACTCGGCACACCACTTCTGAAAGGGTGCCGACCCCTGGGCTAAACTCATGTAGCAGCATACTTTCGACCATTTCTGGTTGGCTCAGACGCCACTCCCTGCTAGTGGATGAGCTGGCTTCACTTATTCACATTTTTTCTGGCTGGACTACACCAGGGCATGAAGCCTTTGGCACTTAGGCAACTTCAACAGATACAGAATGTTACAGTACATCTCAGCAACCTCAGTTATCATGAGTGCATCAAACCTCTTTTCTACATTGACATCCCATAGAACAGGGGTTCTCAACCTTTTTCTTTGAGGCCCCTCCAACATGCTATAAAAATTCCATGGCCCACCTGCACCACAACTGTTTCAGTTTTGATTAAAAACCAGGGCCAGCATTATGGGGTAGCAAGCAGAGCAATTGCCCAGGGCCCCATGCCACAGGAGGCCTCGCAAAGCTAAGTTACTTGGACTATGGTTTCAGTCCTGGGCAGTGGGGCTCAGGATTCAGCTTTCTGCCCTGGGTCCCAGTGAGTCTAATGCCGGCCCTGTTCTCTGGTTTATTTTGGTGGACTCCCTGAAACCTGCTTACACACCTCCCCAGACCTGTGGAGGAGAACTGTTGCCATAGAATATGAAATCAAGGAGGTCAAGATCTCAGTACTTATCTTAAGGTGTACCATGGCCTGGACCAGGGTATGAGAAGGCTGTCAAATGCCTTCTGTTCCTCTGGCCAAGTGGAATTCTCCACAATAAATGGAGAAGCTCACTTGCGCAGGAGACAGCTTTTTGGAGGCTGGTCTGAGATTGCAGAACGAACTCTCCCAAGAGCAAAGGCCCATCCCAAATCTCACCACCTTCCACTCTAAGTGCAAGGTGCATCTCTTTGCCCTGCCTTCTTTAATGAAGATTAGCCTTCAAAACCCTTCACTGTGATGCCTACAATAAACTTGACAATGGTTAGGCCACTGGTGTGCTAATACCAACTCAATGTTTCTTTGAACTCCTGTGCTAATCCCCATCTGTTCATCTGGTCAGCTCTTTGGGGCTAGGACCGGAAAGGATGAAAGAACATGTGACAGATGTTAGTCTTATTGCTTAACCACTGAAGGTGCTCTGATAGTATAGTAGTGATGATCTTGGGGCAAGAACCTATACAGAAGAGCTTACAATCTAAACAGACAAGACAGTAAGTGGGGGGAAGGGACTGCCCCAGATCAAAGGTGTTTAGCAGCAGGGAACTGAATTCACATCTGACTCCCAGTCCAGTGCTTAGTCATCACACCAACTCAAGATCATTTGAAATATGCTTATGTTGGAACATTAAGCCATGCACAGGACTTAGATCCCCACAGCACCTCTCTGTAGCTGCAAAAGCCAGCCTCCATATATGTTCCAGCCCCTTCCTACCCCACAGTTGTGGGCTGGATTTGTTTTTGGGTTGAACAATGCTCTTACAACACAGAATAGAAGTTTGCATGTAGCAGACTCCAGATTTCCTGTGACTCAGCAAGACCCACAATGGAAGGCAATACTGTGCAGAACAGTTATGTAAATCAGGAACAGAAAGAGTTAAGCAATCTGTTCTAAACACCAAGTTCCCAGCTGACCTGTGCATCGTTGAGATGCTCTGATATGCATTATGCCTTAGCAGTATGGTCAGAGACTGGGGAAGCCAGGACTTCTGATTCTAAATTCCCCTGCTGAGTTAAGAGTAAATTACAGCTCTACAACTTTCAGTCTCAGCTCTGCCACTGAAAACTTGGCAGACCTTCACAAGAAAGTGTTAGCCAGCATCAGGTAGAAATAGATCAAGCCAGCCCCTCTGCGTAGCAGTCCAGCACTACTCAAAGCTCTTTACAGGCAGACTATCCAAGGGCATTCATTTGCTTCAGACCACATGGGGTGGAAGGGATGCAGGGCCACTCTCTAGAATGCGGGTTTAATCCCTAGCCAAGATTATGGGAAATCACTAGCATCTGAGGTGAGAGGAGTTGATGGTCTGAGCCCATGAACAAGGTGTGTGTTCAAGTCACCAACAGAATTGCTGGTTGTCAGCAAGTCCACCCATGTCTGCCCCTTCATAACCTTGGAACCTGATCCCTTCCTAGTCCACCTTCCCTGGAAAGTAAAGATTGTTCTCTCTGGCTTTATAAGTAGGAAAACTGAAGCATAGAGATAAAGCAGCTTTCCCCAAGGTCACGGAGTCTGGAAATTGAAGCCAAATATTTTGCCCCCCAGCACTTTAACCACAGGGACAGCATAGGGCACAGATGAAGTTACCACTCCTGCCTATGAAAGGTCCTTAAACCATTATGGCAGGCTTTTCAGAAATACCTGAGAACAGGATTGAAATCTCAAGAGCACCTAATCTGGCACCTTTCATGCAGCTAAGATTCAAGACTCCTCCAACAGAAGGAATGCTAATTGGCTAAGATCTGAACACTGGGGAGGATTTAGACTGGATAAAGGCTATTTTCCATGTAGCAGATGGCTCCTCCAATGAGTATTCCTCTAGGGCAACACACCATAAACAGTTCTAATCAGCTGAGAAAACTCTACATTAATAGTGACTGTTTCTGGGGCCATCCTTGGTCAGATCACCTTATTTTAAGACAAGAAGGGACCATTAGAATAGCTCATATAGTGTAACCTCGTGTGTATCACAGGCCATTAAACTTCACCCAAATACCCTTATGTTGAGTCTGATGACTTCAGTTAAATAAAACATTTCAGTCCTCATGTTCTGTGTCTGGGACAGAAGTCTCCTGAGACCAAGACTATGGCCACACTACAGAACTTCCAGCTGTGCCACTGCAGCGGTGCTACTGCAGATGCTCTACACTGATGGGAGAGAGCTCTCCCCTCAACTTAATTACTCCAGCCCCCTCATGAGCAGATAGCTATGTCGGAACACCGCCCACACCAGTGCTTAGGTCAGTGTAACCTAAGTTGTTCGGGGGGGGGGGGTGGCTTATTCACACTGAGTGACATACCCACAAGCTGTAGTGTGTATATAGCCCAAGGCCCACCAATGCCTGAGGCCCCTGTGACAACAGGGAATTAGGTGAGACATTAGGTGTTCTCAGCAGGTGACCCAGACCCCTTGCTGCAGAAGGCCAAAATACCTCAAGGGCCATGATGAATTTCCCCTAGGTCAGATTCTTTCCGACATCAGATCTGGTGATCACAGACAGACCCTGGCACATGTGGGCACATGCTAGCCAGGCAGCTAAGTCAGGATTCTTTGTACCACCTGAAAGCACCATTCCAGCCTCTCATGTCTGAAGTCCTCATCCCCTCAATCATTGCTTGGACTGCATACACACCATCCTTACATGTAGGAATTTATACCAAGTGCAACTGTCTCTACAAAGGGAACAGGTGAAGATAAATAGGCCACCTAGCAGCCTGAGACTAGAAGCCATCAGCTATGGAGAATCACAACTATGTACCTGCATCATTAGCACAGGCTTCCCCCATGCAAGCCATACCTGAAGCACTAGCACAAGACCAGACACTGCAGAGTATGTCCCAATGAAAGTTTAGAAATTAAAGGGGGGGGGGGGGAAGAATTTCAGACCGTGTTTTCCCACAAGATGTTCTGGGGACTGAAGTGACCTGCCTATCCCTCTAAAGTGGCCCAAAAGTCTCACTACAGGAGTAGACAGCTAAACTTACATTACAAACAAATTCTGTGGTCTGTAAGGGAGGGGTAGAATTGTTCCACAATTCATGGTGCTTTGTTTAGTGTTACATCCTGGTTTCTTTCTGACTAGGGGCAGCAAGAGCCTTATCTTTGAAAGCAGTTTCCTGCAGGCATTACTAGTCACTGGAAAAAATATCAGAGGAGGGTTTGGAAAGGCTGATGTGATTAATAAGCAAGACACTTTCCTTCCGGTCTTTGCCATAACCAAGAAGCCACAAATACAAACAGGAGCTTCTGGAGCAATGCAATCAAATGCCAGGATTTTGACACTCAGGAAGAGCCAAGCTAAAGTTACAAGACTCTGCAGAGATCTGAACAAGCCTAGAGATGGACACAGGAGGGAATGCGCAGGGACCAGCCTCAGCACAGAAATGACAAGCCTAGTTTCTCCGCTGGGGAGTAGTCACAGTGGGGTGCTTTGAAGCTGTGTGGGGTACAGAAGAGTGAAATCCTTTGGCAGAAACATTGAGAAACCAATAGAAAAACTGAAACACTAGGTCAAGGTCAGGCACTTGCTAGAGTCAGACCTGGATCATAGCCAGCACTACGTCAATAGACCAATAAAAGGCCTGAGATTGAGAGAGTCAGATGTTGTGAACCAGTGGGGCTAGAGGTAAATATTTATGCTGCTTGGGAGCCAGAAAAGCCAGGTCAGTACAGAGCATTTGCCTCTAGAACAGTGATCCCCAAACTTTTCAGGGTCATGTCCCCCACTCCTCACCCACTGGGGTGAGGCCAGGAGTGGGGCAGTGGACAGAGGTAAGGGGACCAAGGCTGGAACCACAGCTGGGGGTGGGTCTGAGGCCAGGGCTGTGACCAGGGCCAGTGTGGAGCTGCAGCTGGGCTTCTTCAGTCAGCCCAAGGCTGTGGGCAGGGCAGGGCAAGGCCAGGCATGGAACAGGGCTTGGGGGCCCTCCCTCCCCGCCCTCTGTGGGGGCTGGCCTGGCCCTGCCACACACCCCTGAATGTTCCTCCATAACAGTTTGGGGACCTCTGCTCTAGAAGGAAAGGAAGGCTAGTCTTGTGGTTTTGGAAGTGGGCTGGGATTCACAAGATCTGAGCACTAGTCCCAACTCTGCAGACCTGGGCAAGTCACTACTCTGACTCAGTCCTTCCCCCCCCCCCCCCCCCCCCCCACCCCTCCATAATATGGGGATAAATACTCCTTCTCTCACTTTGCAGTCTTATTGTACCAGGCACTGTGCACACACAGATGGCCCCTGCCCCAATCTCAGCTGTGACTTCTAGGAGCTATGCATGCAAACAGATCAGTGCTCAAAAGTTGCTGTCAGAGAAGAGGTGGCAAAGGAATTTAGTTGGAGGGATATTTACTCTGTATATTCTGACATACAATGTTGACAGTTTGTGTTTTAATTGTTAAAGATTGTATTTTGAATCTCAACATGTCATTAAACTGTCTGATCCCTACCCTCCATAATTTCCTATTTAAATTCAGTTGTGGGAAAGTGCTAAAAATAAAATTCTGCCAAGCCTACTTATAACTAGGGCAATCAGAAGTCAGCCTGTCCTGCCCTCTTTACACTGGGTTCTCAGATGAAGGTCAAGATATTGGTGTTTCTCCCAAGGCACTTAAAGGAGCCAACAGCTCTGGGATGGGGACTAGGGTTGACAATACTGCTTCAGGTTTCTACCTTAAGCTCATCCATGCAGGAGACAGCTCTCTCAGGAAGGCAGTCTGAGAGTGGCTATCAAAATCCCCCAGGAACTAAGGACCATTCCAAATTCCACCACCTTGAGCTCCAAGGGCACAGTGCGCTTCTGACCTCCCTGGTCCAATATTGAGTGCAGCATGGACCCTGTAAGCATCACTACATGCACACACACACACACACACACCTCTGCCTCCAAGGGAGAGGTTAGAGAATAAGCCACCTGTGATGATTCATGCATGACTGGAAGGTGCTCCAAGTGCTGTCCTAGAGCTATGTATTCCGGTGATAAGGGTGGGACTATACTTCTACGTAAGTTCATACATCTGAACCTGTTGGAACAGATCCTATTTTTACGCCGAACACTCAGCCATGGGAAATTACTGCCTGCCAAATTCTCCCCCTCAATATTTAGCCATGTAGATAGTGACTCAAGTCTGGCAGTCATGTTACAGCCAAGGGATACTGTAAGACAAGCATTCCCCTAGTCCCTTACAGTCATACTAAGAGGATCAAATGTATAAGCCAATGGTGCTCAAACGCACAAGCAAGATCTCAGAACACTGCTCCCTGATAGGGGGCTCTCTACAGGGAAGAGAGCTTCCAGGCTCAGATGCCACTTGGTGCCATGAGACCTCTGGAATGCTAAAGCCAACAGGTGCTGCAGGCTACAGCCGAGGAAACCATTTCAGAGGCGACATCACTGCACACATCAAGCAGTAATATCTGGAAAACTGTCCAGTGAATTTGTAGTGTAGCCAGTGTGGTAAAAGCATTAAGCTGAAGAATACTAGAATGGGAGTCAGTCAATTGAGAGTTTGAAGTGTCACTTGTCAGGATGGAAGAAAGGCTACTCACTGGAGCACAGAATGGGGACTCCTGGGTTCTCCTCTCTATAGCCAGTAGGTCTAGTGGTTTAGACCAGGGAGTTATTTGATTATCAGGACACCAGGATTCTATTCCTCATCCCTGCTGCTCACCTATCTTACACAAGTCACTTCCACTGTGTGCCTCAGGTTTTCCACCCAAATCTGTAGGACAGGGACAATAGTGACCTACCATCCAGAGGGCTGGTTTGCTGAATTAGTGAGGCCCTACACTCAACTCCATGGTATGTGTTATCTGAATGCAACATGATCACTTTTGACCAGTACATCTGATTAATTACAACATTTCAGGGAAGGTTCTAGGCATCAATGGGTAAAACCCTATTGATTTTTGGGGGAAAATGAGGGGGGACATGAAGCCACTGCCATGTTTAACACAGCCACAGCTTCAAGCACCTCTGCAATGTCTATAGATCAAACACCTTCAAGCATAACTGTCCCATCTCATCTGTACATCCCAAGAGTAACATGAGGACACCCTGAATGAGGTCTCCCATCTATTTTGGGTACATATTGCTGCAGAGAGTTAGCCCAAGCTCTTAGCCATGTGTTGCTAGCGCCCCACTCCCATTCATACACAAAACCCTCTCACCAAGGTTTACTGGGACTTTCAGCTGGCCTGGCTGGAGGTTAGAGTCCAGGTTCTGCTTTCACTTGGGCTCGTAAGCCACCCTGCAGTGAGGACAGGCTAAATCACTCAAGTACTATTAGTCCTCCAATGCCTTCCCACAATTCCCTCTATGTGCCTAGGACAGATGAATTCTCACAATTCAAAGACAAAGTAGCATAGACTGTTATACAAAGCACCATGGGATGTGCCATTACAAATCCTAATGACCTGGGGAATGCAACAGCTGCAAAGACAGTAGCGCAAGTATGGCTTGCAGCATGGCTGCTGACAATTGGCCTTAACTATCCTGGGTACTGGTCATCTAAGATCTCCACAGTGAATACATGCCCCTAGCTTACACTAGGGTGACCAGATAGCAAGTGTGAAAAATCAGGACAGGGGGTGGGGGTTATAGGAGCCCATATAAAAAAATCCCCAAATATCCCCTTATAAAATCAGGACATCTGGTCACCCTTCACTTACTACAGCTTACACTGGTGCATCCACATTTTGTTCAACACTTGCTTTAAATTGGTTCTGCTTGTAAGAGGAGTTACAAGATTAAGCAAGGGCTAAACACATCTGAGGTTTACACCAGTTTAATTAGATTTAGTTGAACAGGTGCAGCTTTTCTGATATGAGCAGGGACATGCAAACTCAGCCAGCCATTGTCCCTACCTCCAATACAGTGGAGAGGAAAGGAAACAGACCATATACACTCATTTTGAGAAGTGGCTCAGCTAAGTAACTCATTGAGATGATCTGAAGTGCTTGGCATTCTCAGCAGCATGCTTCACAACTAACTGAGGTGGGAGGGTGTCATCCCCATTTTATGCTACAGAAAGAGGCACATTAATGAAGCTAGTTACCCCAGAGCAAAGGCAGAGATGGGACTAGAACCCAGGCCAACTCCCCAGCTCTAACCATTACACTGCATTCCTCATCAATCTAGAAATAGAACCCAGAGTACTGACTCCCAACAGCCAGCTTATTTCATTTCTATTAAAATTACTAGCCCCACACACAAAGGAGCCTCTATTCTAAATAGGACGGCCAGGGCGAGAGGGGAAGTGACTTGCCCTGGATCACACAGTAGAACCAGGAATAGAACCACTTCTCTCAACTCCAAGTCAAATGCCCTAGCCACTAGACCATGCTGCTCTTCCTCTAAACAGCCTGAAAGCATTGACAACCCAACAAACAGTCCTGCATGCATCCAGGGGGTGCCATGCTAGCCTCCCAAGATGAACTGGACTTGTCCTAATACAATGGCTCTGGAGTGGACATCAGATGCACTTTGTCAGCTTCACAGTTAAGTCTCAGCTCCTCAGATCTACTTCAAGCTAGTCTTTGGACAGACTTTCCAAGTGAGGGATCACCTCTACTGACACTATTCTCTTCCAAACCCAAAAACCAGAGAACATTCACAGCTCCCAAGACACCAGACAGCTCCAGAAAGCCAGACTAGCACTGGAGTTTTAGCCACCAGTGCAATATGATTTGCAGTGATGCCAATCATTTCTATACTAGGCGTTGATACTAGGGGCAAATATCTCAAGCCTTGGTCGACAGAGAACCAGGAAGGTTAAGTGGATGACTTAAGAATGTCAAGCTATTTAGCCTTTAAGGTGAAACAAATCCAACTGCCCTTGCTTGGAGCAGTAACCTGCTGCTGTTGTACCAAATGCTTTGCACATGTGTACTTCAGACCAGATCTCTATAAGAGGCCAAAATAAATGGAGGGATAGTCAAGTTTGGCTCAAGCTAGTCTGTTTTTATATTATGTTGTATCCCTGGTTTCACGCTTCAGGGCTCCATGGGAGCCTGGTCTGTCAGATCCAGTCTGGAAATTCTCATACAATGTAGGCACTGGTATGCATTTAAAGCAAACAATTACCTCTGCTAATGCGTTGCTTCTCTCCCGAGAGGATACCAGGTGTGTCAATGATACTGATGCTATCCAGGACAGGGTTGGGTAGTTGGGCACACATGAACCTACATGAGAAGAGATACTCAATTAGAGAGGCTGGACACTTTCCTTCTATGGTATGTAAAAGATCAGAGGCAAGAAAACACCAAGGAAGACCAGCCATGTGGTCAAGGCTGTAGGCTGGGGCTCAGGATATCTGGATTCAATTGCCTACTTTGCCAGACTTCCTAGGTGACCAGGGGGCAAGTCTCCCTCCCCTCTGCACCCCCCCTCCCCAGCAGACACTGCCTTAACTCCCCTATCTGTAAAGCAGGGAGAGTTTTACTTAACAGGGTATGGTGAGCATAAATCCAGCCTCAGGTATATGGGAGGAGGGTGCTAAGCTAGACAGCAGGCTCTTTGGGGAAGGGGCTGTCATTTATTATGTTTGTACAGCACTAGCAGAATGGGCATCTATAAGTCACTCCACTTCTGTGATTTACTGTCTTATAAGAAGTGGCTACCTTAAGGAGGTGTATCTCTTGCATTCCAAGTATGTGAAAGAAACTGGAGAGAGTCTGTAGCTTCTTTGGCAGATTTACTAGCAATAGTGACCAATTTTAAGCTACCAATGTATCAGTTTTCTTTAAATTAAACCTGGAGTGTCACATTAGTGTATCATCTACAGAGCAACACACCTGCTCTTCAGCCTTATATGCTGAAGGCCACCATGTAAGTCTATAAGGCTAAGGACAAGGGAGCCATACTGGAGCAGTGCTGTTATTTAGAGACATTTCTATTAAACCCCAATGAAGACTATAGACTTGCTCTTCAGCTGGTGTAGATCAGCTTCAATGGAGTTCTAATTTACACCAGCCCAACAGCTAATCTGTCACTTTTAATTAAGCTATTCCTCTCTGGTATCTGAAACCCTTCAGCCCAATAGTGAAATGTTAGATGCAAGCAGCAATGAGAGTCATTAGGAATATTAACTGGAAGTGTCAGTCAATACTGCAAGTTAGTGCACTTTATACCTTCCAGCTGCTGACAGAGTGGCAAGCTTGATGCCAAAACAGCACATTTTTTAAAGGAAAGAGTGACAGACTTTAGAATTCCACACGTAACCTTTCCACTACTCCCACAATACTATGATCAGTAATTTAATGCTTCCATTCACTGTTTCCTAACTTTTGATCAGATCTTCTCTTGAAAATGAGTCATCTAAAAGGGAGAATTTGCTGGAATTTATTTATTTTTCCACTAGGCAGACCAACTGGCAAGATCTTTAGCTTGTTATTTCAGAAGTTGAGTCCACAGCAATTTTAGTTCCTCAGCGGAGTCAGCAGCTCCTTTCTGTTGGGAGGAGATTTCAGCTAGCTATGCAGAAAGGATCAACTACAACAGCAAAGCAATCGTGCTGACATGGATTTCATAGAGAGGCAGGAAATCTCTCAACTGCTGCACAAGACTCATTGTAAGAGTTAATCCCTAGTGTTTCAGAAGAGACTGAGCAGTTTTAAAAGCTGGACATTTCTACATTATCTTCCAGACACACACAAAAATCTTAGTTTCAAACTGCATGCCTTGCTGCTCATACACAGACACCTTTAGCATAGTGATTATAGCACAGCAGTGGGGGTAGGAAAAACAAGGACGTTACTACTCTGAAACCTGTCATTACTCCTTTATTGAGCCTAGAGACCCCACAGTGCTCCTTTAAGGATGAATGCAAGAGACAGACCTTTGTTACATGCCAGCTGAAGAACCGACTAGGAGAGTTAACAGATTCAAAGGATAGTGTATTAAAGTTGCAGTACACAAGACATTTTTAAACACACTAGGCCATCAAGATGAGACAACTTGGGTTAAGCATTAACACTCTTCACTCTCCTCCAGCAGGGAGATCAGAGGCCAACATTCCAGAGACCCATTTAACACGATGTTTAAATGCCATCTAGAATTGCTTTATAGACAAGCCAGCCCACGAACAGCTAGTAGATCCTGACCTAGAATTGTCCAAAAGGCATCCTTCTGGGCAGAGAGAAAGCAGCCATGAATAGAGAGGGGCCCTGATCATGAGTTCAAGCTGCATGCTATGCCACTAGTATGGCTTCCAAGTGTTTCATTCATGCCTTCCTGCATCATGCCCTTGTGGTCAGCTATGAAATCATCTTCTATCATCAAGGGCAGGGAACCCATTTCTGGATGATTATGAGGGTTATGAGACGCTGTGGCTGGATATGCCTGAATTACTCACTTCCTTATGGGTTTCACTTAGAGATTAAAATAGAAAATTGTGACACTCTCTCCCCTTTCAACTACAGAAGCAGCCACATGCCAGAAAATGTCCACTAGCATTAGGCTTCAATCAGCCCCTTAGGGCATCAGAACATTTCCATGCCCCCCTGTATTATTGAGGTCACACCTTTGTGCAAGACTAGGGAAGCCCAAGGGGAAACCCACCCTAAAATAGGTATTGGTTTAGTTTGAGAGAAGTTAGACTTAGCAACTCATTGCTTATGCTTTGGGGTGACAAAGTCTCAAGAAGCTCAAAGTTACAGCAGGCATCAGGAGACCTATGTTTTACCCCCAGCTGTGGGCAGGCTTGGCTGAGTCACTTCAACCCTGCCTCTTAGTTATTCCATCTGTCAAACAGGGATGTTACCCTAAGAGCTTGGAGAGCTACAAGTGGGTGTTTCAGTTAGATCCAGGCCCCTTTACACTGTCAACAGCTATTATAGGTGCCAACAGTACTGAGCAAGAAGTGACTTCCCAGCTGGTACAGAGGCTTCATGCCAGCCCTGGGAGCAGGGATCCATGGCAGGAGTACTCTGCAATACCTCTACTTCCAAGGGAGCTCCTGAACTCCCTTGCAGGACCAGAGAATTGGGCTCTGAGTTATGAAGGGATGCTGTCATGTTAAAGACTTTAATGAATTATGTCCCCTTCTTAGAGTTACTATCCTCTTTGGTTTTGAGGATTGGAGTCTGAGAAGTTTAAGTTAAAAATTAATATTAAAGCAAGTTCTCCCATTTCAGCTTGGGAAAAAGCCCAGTCAGTTTCATGTTTGTTTAGGGCCAGTTCCTAGTCAATTTCATTCAGAGCCCCCTCCATGCACCAGTCAGAGGTGGCCAAGATAATATTGCTATCAAAATCTGACACTGATGGGAAGGCATCACTATGCAGTTCCGCACAAAATCCCCTTCTGCCTGAGGCCATTCAGAGACAGAAGACTGCCTATGGGGCAGGGAGGGAGTTGTGAGAGAGAATTTGGCTGCAGAGTTTATAGGGTGAGGCATCCAAGAACTATGCCTTAGAGCAGCGGTTCTCAAATTTTTGGCCTCAGGACCCACTTGTAAACATTTATGGCCTGTCAGGGCCCAGTAAATAGTCTGGGGGTGGAGGCCCCAGGGTGGTTTCAGTTAGGTCCTGCTCAGCGTTAACTGTACAATGGCAGCTCCCCATCCCCACCTACCAAAGTACCACCCCAGTGACCATGTTCCTCAATAGATGAAAGCCCCAACTCTAGCTTTGGAGAGGGGGTATTATGCAGGAGTTGATACAGGGATCCGCATGAAGAAGGTTGCCATAAGTCTGGGGGCTGACAAGTATTGTTGGCAGTCTCCCCCCCCCCCCCTTACCCACCCTGGAGCCTCCATACTCAGGCTCTCACCTGTTGAGGACGGTGCTAAGCTGGAGACTAGGGGTGCCATGAGTGGCCATGCAGGCCCCAGGCCATCCCTCACCTGGGGAGAAAGGCGCTGAGGGGCGCCGCAGCCCCCCGCCCCGCCCCCTCACGTGTTGAAGGAAGGCGGCGAGCGACGCTGCAGGCCCCCGTGCCGCCCCCGCCCGCCCGCTCACCTGTTGAGAAAAGCGTTGCCGAAGGAGTTGAGCTTGCGGAAGGGCCGCCGCGGGTCGACCACCAGGGCGTTGCCAGGGACGACACCCTCGGTCTCGCCGCCCATGACGGCGATGAAGGAGTCGGTGGTGGGCTCGGGCCCGATGCGCATGCCCGGGAAGTCCTGCTCGATGAGGTGCCGGATGAAGGTGGTCTTGCCCGTGCTGTACTGCCCCACCAGCAGCACCATGGGCTTGTTCTCCCAGTCGGCCGGCTCCAGTGCCGGGGAGTGGAAGTCGTGGAAGCGGTAGTACTCCTCCAAGGGCAGCAGCTTGGTGGCGTAGAGCTGCTTCAGCCCCTCCGAGACCGTGCGGAACAGCTCCGGCTCCTTGCGCCGCCGCGCGTCCTTGCTCACCCAGCTGAACATGGCTGCGGGGACTGGAGGGGCGGGGAAGGCTGCGTTACAAGCGGGGACGGGAGCGTTACAACGGACCAGCAACGCCCACCGCTGTGCTCAGCCGCCTACCACTGAATGAAGCACCCCCATCAGAGACTGCATTTATACGTATCCCCGCCCCTCGGCCACGCCCTCGAGAAGCTGATTGGTGCCCGTCAGTTGGGCCGCTACCACACCGCTCCCTCATCCCAAACGCTGCTTTTTGCCTTTCCCTGCCCTCCATGACAGTTACCGAGGTGGAAGTACAGTAGCTCTAAATTCTCACATCTCTGCCCCTCCCCCCACTAGCCGCCATGACAGTTACTGAGGCAAAAGTAGCCTCAACCATTGGCTGATGTAGGATCATGTGGTGTTCAGGGGCCGCAGCGGTTTGACCAAACCCACACTTACAATGAGGGGTTGCTATCTTCACCCTCTGCTTCCTCACCACTACCACCCCGGTGTCCCGGCCCCCCCCCACGCTGGGCGTCTCGGATACCATTGTCACTGAATCAAAATCTCCTCACACCATTCCCCCAAACCCTGACTCCCCCATCAAAATCAACCCCCAGCCCCCATTGCCCACCGAAATTAGGGGTTGCCAACCTTCCAGGATTGTCCTGGCGTCTCCAGGAATTAAAGATTATGTCATGTGAGGAAACCTCTAACCAAAACTGGCAACCCTATACCCAGTGATGAGCTCCCAAAATCCTAAGAACCGGTTCCCTACCGGGTCCACTCGCTCTGGGTTTTCGGCCGCATTTCGGCAGCAGGTCCTTCAACCGGAGCGAGTGAAGGACCCGCCGCCGAAGACCCGGTAGGGAACCGTTCGGTGAGTACAAGCCCCACGTGCCTGTCTCCCACCCACCCATCCATCCATCCATCCGACCGCAACCCACGTCCTGCCCCCGACTGCCCCCCTCAGAACCCGCAAGTTTCTCCTCCCCCCCTCCGCCACCGGGGTAGCAGCAGCAGCCCTGGGCTCCGGAGGCTATTTAAAGGAGTTGAGCTGGCGGTAGAGGCAGCTGGAGCCCCGGCCCTTTAAATAGCCACCGGAGCCCTGGAGTAGTAGCAGGGCTCTGGTGGCTATTTAAAGGGCCGGGGCGGTAGAAGCAGCGGGAGCCCCGGACTTTTTAAATAGCCCCCAGAGCCCCGTAGCCCTACCCCAGGGCTCCAGCAGTGGGGCTCTGGTGGCAATTTAAAGGGCCTGGGGCTCCAGCCCCTGCTGGGAGCCCCAGGCCCTTTAAATTGCCCCCTGGGGAAGCTGGGCCACCCCAACCCCCCCGTTCCCCATCCCCTGACTGCCCCCCCAGAACCTCCGCCCCTTCCAACTGCTCCCTGCCCGGCCCCTGCCTTATCCAACCCCTCCTCCCAGCCCCAGCCCAGCCCCCTTACCATGCTGCTCAGGGCAGCATGTAAGGATTCTGGGTCATGCCGCGCGGCCCGCTGGAGCTCGCAGCCCCCCCCCCCTTACCTTGCTGCTCAAAGCGTCAGGAGCTGAGCTGCCCAGAGCGCTGGCCCCGGCGGCTCAGCACGCTGCGGCTCTGCGAGGGGGAGGGGCCGGGGGAGCCTGAGAGCTCAGGCGGGGGACAGGACGGTCCTGCGGGCCGGATGTGGCCCGCGGACTGCAGTTGTTTGTCCACCCGCCCGCCCCAACAACCAGTTCTTGCGAACCAGTGGGAACCGGCTCCAGCTCACCACTGCCTATACCGAAATCAACCCCAAAGCCTCTGACACTGTTCACCTAAATTAGAGTGACCAGACAGCAAGTGTGAAAAATCAGGACAGGAGGTGGGGGGTAATAGGCACCTGTATAAGAAAAATCCCCAAATATCAGGACTGTTCCTATAAAATCAGCATATCTGGTCACCCTAACCTAAATCAACCACCCAACACTGCCCACTGAAATCAACCTGCCAACCCCAACACTGCCTTCTGAAATCAACTTCCAATCCCCGGACAATGCCCACCTAAATCAGCTCCCCAACATTGACCACCAAAATCAACCCCCAGACTCCATGACATTGCCCAAAAGAGTCAACCCCACACTCCCTGACACTACCCACTGAAATCAACCTGCCTATCCCCCAGTGCCCATCAAAATTAACCCCCAACACTGATCACCAAAATTAAACCCCAACACTGACCACCGAAATCAACTCCTCAACCCCCAACCCTGCCACTGAAATCAACCCTCCAACCACTGATACTATTCACTGAAATCAAACCCCAACTCCGACAGTGTCCACTGAAATGACCCATCAACTTCCTGACACTATCCCCCTAAACACCCAAGCCTCCTGAATACCATTCCCCCAACACCAGTCCCCCAGCCACTGTCGTCCAAATCCACCCAATTTATCCCCCAAATCCTGCAGAAACCATCCCTCCAAATCCTCAGACACTGTCCCCCCAACCTTTTGACACCATTCCCCCAGTCGCCCTCTGACTCTATCCTGCTGGATGCTGCCGCTCCAAATCATCCCCCAAACCGCCTGACATCATCCCATCAAATACCCTGACACCGTCTTCTTGACACCAGGCTAGATATCCGGTTAGATTGATCCATGGGTCTGATCTGGGGCTGCTGGGAAAAGGGGTGGGGGAATACTGGGCTAGCTTACCCCCAGTGGGGTGATCTTAGGTGAGAAGAAGGAGGGATATCAGGCTAGATGGGCCCATTGGTTTGATTCAGTGTGGTGGGGAAGGGAGTAATCCTGGACTGATCTGTTCTGATGTTTCTAGGAAACAGGGAAGAGACAATGGGTGGAGAGAAAGATTTGAGGAGATTGAGGGAGGATCACGCTCATGTTTCTATTCTAGCGTTTGAGGAGTTTCCTGTCTGGGAGTGAATCATGCCCTCCCCCAGTCGCTGCCATTTTTCCTCCTGGAGAATCTCAGTGCTGGACAAACACATTTTCCCCTTTATCACTGCCTCTGTCTATAACTCCCCAAATATATATATATATACACAAAGAGAGATGGCCTGACCCTCACCCGAGCTGCCCTCGTCCATTTCCGCCCCTTTGGCCGCTCCTTTCACCTTCCTCTGCGTCATTAACAGCCAATCTGGAACCTTGCTTTGTCAATGGGCTCTTGCATCACAGATGAAGTCAGCAAAGTTCTGGAATGAGTCACTGTTAGGTAAAGGCTTGCAGCTATGCCCCATCACCCAGCTCCTTTCAGATCCTCCTCCAGGACAATTCTACTCATGCTGGTAGGTATCAATGGCAGCCTGATTAAAGCCACTGGCTGTGCGAACCACCCTTCTTTCGGGAAAAACGCAAGGAGCAATTAAGTCCCTTAGAGCAGGATAGCTGGAGACAACAGAAACCACCCAAGGCAAACAGCTGCATGGAAAAGCATAAGCATGGCTAAGCCATGTTGGCTGCGGGGTTTCCCTGGGACTGATTGCAAATGCAGGGGCTGGGGGATTGCTTGGCAAGCTGAGTCTGTGACCATGTGAGAGAGGCAGAGAGCCAGCAGACAGCAAGAGGAGCAGAGGTGAGCGTGGCCTTGGGAGGCAGCAAAGAGACAGATCTTCTAGGACTGACTGGAGAGGCAGGCTTGGAAACTGTGAGCACGAACACTGTTGGTTGTTTGTTCCTGCTGTGATCAGGGACACAGGACAGTGTGGATATTCTATGCAAATAAATAAGATTGCACCACGAAACATACCCGACTCACATCCTCTTCTTCCTCCTCCTCTCAGAAACAGCCTGGCAAGGTCCCAAGTGTTGGCGAACTGCAGTTTCCAAAGGGGAAGCAGTTCACTTAGGGTGTGATCCAATGCCCATTGAAGCCAGTGAAAAGAGTCCCATCAAGTCGCTGGGAATCATCAGTCAACATGTGTTGGATCAAGCCTTTAGTTCATCTTCTGGGGACCGTCTACATAGTTACTCCACACTAGCATTTAACTTCATAAAGGGCAACTACACAAAAATGAGGAAGCCAGTTAAACAGAAATTAAAAGTTACAGTCACAAAAGTGAAATGCCTGCAAACTGCATGAAAACTTTTTAAAAACACCATAATGGAGGCTCAAATGTATAACCCCAAATTAAAAAGCATAGAAAGAGGGCCAAAAAAGTGCCACCATGGCTAAACAGCGAAGTAAAAGAAGCAGTTATAAGCAAAAAGGCATCCTTAAAAACTGGAAGTTAAGGCCTACTGAGAAAAATAGAAAGAAGCATAAACTCTGGCAAGTCAAGTGTAAAAGTATTATTAGGCAGGCTAAAAAAGAATTTGAAGAGCAACTAGTAAAAGACTCAAAAACTAACAGCAAAAAAAAAAAAAATTTAAGTACATCAGAAGCAGGATGCCTGCCAAACAATCAGTGGGGCTACTGGATGATCGAAGCACTAAAGGAGCACTCAAAGAAGACAAGGCTGTTGTGGAGAAGCTAAATGAATTCTTTGCATCAGTCTTCACTGCAGAGGATGTGAGGGAGATTCCCACACCTAAGCCATTCTTTTTAGATGACAAATCTGAGGAACTGTCCCAGATTGAGGTGTCAGTAGAGGAGGTTTTGGAACAAATTGATAAATTAAACAGTAATAAGTCACGAGGACCAGATGGTATTCACCCAAGAGTTCTGAAGGAACTCAAATATTAATCTGTAACCTATCACTTAAACCAGGAGACTGGAGGATAGCTAATGTGACACCAATGTGACGTTGCACTCTATATGAGTGCTGGGCACTGGGAAAGTCTCTGTTAACTAAGAAGCCCCTGAGCTGAGTGCATCTTAGTTTCAGTGAACTGCAGAGGGGTGTGGCCCAACCTCTGGGTCTCTGCTGAAGCTGACTAGAGGGTCTAACTCAGCAAGAGAGGAGGGGAGGGGTGCCTGTTCCGGCAGGAGGGGGTTCTCTGTGGTATCCCAGCTCATGGAGTGACGGTCTCAAGGGAAGACAAATGGAAATTTATGTGCAATTTGCCCGGGAAAAGGCTGCCCTGGAAAAAGAAAAGGCTGCCCACCAGCAAACCCTGGACTTAAAAGACAAAGCAGTTGAGACCCAGAAGCATGAACTGGCTGTAATGAAGTGGAAGAGGTGCACAGAGACTTGTATCCTGGAAGTGGAAGTTGGGGTCCTGGTGACTGCTGTGGTGGGAACAGACCCCAAGGACTCTGTACCTGAAAACAAGCCCAACCTGAGTGAAGGGGGGATGGGATTTTGCTGGCCAGAGAAGGGTCTGTCGTAGCTGGTAGCTGTGAGCCCACAGCTAGATCAGGGTCACCTTCCCTTTTGGGGGACACAGGAGTGTCTGCCCCAGAGGGGAGCCCAAAGAGGAATTTTAGGTATACTGCCTCCGCCATGGACAGTGTCCAAGTCTCTGGCAGTAAGTTCAGGAGGAGGGTGTGAAGTTGCACTCCATATGATTTTATGAAAATATGCTAATGAGTGTGAATATAATGTAACTGGAATATGCTTCATGCAAAAGGTCTCTTGTAAGATGTCCTTACAAAGTTTATAATCTACTGAGTATGTTCATCCTATTTGTATGGATGTATCATTCTTGTATCTGAAACTAGAAATATAAAATATAACTCTGAGGTCTTATTGTAATTATGCAAAGTGTGGGCCATTAATGGTGGTTTGGAATCTTGATGGCTCCCATTAACTAGGACAATTGACTGTAGATGGCTCTGTTTACTTGCAAGCCTTCCTGTGAGTCAGGCTGGGAAGAATGAAGGCTTGGGGTCACACAGGACATGTGACCATGTCACCTGGTACTGGAATCCATCTTAGACCTGATGCTTTTCCATTTAGAAGGAGGGGTGGGGACGCAGAGAGACAAAAGATTCCCGCCTTATGCCAAAGCTATAAAAGGGGGTGGAACAGAACAAAGGGGGCTGCAGTCATGAGAAATCCCCTAGCTACCACCTGAGCTGGAACAAGGACTGTACCAGGGGAAAGGACTGGGCCCAGACTAGAAAGGAGTCTAGTCTGTGAAAGAAGCTTATTGGAACATCTCTGAGGGTGACATTTCATCTGTATTCAGTTTCCTACTGTATTAGACTTAGACTTGCGTGTTTTTGTTTTATTTTGCTTTGTAATTTACTTTGTTCTGTCTGTTATTACTTGGAACCACTTAAATCGTACTTTTTATACTTAATAAAATCACTTTTTACTTATTAATTAACCCAGAGCAAGTAATTAATATCTGGGGGAGCAAACAGCTGTGCATATCTCTCTATCAGTGTTATAGAGGGTGAACAATTCATGAGTTTACCCTGTATAAGCTTTATACAGAGTAAAATGGATTTATTTGGGGTTTGGAACCCATTGGGAACTGGGTGTCTGGGTGCTGGAGACAGGAGCACTTCTTAAGCTGTTTTCAATTAAGTCTGCAGCTTTTGGGGGACGTGGTTCAGACCTGGGTCTGTGTTTGCAGCAGCCTAGCATGTCTGGCTCAACAAGACAGGGTACTGAAGTCCCAAGCTGCCAGGGAAAACGGGCTCAGAGGTAGTCTCAGCACATCAGGTGGCAGTCCCAAGGGGGTCTCTGTGACCCAACCCATCACAACCAATTTTTAATTTTTTTTTAAAAGGCTCCAGAGGTGATCCCGGCAATTAGAGGCCAGTAAGCCTAACTTCAGACACATAGATGAACATGATTTGTTTGTTGGGGAAGAATCAATATGACTTTTGTAAAGGGAAATCGTGCTTCACCAATCTATTAGCAAGCTTTGAGGGGTCAACAGCATGTCGACAAGGGTGATCCAATACATATAGTGTACTTGGACTTTCAGAAAGCTTTTAACAAGGTCCCTCACCAAAGGCTCTTAAGCAAAGTAAGCTGTCATGGGATAAGAGAAGGTCCTCTCATAGATCAGTAACTGGTTAAAAGATAGGAAACAAAGGTTGGGAATAAATGGTCCGTTTTCAGATTGGAGAGCGGTAAATAGTTATGTCACCTAAGGATCTGTACTAGGACCAGTGCTGTTCAACATATTCATAAATGATCTGGAAAAGGAGTAAACAGTAAGGTCACAAAATTTGCAGATGATACAAAACTACTCAAGAGAGTTAAGACCCAGGCAGACTCCGAAGAGCTACAAAGGGATCTCACAAAACTGGGTGACTGGGCAGCAAAATGGCAGATGAAATTCAATGTTGATAAATTCAAAGTAACTCACTTTGGAAAACATAATCCCAACTATACATACAAAATGATGGGATCTAAATTAGCTGTTACCACTCAAGAAAGATCTTGGAGTTATTGTGGATAGTTCTCTGAAAAGATCTGTTCAATGTGCAGCAGTCAAAAAGGCTAATGGAATGTTAGGAACCATAATAAGGCAGAAAATATCATAATGTCACTATATAAATCCATGGGATGCCCACACCTTGAATACTGCATGCAGTTCTGATCACCCCATCCCCAAAAAGCTATATTAGAATTGGAAAAGGTACAGAGAAGGGCAACAAAAATGATTAGGGGGATGGATCAGCTTCTGTATGAGGGGAGATTAAAAAGACTGGGACTGTTCATCTTGGAAAAGAGGCGACTAAGGGGGATATGATAGAGATCAATAAAATCATGAATGATGTGGAGAAAGTGAATAAGGAAGTGTTATTTATCCCTTCCCATAACACAAAAACCAGGGGTCACCCAATGAAATTAATAGGCAGCAGGTTTAAAACAAACAAAAGGAAGTATTTCTTCACACAACGCATAGTCAACCTGAGGAACTTGTTGCCGGGGAGGTTGTGAAGATCAAAACTATAACTGGGTTCAAAAGAGTATTCGATAATCTCATGGAGGATAGGTCCCTCAATGGCTATTTAGCCAAGATGGTCAGGGATGCAACCCCATGTCCCTAAGTCTCTGACTTCCAGAAGCTGGGACTGAATGACTGGGGATGGATCACTCTGTAATTGCCCGTTCTATTCATTCCCTCTGAAGCATCTGGTACTGGCCACTGCCACAGACAATACAGGGCTAGATGGACCATTGGTCTGACCCGGTATGGCCGTTCTTATGTACTTACATGGCCCTGTGACTGTAGCATCTAACCACCTTGCCATTGTTAGTGTATTTATCCTTGCACTCCCTACTGTGAAATAAGGATGTACCATTATCCCCATTTTGCAGAGAGGAAAAACTGAGGCACAGAGCAATTATGGGCTCCCCTTTAGGCACCAAAAGAATTGGCCAGATTTTCCATAAAGATCAGGGCTGAGGAGTCCCAAGCCCTTGAAACCCTGGCCCAAAATAAGTGTCTGGGGTACAGCCAGGAACTGAACCCAGGCATCCTGACTGACAGGGGGGATCACATTGTGAAGTCTGCTTTGTGAAATCACTTCCATTTTTATAGCCTGGTTCCCATTTTACATCCTAACGGCCATTTTGTTGTTCTGGGTTGAAAAGCCAGAGAAACCTTGACAAGGCCAGTCTATTCCAGATGGAGAGATATGGAGCCTCTTGAAGAGGCCTATCAATAAGGCTAAGATTACATCACAGAGGTCACGGATTCCGTGACTTCCAGAGACCTCTGTGACATATTCTGCTTCAGCCCAGGGGTGGCAGGGATGGACCTATGAGCCAGTGGGGCCCTGGAGTTCTGCGGATGATGGTAGGCCCCACAGCTCTCAGTCACCATGGGCAGTGGGGCCCCCCACAGTTCTCAGCCTCCATGGACGGTGGGGGGACCCGGAGCTCTGAGCTGCCATGGGGAGGTGGGGGGACCCCAGAGCTGTCAGCCACAGTGGCGGTGGGTGCTGGACCACCCTTCCCCCCCACACCCCCCAGCCCGCCAAAGGGCTCGGGCTCTCATCCCCATTTTGTCACAGTTATTTTTAGTACAAGTCAGGGACAGGTCGTGGACTTCCATTAATTTTTGTTTATTGCCCGTGACCTGTCCCTGACTTGTGCTAAAAATAACCGTGACAAAATCTTAACCTTACCTATCAATGAGAGAGCCAACAAGGGCCATCAACTCTGAATGACTTTCGACTGACCCCACCTCAGGAGACAATACTTTGGGGTTCCATTAAGATCTGATACAAAATTCAGTGGTGGGGGAATTGATTTGATTGCAGCTGTGTCATGTGTCTGTTTGTTTGTTTGAAGAAGCCGAGAGAACAGACAGAAAAGGCAAGGAGACAGACAGAACACGCATTAGGAGCCTGGCTCTGAGTAAAGCCTAGAGAGAGAAGAGAGATTTTTGGGCTGAGGACTGGCTGGAAAAAGGCTTGGAACTATGAGCAAAGAAACTGCCTCCTGCTGTTTGATTCAGGGGAACAGGACTTTGTACATTCTTTGTAAATAAACACAATTGCATCAAAGACACCTGACTCCACATCAATTTCTCCTGCTAACCAAAACAACCTGAATTTTGGCTAACTGTGTAGGTCAAAAAAGGCATGGCTGGGGGTTGGAATTTCCCACTTTGGGCACAGGGTCAGAGCCTATATTTAAGCAGGGATATCCTCAAAGGGCCATCCACTGCCAGCAGAGGCAGCGCTAGGGGCCCTAAGCAGGAATATTCCTCCCCCCACACACACACACACATACTAAAAGCGTGAATAGGGGGTTTCTTTGAACTGCTTGGGGCCCTAAGCAATTGCTTAGTCTGCTTATGCCTAGCACTGTCAATGGCTGCCAGGAATCAGAAGAACAGGCTGGAGAGAAGAGAAGGCAGGAGGGACTCTGCCTTACCTGAAATGGTGACCAGACCTCATACTCACAGATGGGGTGAAATCACACTCGGGGCACGGGAGCAGAATGTTATTATGCAAAGATCTGTAACTCTTGAGTGCTTGATGATGTGGACCTAAGATGGTCAAGCCTCTTGGAAATTCCCTGGCTTGGTGCTAGAAAGCTGGTCCATGATAATTACATTACTATAGTATTGTTTTTATCACAGTAGTAACTAGAAGTCTCAGTTTAGACTGGAGTAGTGTCAGGCCAGGTGCTGCACAGACCCTGACGGAGATTGGGGCCTCCATTGTGCCAGGCACTGCACACACAAACAGAGTGAGAGACGGTCCCTGCCCCAAAGAGTTTACAATACCAGCAGGAGGGGATACAAAAGGGAAAAGGAATGTTGCTCAAGGTCGCACAGCAGAGCCAGGAATAGAAACCAGGTGTCCCAAACCTCAGCCCTACCCACTAGATCACACTGCCCTTCTCGGGAGGCATGAGTGATAGATATATAGAACAATCCTGTGCTGGGGCTCCCTACCCCACTGCCCACCCTGGGGTTACATTTATTACTGTCCCTTGGAATGGAAAGAGAATTAACCTGACTGTTGGCCCATGGGGCCAGCTGCTCCATGCTTCTGCATTAGAGAGTTTTCTTGCACCTTCCCTCAAAGCGTCTGATGATGGCTAATGTTGGAGACAAGCTACTGGGCTGGGTGGGCCCATGGGTCTGATCCAGCCCAGCCATATCCATGTCTCTAACCACATTAAATGGCTAGTTTTGCAAGCAATGCTCTTTGCAAAGCTCTACTCCAAAGAGCTCTCATTGCACCAGCCTTTGTCCCAGCGGGCCCCTCCAGCCGGCTGTGGGAATGGGGGATGCCATTGGGCTGCTTGGGGATTAAATACCGATGGCTAAAAATGCCTCTGAGAACCCAAGCCAAGAAACCAGAACAAAATCAGCCCAGTTGTCCTCCCAAATAAGGGAGAACAGGAGGCGAGAGGCTGCGGATTCCCCTTAAGGGGCCAGTGCCTCATTTTTTCCGCTATTAAAAGTTTGCTGTCCGGGCTCCCAAGCAAAGGAAAACTAGCTCATGGCAGAGCTGGGGAAGGAGGGGAGATGCAGGCAATAAAAAGCAAGGACTCGCAGGGAGAGGATCATGGCAACGATTCCTCAAACCCTGCCCAGCCATGCACCCTCCTGGCTCACATTCCAACCAGCCAAAGAATTCAGGCTTGACCACTCCCTGTTTGTGCTTCTCACTGACCCCTAGGGGATTGCAAAAGGCTTTTGCAGTTCTCATGCCTTGTCATTCCCCTCTCCCGCCCCCTCAAGGATCCAGCTGAACTTTGTGGAGGCTGAGATACACCCACCTCTGGCATGGGGCGTTGTTTATAAAGGGATCCCAGCCGTGGGGGTGGGGCACTGTGACTACCCAGGGATTCCCTCACCCAGTGAGGAGATGCAGCCACCTTTGGGGTGCAACGTGGGGGGCTGTTTACACAAGGGGCCCCTGACCTAATGCTGAGATGCAGCAGCCTCCGTGGTGGAGTGCAGGGGCGATTTATGCAGGGATTTCTCTTCCAGTGCTGAGATGCAGCCACCTCTGGGGTGGGGGACAGGGGGCTGCTGCATGCAGCATCAGTTTGAGACAGGAAGTGAAGGATGACCCTGTGTCCAACTGAAGGGAGGCAGCATGGAACTGAGTGTGTTAGGATTTGGCTTCGACTTTGGGGTTAACGTCCCCACCTGTGGGGGAAAGTACCAGCTCGGGGGGGGGGGGAGACGGAAGACTCCATCTAATTAGAAAATGGCCATGGAGTGAGATTCAGACAATAGGGTCTTAGGCAGAGTCCCGACCCCTACAACATCTGCTCAGAAGCTAGGCTCCTGCAGGCCATATGCACTCAGCAGGGGGTGAGCAGTGTTCTCCCTGACCTGGGAATAGAACTCAGGAGTCCTGACGCTTCCCCTCCCAGAGCTGAGGGCAGAACTCAGGAGTCTAGACTCCCTAACAAGCTCTGAAAACCAGGAAACTTCCCTGCCCAAACAGCAAATGTTCCCCTGCTCATGTAACATGCTAATGTGCTTCCTCTCTGGGAACGGGAGGGACCCACCCCTAACCCTTATGGTGATGCTGGCAGAGCCCCAAACTCACAGTTCCTCTCGGAGTTAAATAATCCAGATCGCAGAGAAAGTGAGGGTGGGGGCTGCAGCGAAAGAAGCTCTTGCATGCCCTCCTCCCCCAGCATGGAGTGCTGTAGCTCCAGAGAAGGGGGATCTTGCGCCGCAGCAGATGGAGAAAGCGGAGAGCAATGATATGCAAGCAGAGGGAGATCAAGGGCCCCGGGGCACAGGGACACTACAGTGAATGCAGAGGGGTCTGAGGGGGGTATTAGCACAGAGCAAGGTGCAAGAGCCTTCTCCATTGCAGCACCCACCCCTTCTCAGCTGTTTCACTGGCTCTGCTTCTGCTTCTACTGCCCCCTCTCCCCAGCTGTTGAAATAGCCCATCTGGCTGGTCACACCTTGTAAACAAGGCTGGGAAATTTGCCCAGCAGAATGGCTGCTTCCTCCATAAAATCCTGGCTCTGGATGATCTCTCAGAACATCTTTCATCCCATGGTCAGTACCGGTAGAGGACAGTAGGTGGGAACAATTAGCCCTATGCCCAGGCTATTAAAGGATGACCTTGTGGTTATGGTGTTTGACGAAGAGTTAAACAAGCTGGGTTCTAGTCTCACCTCTGCCAAAAACTACCTGTGTGACCTTGGGTCAGACACTGTGCCTCCATTTCCCCAGAGGTAAAATGGGGTGGAATAATCTTGCCTTTGTCTGCTTAGACTGTGAGCTCTTCATGGCAGAGATTGTGTTTCTGGACAGTGCCTGGCACAATAGGGGCCCCAATCTTGGCTGTGTGGTGCCTGGCCTGATGGGGACCCTGATCTTGGTCAGGGCCTCTAGATCATGGGTCGGCAACCTTTCAGAAGTGGTGTGCCGAGTCTTCATTTATTCACTCTGACTTAAGGTTTCGCGAGCCAGTAATACATTTTAACGTTTTTAGAAGGTCTCTTTCTATAAGTCTATAATATATAACTAAACTATTGTTGTATGTAAAGTAAATAAGGTTTTTAAAATGTTTAAGAAGCTTCATTTAAAATTAAATTAAAATGCAGAGCTCCCCGGACCGGTGGCCAGGACCCGGGCAGTGTGAGTGCCACTGAAAATCAGCTTGCGTGCCGCCTTCGGCACACGTGCCATAGGTTGCCTACCCCTGCTCTAGATACTACCATATGTTCTGCTAAATCAAATCCACCCTGGTCCTGCAAACACTTACACAAATATCTTTACTCACCCAGTTCGTCTCATGGTCATACTCATATGAGTCTAGCAAGAGAACCCTGGAGTCCTGACTAGAGTTGCCAATTTTGGTTGGACGTATTCCCGGAGGTTTCATCACATGACATAATCTTTAATTCCTGGAGAGTTGGCAATCCTAGTTTCTAACTCACAGCCTCCCCCCTCCTCCCCAAACTATTAGACCACACTCCTCCGCCAGAGCTGAGGACAGGAGCTCTGACTCTCAGCCCCCACCTGCTCTAACCATTAGACTACACTCCTCTTCCAGAGCTGGCAATAGAACCCAAGAGTCCTGACTACCAGCTCCCTGCTCTAACCCAGTGATTCTCAACCAGGGGTATGTATACCCCTGAGGTACACAGAGGTCTTCTAGGGGGTACATCAACTCAGCTAGATATTTGCCTAGCTACACAAGTACAGGCTACACAAAAAGCACTAGCGAAGTCAGTGCAAACTAACATTTCATACAGACACTGACTTGTTTATACGGCTCTATATACTACCCACTGAAAGGTAAGTACAATATTTATATTCCAATGGATTTATTTTAGAATGATATGGTACAAACAAGAATGAGCAATTTCTCAGTAACTGTGCTGGGACACTTTTGTATTTCGCCTGAGTTTGTAAGCAAGTAGTTTTAAAGTCAGGTGAAACTTGGGGTACGCAAGAGAAATCAGACTCCCGAAAGGGGTACAGTCGTCTGGAAAGGTTGAGAGCCACAGCTCTATCCCACTAGGCCCCACTCCCTAGCATGGCTGGAGTCCAAAGGAGGAAGCCACGTGTATTAGCCTCTGAGCAGCTGCAGCCCCAGCCCCAACCCCTTCCTCCCATCATATGAAACCCCTCCCCATTCCCATCCCCAGGGCCATGGCCTGTCATAGCCCAGTGCTGAGCTCACTGCAAAGCAGCTGGCAGAAGAGAGCAGCCAACACCCCATGAGCTCATATCCTTCTCCCCGTGCCTAGCCCAGACAGCCTCCGCTGACCATGGGGAGGGGTGCTGGCCAGGGAACCCTGTTATCCCAGGGAGCACCAGCGAGCCGGGCCTGGGGAAGCAGCTAAACTCCAGCCTGGGCGGGGGCCACATGTCCCCTTTGTGTCACCTGGGAGGAAGCCTTCCCCACTGCTTACAGCAGGATTCCTGGTTTCTATTCCCAGCTCTGGGAGGGGAGTGGGGTCTAGTGAGTCAGAGTGGGAGAAGTGGCACCTGAGAGTCAGGACTCCTGGGTTCTAACCTCAGCTCTTTGTCCAAAAGCGGGTTTAGCGCGCCTCCTGGTGGATACAGTTGGTTACTGCAGGGAGGGCTTGGTGTACTCTATTCATTAGCGGGGGAACCGTATTATCGTGACTGTGGGGGGGGGGACTGGAAACCCCCCAAGCAGCAGCCTGGCCTGACCCGTACCTAGCAGACACCCCCAGCCTGGCCTGACCCAGACCTCCTGGCACACACACACACACACCCTCCCAGCCTGGCCTGACCCAGACCACATGGCCTGACCCAGACCTCCTGGCACACACCCCCTTCCAGCCTGGTCTGACCCAGACCTCCTGGCACACCCTGCCCCCCAGGCCTAGCCTGACCCGTACCTCCCGGCACCCCCCCAGCCTGGCCTGACCCATACCTCCTGGCACCACCACCCCCAGCCTGGTCTGACTCAAAACTCCTGGCACACCCCCCACCCCAGGCCTGGCCTGACCCAGACCTCCTGGCGCATGCACACACACACAGACACACACACACATGCCTTGGCTGACCCAGACCTCCTGGCACACACCCCCTCCCAGCCTGGCCTGACCCAGACCGCATGGCCTGACCCAGACCTCCTGGCACACACCCCACCCCAGGCCTGGCCTGACCCAGACCTCCTGGCACACACCCCACCCCAGGCCTGGCCTGACCCAGACCTCCTGGCACACACGCCTCCCAGGCCTGGCTTCGCCTGTACTTCCTAGCACACACTCCCCCCAAGCCTGGCCTGACCCATAGCTCCTGGCACACCCCTCAGCCTGGCACCAGCCCTCAGGATGGAGTGGTTCCAGGCTGGGGCGGGTAGTTGTGGTCCTGGGATGGGTGTTGATGCTTATGTTCCCATATGAGCTCCCCCAGGGTCTCAGAGCTTGGCTCCCCCTGCCCATCCCCCAGAGTGTGCAGCTAATGAGGTAGGGGTCTGGTATCAGGGACTCCTGCTATACCATTAACCTTGTGGTGCCCGGAAGACACTGGTGAAAAGCTCCCGCCAGCCTCCCACATGGATTGTAGAGCCAATAAGGAGCCTCACATGTCTTTGCTGGGAATCCAGTTTATTTCCCCTCCTCAGGTCTTCCCCGGCCACCCCATCATCCTCCATCCCTCCCACCCCAGCCCCACGTAACCCCTCGCACCCTGGCACACCCACCCATCATCATGCCGAAGTCATGGAGGTGAACATACCTGTGCCCTACAGAACTGACAGCCAGGGCGCAGCAGAAGGACTGGCTGTCAATTCATAGGTCATAGTCCTGTGCACTGGGTCTTGGGGGGCTGCTCCCTATCTGCCCTGCCCCCATCTGGTCTTGAAGCCACTGTGTCCCAGAGCCGCCTTCCAGCCCTGCTGCAGGTGGGAAACCGGCTCCCTAGCCCCCTTCCTGTCTTTGCTCACCCACCGCCCCACTGGCTAGAACAACACACAAGGGAGAGCTGGCCAGAGCCCTCTGAATCTCCAGCATGGGACTGGCTGTTGTCAGCCTGTGTTAAGTGTATTACTGAGATTGGGCCTCATTAAAGCTTGTGCATTATTAGCAGTATTACAGTACCATTTGGAGGGGGAACAAATTATGTCATGCCCACTATTAGTAATATTATGGTAGCTCCTAGAGGCTCCAACTGCGATGGGGGCCCCATTAGGGGGTGCACATTAGTAGTAGTATAAACGTTGTATCTAGAGGGCCCAATGCCATTTGTGAGGTGCACATTATTAGCAGTATTACGGTAACAGCAGGAGGTCCTAACCCACATCAGGGTCTCCTTCTGGAGTGCACATTATTAGTGGTAGAATGGTAGTGTCTAGAGGCCCTGATTGAGATTGGAGCTCTATTATGTGTGCATTATTAATAGTATTATGGCAGCACCCGGAGGCCCCAACTGAGCTCAGGATCCCCATTATGGTGTGTGCATTATTCTGAGTATTACAGTAATACCTAGAGGCCCTAGCCGATATACACCCTCTGGGGGTGGGGTGGGGCTCGACCCAGCATCTCCTACCCGCCCCCCCCCCACCCCCCACCCCCCAAGCACTCTCTAGCTGATGTTCTCCCCTCCTGCCCCCTGCTCCATGCGATGCTCCTGACAGCCTATCAAAAATAACAGCAGCCCCACTGGAAAAGGGATGAAACCTTCCACATGGAGTTGCTGTTACATCCAATAGGCATCACCTTCCAGCAGGGGGCAGTCTCCCACTAGGCAGGAGGCCGTGTGTGTTGCAGGGTCGGTCACTTCCAGCCCCAGGGGATCATGTGCAATGGGGCTTCCGCACTCCAGGATCCGAGTTTGAGGGGAAGCATTTCTCCAGGTGATGCTAGGACAGTCCGTCGCTGGCGGGAGGTGATAGCTGTGTGCCGGACTCAGGTGGGGATGGAGATAGTCACCTGCCAGGGACAGGGGTTCCTGAATTGGGCACCTGAAGGAATAAGGAAACCAGTACCAATTATTAGCATTATTTATTGATTTATCTTCATGTTTATCATGGAAGTGCTTTGGGACCAGCCAGGAATTGCCCCTGACATGCGAGGTGCCATACAAACACAGGAGCAGATATGGCTTTGTCTTTTCTCCTTTCCTGGGCTGTTTCTCCCTCCTTCAGATATTAGCCTAATAATATATCATACTAATATTTCTAGAGCATCCCAAAGCATACCAGAGCGTGCTCCTCAGCACTGAGATTCAGCCATCTCTGGGCTAAATTACTAGGAGTAATTTAAATCAAGACATTGAGACTTGCTAGCGAGATACACAGCTACAAGCCTTGATCATGTCTGCACTACATATGTACCTACACAGTACTCCAGAATCCTGGCCCAGCAAGCACTGGACTCAATACAAACCCAGGGACTGGTTCACAGTAGGGCAGTCTTTTCTTTGGTGGTTTCAAACTTCTGGTCAGAAATTGTAACACCAGCTAAATGGAAATTGTTTATTCAGGGAGCCCTTGTACGGTGCTGAGATGTAGCTGTCTGCAGTGGGATGCAAAGGCTGATTACACTGGGATCCCTCACCCGGCGCTGAGATGCAGCTGCACAGACGTTTAGGACAGGAAGAAAAGTAGATTTGCTGAAAAATGAATAAAGGATGCAGAATGGAGCTACCCCAATTACAATGTGCCCAGACTGTGTTAAATCAGTACTGACTGTGAGGGGAGAGTGCCCCCTAATGGCCCTCCAACCCATTCACTGCAGCACAGCCACCCCTAGCATGGCATTGGGACATTGAGGGCAGCACTGGCTGCAAGGGGAGAGCGCCCCCTCTGAGCCCCCCCACCCTGTTCACTGCCGCAAAGGGCCCCCTAGTGCTGCACTGGGGCATTGGCAGGGAGAGGAGAGATCCCCCTACTGAGCCACCCGGAAACTGGCACAGAGTCACACGTTCGCCAACCACGGGATCGTTAGCCCAGCTCCCCGGCAATAAGGAAGCTGGGGCGATAAGGCATGGGGGGCAATAAAGCAATGAAGCCTGCTTGCTTTACGATCTGCACTGCCTGCAGCACCCGGGCCAGGAGCTGAACTTCGCCCCTTGGCATCTGGGGTGCCAAGTGCTGTTAAAGGCAGCTCCTTGATAAGGAGCCATAATAAAAGGACTCTGATCCAGTGGGACCCAAGGTCTCTGACAGATTGTGGGCTGGATGCCTAAAGGTCCAGGGTTTCAAGGAAATGTACAAGGGGGGGGGGGGGGACTCTGGAAAAGATTTAAGGATTTTATTAATTGTATCAGACCCCAAATGACCTAATTGGATCTCAGCAGGGATCAAGATAGAAAAAGCTCCTGGTGCTGCAGGGAGCAGGGTGGGGGCGCTCTCCCACGCAGTCAGTGCCCCAGTGTGGCACTAGGGGGCGCTGTGCTATAGGGAGTGGTGTGGGGGGCTTCCATGCCCAGTTAATCGCTAGGGAGGAGCTCCCAGTGGGTGGGTGGTTTAGCCTTATTCCCCGTGAACCAATAACTCCTGGGCCAGAAGTGTGGAAAGGAGCAAAGAAATAAACCAGACCTTTCTCCTTCATAAACTGTGCCTGGATCCCGCACCCTGGGGCAACGGTCGGGACAGGACCCAGCACCAGGGAGGGGACACAGGAACATGGGCCAGGCTGGGTAGGGAAATAGAGGAAGAAACACAGAGATTCTGGTAAGGCAAATTAATTCAAACGGGGGCAGCAGAGAGGGGGCAGCAAACCCCAGGATTCCTGACATTCAGCAGCCCCCCGTTCCCCTCAGATTCCCCTCCCAGAGCTGGGGATAGAGCCCAGGAGTCCTGACTCCCAGCCTGCCTGCTCTGACCACAAGACCCCACTCCCCTCCCAGAGCTAGGGCTAGAACCAAAGAGTCTTCATGCTCAACTGCCCCTAGACTCCTAGACACCCTCTTCTCTCAAATTCAGGGACAGAACCCAGGAGTCCTGACTCCCAGAATGGCAGACTGAAAAGCCATATCTACTTCCTGTTCAGACACCTAGGAGAGTCCTGACTCCAGCTTGGGGCTCTGTCCCTCCCTATTGCTGTGCCACTGGGGGGTTGCAATGACATCACAAGGCCAAGCGCTCTGAAGCCTGTGCGGCTTGTTGAGATCCCAAGCTACTTTGCACTAGGACTTCGTGATGGACACATCCCAGCTGGGCTGATTCCATCCGGCCTTCCTCTATCCCCCATGCCATGTCAATGAGAGACCAGATTCCCCTTCACTGCCCGTCCCAAGCTGTTGTGTATTGCTGTGTGCTGTTAAACAGCAGCCGTACCCCACCCTAGAGGTGGCTGCATCTCAGCGCCAGGCAAGGGATCCTTGTATGAGCAGCCCCCGCACCCTCCGCAGAGGCAGGTGCATCTCACTGCTGAGTAAGGGGCCCCCTGTAGTAAACAGCCCCTGCGCCCCAGCCCATAGGTGCCTGCATCTCCATGCCAGGTAAAGCATTCAGGGACACCTTCCAGGGTGCCACGGAGATGGCCCCTGAGTCCCTCCAAGGGGTCGGGGAAAAGACATGGCAGGTGAGACTCCTGCCTTGCAGGCACATCAGCCTGTCTGGAGAGGAAGGGGTTAAAAGATCAATGCTGGGTTCAGAGCAATGGAGGAGGGTACCAGGTGGATTGAAAAAAAAACTTGGAAAGGGTCTTACCTCGGCATCTCCCTAGGGTCTGTCTGTCTGTCTCCCCTTCGCTGCGCCCCTCCCAGCCCATACCATGCCAGGGCTGGAGGGACTGATGGGCCAGGCGGGGCTGGGCTATCTTTTCACCAGGAGGCCAGGCCCATAAAGCACCAGCAGGTTAATGATTAGCCTGGCTGTAAATATTTGATAAGCACCTCAGGATTCAAAGTACAGCCAGCCACAACCCAGCCTTCCTCCCCCACAGCAAGGAGGGGCTGGAGGAGTCAAAGGCCAAATTTGGCCTGCCCTGGAAGGACCCCGTCTGGGGGCTAAATGTCAATAGATTAGCTCAGTCCGTGACCTCTTGGTTCTAACCCCAGCCCCCACTCCCCTCTCAGAGCTGGGGCGAGAACCCAGGTGACCTGACTCCCAGCCAATCCCCCTCCAGTCCCCACTCCCCTCTCAGAGCTGGGGTGAGAACCCAGGTGACCTGACTCCCAGCCCCCCTCACTTTCACCTACTAGATCCCCCCTTCCCTCCCAGAGCTGGGGATAGAGCAGGGGTTCTCAAACTGGGGGTCGGGACCCCCTCAGAGGGTCGTGAGATTATTACATGGGGGGTCACGAGCTGTCAGCCTCCACCCCAAACCCCACTTTGCCTCCAGGATTTATAATGGTGTTAAATATATAAAAAAGTGGTTTTAATTTATAATGGGGGTCGCACTCAGAGGCTTGCTATGTGAAAGGGGTCACCAGGAAAAAAGTTTGAGAACCACTGGGATAGAGCCCAGAAGTCCTGGCTCCCAGCCCCCACAGCTCTAAGCCACCCAGCCCCCCTCCTGCATTGGCTTTGACCCCTGTAAGAACTCCAGGATTAATCGTTATATCCCCATTCCCATCAACCCTCTTATCTGGGGGGTGGGTCAGAGACCCAGGCAAAGGAAGCAAGCTCTGCTCCCTCCCCCTCCCATGCTTAGAGGGGCAATTAAGTTCGGAGATAGTGCTTGGCAAAGGTTAAAGATAAACACTCCTGTGCTGGGAGTGCTGAGGTGGGAAGGGACACACCCCAGAAGGAACTAGGACTCCTGGGTTCTATCCCCAGCTCTGGGAAGGGAGTGGGGTCTAGTGGTTAGGACAGGTGGGTTGGGGCTGGGAGTCATTCTGAGAATAACATCTGGACCCAAATCCCACCACCTTGAATCATGATTGAAGAGCCCCTCCCCAAGCCCAGGATGTGTGCAAACCTCCTCCCCCTAGAGGGGCTCACACACCCCTGCTGTATACCAGCCTGCAGTGGGCACTACACAGATACTGACTTTTGGCTCCCCTGCCCTGGCACCTGCAGCTCTGACCCTACGCAGGGGAGGTTGGGCCCCCCCCCCCATGTCTCTGGGATGTGCCCCAGATAGTGGGGAGGCCCAGGCTATGGATCCTTCCCCCACCTTATCTCCAGAAAGCAGCCAGGCAGTTCACTGGCCTGCAGGGCGGGTCCCAGGGGCGCAGGGGAGAGAACTTTCGGTTTGGGTGGCGTGTCAGGGCCAAGGGCAGCGCGGAGGGTGTGTGCATGTGTGTGTGCATGTAAGCTCCCCACTTCCTGGAGATACAATGGAGCAGGGTGGGGGAAGTGCGTGATGAGCCCATCCCGAAGGGAATCAGTTTCCAGGAATCCCAGCCTATGCCACAAACCTCAGTCCTGCACTGAGAGTCAGGGCGTGTTGGAAAGAACCTTGTTCCAGTCAGAGAGAGAGAGGAGGGGGGAATGGCTGGCTGTAGGGTATGTGTCTGGCCGGCTGGTGTGGATACAGACTGATAGGTAGATGAGTGGGGGGATGGATGGAGAGGGAAGTGGACAGCAATGGATGTGTGGATGTATAGATGCCCTGGCTTTCCATGTGTCCTCCTTTCCAAATGGTCAGTCACGTTCGTCGCTCAGCACTTTGCTCTTAAATGCAGGTTGCTGGAGTGGGCGCAGCTCGGCCTAAGAGAGGGGTGTCTCTGCTAGACAAAGGGTTTCTTCCCAATGCCTCCCGCAGGACTTCCTAGAAAGAGGAGACCCTCACAGCCAGAGCCCTGGGGATGAGAGCCCTTGGCTGTAGTGGGAGCTATACAGTCCTTTAACCCTCCAGGGCCCTGCCTCAAAGTGAAATTCAGCTCCTGGCCACCTCTTATCATCAATGATCTTGTATGTCTTGAGTCGGGGCAAATGCTAATTCAGGGACACTCCATGCTCCCTCCCTAAATGCCCCCTGCCGTTTCACTGAGCTACAGGATTCTTCTGCACTAAGCTATTAGGCAGCATTGTTAAACAATTCCCCACCCCACCCCAGAGGTGGCTGCATCTCAGCACCAGGGAAGAGATCCTGGTATAAACAGCCCCTGCACCCCATCCCAAAGGCGGCGGCATCTCAGCACTGGGAGGAGGGATAGCTCAGTGGTTTGAGCATTGGCCTGCTAAACCCAGGGTTGTGAGTTCATTTAGGGATCTGGGGCAAAAATCTGTCTGGGGATTGGTCCTGCTTTGAGCAGGGAGTTGGACTAGATGACCTCCTGAGGTCCCTTCCAACCCTGATATTCTATGAATCAGCCCGAGGGATGAGGGCGCCACTTAGTGGTCAGATGGCAGAAGTGTAGCTTAACCTTCTCCCCCTCGGAACCCTGTCCTTGATCTTCCCCATGTGGCTGAGGGGAGGGATTGGGAGTTTATTCCTTGTACCCCAGTGCTCCATCCCCTTCTCCTGCCACCAGGAACAAAGGTGCATGAATGGAAGGGGCTGAGACACTCTCCCCCCACAGGCTAACTGCAAGTAGTGCAACGTACAGACATAGCCCCTCAGCTCCATACCCTAGCCCAGCGGTTCTGGCAACAAAATTACTACATGACCCTGGGGGACGGGGTGGAGACAGAGCCCCACAACTCTGGGTGGGGGTAGAGCTCAGGCTTCAGCTTCAGCCCCATATCCCCAGCAAGTCTAATGCTGGCCCGGCCCTGGTGACCCCATTAAAATGGGATTGCAACCCTCTTTGGGGTCCCAACCCACAGTTTGAAAACTGCTGCGGCCTAACCCATCTTGCCGTCAGGATAGATCCACTGCCCACCTTTGGGGCACAAGTCTGATTCCTCTCCCCTATGCTTGGAATTGACTCCCTTCTGGTATTCATCTTTGGCCAGCAGGGGTCACTCCACCTACAGCTCAGCCCATGCAGCATTGGTAGCAGAGTAGAAGAGCCTGCCCGACCTGCATCTCCCAGACTTGGCTATCAGAAAAGGCCCTGTAATAGCCAAAGTGCATCCTTGAATCCACGGTTCTAATTTCCCTTCCCCATTTCGCAGGGGGAGACATGCCTCTAACCAGTTCAGGGAGCCACTCACACTGGGCTGTTGGGCAGGAGCTTTTCTTGACACCATTGTAAAGTCCCATTCATTGCCCCCCCCCCCAAACGGCTTTGCCACACACACATTTCATTCTTTTTATTGGGGATATGTTGGTTGCTGCATTTGGATTACAATCCTCAGAGTTGCCTCTTTGGGAAGACACCCAGACTGCAATGCACATGTGCTGCATTACCTAGAGTTACACCTAGGGGGAGACACACACTGCAATGTGCCTGGACTACAATGCCTGGCTCTGCCCCTAGGGGGAGACATACACACAGTGCAATGTACATGGGCTGCAATGCCTGTCTCAGCCCCTACTTGGAAATGCACACATGCACAAACACCCAGCCTGGTGCTGCCCCTAGACTAGAGGAAGATATCCATACAGTAAAGTGCATGGGCTGTAATGCCTGGCTCAGGCTCTGGGTGAGGACACGCGTGCGCACCCTGTAGTGTGAATGGGCTGTAATGCCTGGTGCTGCCCCTAGGGGAAGACAGGCATACACCACAATGCACATGGGCTACATTGGCTGGGGAGATACGTGCAGACTGGGAGACAGATGGGGTTGCTCCCCTGCTGTGGGAGGGTCATGACATCAACTCCTTTGCTCCACCTCTGTTGCCAGCATGAAGTGGAGGGTTCCCCATGGAGCCGCAGGGCCTGTTTCTGGGTGGGGGATCCCAGTTGGGTGCAGAGATGGATGGAGGGCAGGTTCATGGCAGGGGGAGGAGTTACAGTGGGTGACAGGCCTTGGGCTCCCCTGTGTAGAATTCACCAGTATGACCAGGGTGGGAAAGGGGAACCCCCCCAGCTTTCCTCAAGTCCATGACAATTACCCAATCACCCCCTCCCCGGCTGCCTCTGCTTGGTGTTCCCTTTCTTAAGGGTTTTCTCAAAAATCTCATCATCCTGTAAGAGCTCCCTCGAAACTCACATAAGACTTCCTAATAAGGGTCCCTTGAAACTCCCACATCCCTGAGGGCTCCTTCGAAACGCCTCTCATTCTATGAGGGCTCCCTCAAAACTCACCTGAAATCGACCCATAAGGGTCCCTTGAAACTCCCAGTCCCACACTTCTATGAGGGCCCTTTTGAAATTCTCCAGTCTCTGAGAGCCCCCTTGAAACTGTCACGAACCTGAGGGCTCCCTTGAAATTCCCATCATTCCATGAAGTCTCCCTCAAAAATCCCTTTAGTCCAGCCCAGAAAGGTTCCTTGAAACTCTAATCATTCAAAGGCGCAGGGGCTCCCAATGTACTCTCCATGATGGCATCCGTAAGCCCCCAGGAACCCCTGTGGGTGCCACACCCCAAAATGTCTGCTGGGCCCCCCACCCTACCAGGACGCCACCCACATTCTGCAGTCTCAGCCCTCCTGGCCCCAGTAGCGGGCGTAGGCCTGACGGAAGATGGGCCGGCAGGGGATGCGGGCACCAAGCCGGGCACAGATGAGGAAGGAGCCGGCCATCTTGCGGTGGAGGGAGTAGGTCTCCTCGGGGGGCGGTGTCAGGCGGTGTTGCAGCATGATGGGCAGGAGGGTGTGGATCCGGTGCGTCGTGTTCTGGGACCCAAAGTCGAAGGGGCCGTCAGCAGCAAAGGCCTCGCCCAGGATCATCACGGTGTCTACGTGGGCATCCTTCATTGCCTGGGGGAGAGGAGCATAGGACAGGCCCAGGGCAGCACGCCTGGGGGCAGGAGGGGAATGGGGGGGTAGGCTGGGAGCTTGGGGGACATGAGGGGCCAGGGTGGTGTGAGAGCACCTGAGGGGCACAGAGAGGGCTGAGTGGGTGGGCAGGGACTGGAGGGAAACATGGTGGACGGGACCGAGGCGGGCATGGAGGGGGTTAGAGTACAGGGAGGGGGGCATAGAGGGGACTGAGGCAGTGAGCAGGGCCTGGGAGACATAAGGGTGGGGTCAGGTAGCAGGGGAGACAGAGGGAGCTGAGGGTGCAGAGCTATGGGGAGGTATGCAGGACCCGGGAGCACAGAGATGACCGAAGGGAGCACACAGGCAGACAGGAGTAGGTGCAGGGAACTGGCTAGGAGAGCCAGGGAAGTTGGGCAGAGGTTGGAGGCATGGAGATGGCTGGGGGAGCAGGGTTCTGCCCCCCATCATCTGGGCACTGGAGCCCAAGGGTCTCACCTGAGTCTCATAGCCCGTGAGGAACCGAAGCGCAATGGATCCCTGCAGCACCCCAGCCCGGTCGCCTTCAGCCGCAGCCTTAATGATCTGGAACCATTAGCAGAGCAGACCAGAGGCCTTGTGAGATGGGCACAGGGCTCAAAACACTCCTGCCCCGCTCCCTATAGTGCCCCCTGCTGGGAGAGGCCAGGGTTGGAGTAGCCAGGAGCTCCCTCCACAGCCAGAGCTCCTGCCTTCCTCCCTGCAGCACCCCCTGCTGGACAGTAGTAGTCTCACCTCAATGTACTGATCCGTAAAGGCCTTGTCAAAGCTGCGGGTGGCTCCGAAGTCCAGCAGCGCCACCTGGTGTCCAACACAGGGAAAAGCGGGTTAGAATCAGCTGGGAAGCCCAGGTCTGGGATGGGCTGTGGGGGCAGGGGAGGGATCAGCCCACCCTCCCCCACAAATCACACTGTTAGTGCTGGCCGGGGGAGGAGTTGGGCTGCCTGGACCCAAACTGAGTTACACTACTGGGGGAGGGGAGTGCAGCTGCCCGTGGTCAGGGGGCGGCCCCCAAGCTGTGTCCTAGGGACAGTACCATGGGACGTGTTACATTTGTGGGGCAGGTTGGCACTGAGCATCCGGACCATATCTCCCGCATGATTGGGGTGGGGTACATGGTCTAGGCACGTGGCGGGGTGGTAGGACATGGTTGAGGGGTTCATAGTGAGAGGTGCAACTGGGGGAGGGGGATCTGATGGGAGGAAGGGAGTGGGGGTGTCAGTCATGCAGGGTGGGCCTCAGCCCATTCAGGCACAGTTGGCAGGCTGTGGCATGGGGGGCAGGGGCATAGTGCGGGGACATGTGGGGTGGGGGTAGTAGATCACTGCTTGTAGAAGGGAGACAGGATGCAGGGGGGAATCCCCCCATATTGGGAGGGGGCATGGCTGGCAGGCTGTGACATGGAAAGACAGAGGTGCAGTGGGGAGGGGGCAGATGTGTAGGGTGGTGGGTCTCTCCCTATGCTGGGAAGAGGGTTGCAGCAACACAGGGGGCAGTAGTGGGCTGCCCCATTCAGGGAAGGGTAGGGTGACCAGACAGCAAGTGTGAAAAATCAGGACAGGGGGTGAGGGGGGGGGGGTAATAGGAGCCCATATAAAAAAAGCCCCAAATATTGGGACTGTTCCTATAAAATCGGGACATCTGGTCACCCTAGGGAAGGGGGTCGTAGCTGGCTGGCTCTGACATGGGGGGGCTGTAGGGGTTTCCCCATTCAGGGAAGTGGGTCGTGGCTGGCTGGCTTTGACATGGGGGTCTGTAGAGGGTCTCCCCCTTCGGGGAAAGGGGTCGCTGCTGGCTGGCTCTGATATGAAGGGCAATGGAGGGTGTCCGTACCTTGCCGCTGTGTGGATCATAGAAGAAGTTGGACCAGTTGGGGTCGGTCTGCATGTAGCGGAAGTGGAAGAGCTCCCGCACACACAGATCCAGGACACTGGAGCAGATCTGTGGGGGCGAGAGAGAGCCCAGCGCTGAACACAATGGCCCTCAGCCCTGCTCTGCCCCTCCCCATGACAGGCCCCCTCCCCCACTAGGATCAGGCTGGGAATTGCCCCCCTCCGATAGCAGCAGCACTGGCTCCACATCCCAGAGTTAAGGTGAAAAGGGTCAGGCATGGAGTCTGCGGGTGCAGGATCCTGAGGCAGGCGTGAGCAGAGGGCATCCAATGGGGGGATCCCAAGAGGGGGTGAGAGAGAGACTAGGAGTGTGTCCCAGCGCATGGGATCCTGTGTACATGCGAGTGTCTTTCCCCCCCTCACCCTGTTGCGTGTCTCCTGGTCCAGCCCCTGGGCCTGGTCGAGGGGGAAGCCGGGCACCAACTCCGTGGTCAGCACCCGCTGGGTGCTCAGCTCACTGATCACCGACGGCACATAGAACACTGGGTCGCCCTGCAACAGCTGCCTGTGGGGGGAATGTAACAGGAGAGGCTGTGTCAGTGTGGGCTCTGTACCAGCCTAACCCTCACAACACACACACACACTGGGGGACTGTGCCTGAGTGGTCGCCTGTACCATCCCCATGGTGACTGTGCCAGAGCGGCCGCCTGTACCATCCCTTTACCAGGCGGTTGGGCCAATGTGTACCATCTCCTGGGCAACTGTGCCAGAGTGGCCAACTGTACCACTCTTCCAGGTGATTGTGCTAGTGTGGCTGACAACACCAGCCCCCAGGCAAGTGTGCCAGAATGGCTGATTGTACCATCTCCTGGGTGACTGGGCCAGTGTGGAAGTGACACTGACATGGGCACTTACTGAAATCTCGTGGCACAAGCAGCCTCCCGCTTGTAGTCACACTCCAAGGCCAGCTCACGGCTCATCACCTCGATGGCATGTTCAGGGAAAAGCCCTGCGGGGAAGCAGGCAAGGAAGGGATGTCAGTGCCAGTGCCCAGCTCAGCCCAGCACCTGGGAGCCCAGAGTGAGTCACACCCTCTGTCACTATCCCCATTCCAGAGACAGGGAAACTGAGGCTCCCAGAGGGGAGGGGACCTGCCCAAAGCCATATATGGTCAAGCTTGAAACCTAGGAGTCCCGGCTGCCAGCCCCTGTTGCTCTAACCCACTAGATCCCACTCCCCTCCCAGAGCTGGGGATGGAACCCAGGAGTCCTGGCTCCCAGCCCCGTCCCCACACACACCACGCTCGCAGAATGTCATTAGAAGGGTTTGGATTTGGCCAGGACACCAGGGTCCCGACTCTTGGGGGAAGGCCTAGGAGGCCTTGGGCTCTCTTGGCACCAGGAGGGGGCAAGGCGTGATAGCACCCAGGGGGAATGTGGGCCCTTGGGCCTGGGACCTGGTACCTTCAGGCAGCGCGTTGCTCAGACTCAGTAGGGAGATGAGGTTCCGGACGTCACTGTTGATGCTCTGTGCGATGCCTGGGTACTGGGGGAAAGGGAAACGGGGTCAGACCCAGTGGCCACAGGGCCTGCCCATGGCACAGATGTCATGAACCAAAGGGGGCACACGGGGGTATCGAGGTCCTCAAAGGAGCCAGAGTGGGAGGTTAAATGCAGCCACTGGGGGGTGGGTGAGGGAAGCTCCTTCAGTCCAATCATACAGATGCCAAGACCTTTCCCATCAGTCCCTTGGGCAAACAGGCATCAGCCACAGAGGGCCAGACTGGGACATGGCGGCCAATTGGATGGGGTGAAATCACTGCCACCCAGTGTCCCGGGAAACCAGCTTCCAACGTGGCCACCAGTGTCCCAGGGGGACTGGCCTCCAACATGGCCACCTTTGCCCAGTGCTCCGGGGGAAGCGGCCTCTAACATGGCTGCCACCAACGATCCAGGAAGACCAGCCTCCACATGGCCGCTGCTCTCTTGCTGGGAGTAGGGCTGCCAGCAGGGGGATCTGGGCTCGCCTGAGCCCTGCTGATACCTGGATCTTCATGGCCACATTGCGCCCATCCAGCAGCTGCGCCAAATGCACCTGCCCAATGGAAGCAGCAGCGAAGGGGCGCTCCTCGAACCAGGCCAGCCGCCTGCGCCAGTCTGGGCCCAGCTCGCTGTTCAGCACTCCCTGCATGGAGAAGGGAGAACAGCAGGGTCAGTACCAACCACCCCCACCCCTTGCACCCCCACATCTCAGGTTTCCCCCCCCACCTTCCCATCCCCCCCCCCCCCCCCCCCCCCCCCCCCCCCCCCCCCCTNCTGTCCCCTCCCACACCCCACTCACCATCATTTGCTTAGTGGGCATGAAGTCAGCGCTGTGCCTGACCCTCTCAAAGATCTTCTGGAGCGCAGGGTTAATAAGAGCGTCATCTGGGGGGTACAAAGCGGGGGGGGCATCAGAGGCTGCGTTGGGGGGGATGTGACATTGGGGATGCCACTCCCCACGATGCCAGGCTGCAGGGAAGGAGCAGTGGGGTGACACTGGGCAGAGCAAAGGGGGGTCTGGCTGGGGAACTGTCCCCGCAGCAAGTCCCACACCTGGGGGACACAGTGGAGTTCAGTGCTAGGGAGCCCTGGCAAATAGGCTGTAGGGAATGAGCCTGCCCTGGATTTGGGAGTGTTGGCTGCCCCCCTCCCAATCCTCGCGCCTCCTCACCTTGGATGCTCAGCATCTGGCCGAGTTTCAGGGCCGCGCCCCGCACCTTGCACAGGGTCCGGACGATCCGCTCTGCATTGGCTTCAGACAGGAGGGCACCTGAGCTCGAGGGTGACGGCTCACCTGGGGGTGGGGGGAGAACAAAGGAGTGGTCAGGTCAGAGCTAACCCCCCATAATCTCTGGGGAGACCCCTACCAACAGCATGGATCCCTGCCTGTCAACCACAGCATCACAGATCTGGCAGCCAAGTACCCCCTTTCGGGGGGGAGGGAGGGGTGTTGCTCACTGGAGCTGGGTAACCCTTTTCACCCCACCCGTTATTTCACTGACAAACGGCAATTCCACGACCCCCAAACCTCTCCCAAAGGCCTGTGGATTTTGCCACTTTTTTCATTTAAAGACATTTTTCAATCTTTCAGCACAACTCATGAGAAATCGCAGGGGCCAGCTGGGCCAGCTCTGAAACAAAACGTTGCAATTTTGCAACTTGAAGCGACTTTTTGATCTAACATGTCCTTCCATTACCAGTGACAAATCGTTTCCAGAGGCTCTGAAGCCCAAACAAAACAATTTGTTCACCCCGCCCCCCTGCAATGAATCCTTTCCAACCCGCCAGCGCTAGTACTGTCCCCGCCCCCCACATCACCGGAAATGTCCTGCTGGCAAGGGGCCCCGCCCTGCCTGGCGGCCACATCCAAATCCCCTGCTCCCCCTGGCCCTAGAATCACACCGGCCATTTGGCCCAGCTGGCGCCCTGCCTTCCAGCCCAAGCCACAGGTTCAAGCACTTGGGTTGTGACCTGCTTTTCTCCCCCAATCCCCACAGGAGACAATGAGGTCACAGGAAAGATGTGCCCCATTGCGCACACACAGGGCAGGGGTCTCCAGGCAGCCTCAGTGCACCATGGAGATGGGCGTCCAATAGTGCAAGACATTGAGTGTGCATGTGAGCCAGGGAGTGTGAGATTCTACGTATGCAGGTGCCCAAGCGTGATTACTTGTGCATTGAGCCCCTGCCCCCAAGGCAGCTTCCAACACTGCTACTGTTGGGGGTGAGTTAGTGTAAAAGGGCCCCAGGTGTATTCACAAGAGCAAATGTGTGTCCACATGTGTACATGTGAATGAGCGTGCAAGGGGGATTCCAATTGTGTCTGTACCTGACCACCGGAGTGTCTGAGTGTGCGAAAGGGATTTCAGTTATGTCTGTACCTGACCAGGACCATATCTGAATGTGTGAGAAGGATTCTGATTGTGTCCATACCCGACCACCAGTGTGTCTGAGCGTGCGAGGGAGATTCTGATTGTGCCTGTCCAAGTGTGTGAGTGGGCTGCCACCAGTGTCCTTCACTCACCTTTCACAACTGTTTCTGCCCAGAAGGATTTCTTGGCAGCTTCCACCAGGACCCCGATCCCAACGCTCACGGCTAAGCCTAGGGGACAGAGTGGAGGAATAACACACCAGGCCAACCAGCCCTACTTCACTGCTCCACCAAGGGAGGGGGGTACAGAGCCACCCGCCCCACAAAGCATCCAACAAGTCACCCCTTAAACCCCATTGAGATGCTGACACGGTCCCTGGGAACACTTTCCTTCCTGACCTACTGTCTCCTGCTGCCCTGGAGACTAGCTTGCCAGCCTCTGTGTGTGTCCATCCAGACCGGGTGCAGCAGGGCTAGTGCTATACACAACACAGCGCCCCCTGCTGAGCTGCCTCTCCTGACCCCACAGGGACCCATCCCCCGCCAACTCAGCCTCCGTGACCTGTTCAACGCTGGGCCCCTCTGACAATGAAGATTGAAGCTGGGATCCCCTAGAGGGGAAATGCCCCATGTCCTGTCCCCTGGGTCAGCTGGGGCCCTTGTGCAGGGAAGACCTTCCCTTATCAGGGCATGTGCTGGATGCGTCTTACCCCCAAAGTTGGCCAGCCTGCCGAGCCGAGTCGCGGGGACCTTCCGCTCACAGGATTTGTCACTGAGCTGCAAAACAGAGCGGGGGTGACTCTCCCAGACAGCGCCTGTCTCCCCCCATGGCAGTATGGGAGCAGAAAGCCCTGTGTACTCCTACCCACTGCCTGGTCACAGACAGAAATAAAACCCAGGAGTCCCGTCTCCCAGCCCCCCTGCTCTAACTCAGTAGACCCCACTCTTCTCCCACAGCTGAGGATAGAACCCAGGAGTCCTGACTCCCTGCTCTAACCACTACATTCCTCCCTCCCAGAACTGAGAATAGAGCCCAGGTACCCTGATTCCCAGACCCCTGCCCTAACCACTAGACCCACCCCCTTACCATATGTCTGTAGGGCCGGATGGGTGACACCTTGGTGTCTCTGGCCTTTTGCACGTCTTCAGCTGTCAGCCTGCCCACTGCAGGAGAGTTCTGATGGTACAAGCGCCAGGGGCCCATGGAGCGGACCAGGAAGAGCGACAGGACGTGGTCCAGCTGTGGTGTCCAGAGCAGAGAGCCAGCCCCTTGCCCCAGCACAGGAGACCAGCACCCTGGGCGAGCAGGTCTGGGACTGGCAAAGGATTTTGGGATAACACCAGGCGTAATGGTCCAGTCAGAGCTGCAAGTCTGGGAAAGGGGAGAAACATCACCCCTTTATGGGTGGGGGCTGGGATACTGTCTGGTACCCCTTGTCCCAGTCTCCTCCTCCCACAAGCCAGCCTGTCCTCCCACCCTACAGCCAGATCAGCGACAGTGTCCCCTAGAGAGGAAAGGCCCCAGGCACCATTCCTAGCCCCCTTGGGTCATCCAGTCCTCCCATCCTGGGGCCAGATTGGAGCTGGCCCCCCCTAGAGGGGAAAGACCCTGTATCCCATTCCCAATATGCACACTCCCGTCAGAGAATCGGACATGGTAACATACTTCAAATATGTAAAGGACTGTTATAAAGAGTACGGGGATCAATTGTTCTCTGTGTCCACTGGAGGCAGGACACGAAGTAATGGGCTTAATCTGCAGCAAGGGAGATTTAGGTTAGATATTAGGAAAAACTTTCTAAGGGTAGTTAAGCTCTGAAACAGGCTGCCAGGGGAGGCTGTGGAATACCCGTCATGGGAGGGTTTTGAGAACGGGTTGGACAAACACCTGTCAGGGATGCTCTGGGTTTACTTGGCCCTGCCTCAGCACAGGGGGCTGGACTTAATGACCCCTCAAGACTCCTTCCGGCTCTACATTGCTATGATTCTAATCTTCTGGCCAGACCCATTTGTACCTTGTCTCCTCTCCTGAAGCGGTCCAGTTTCCTCTGGTGGCCCCCCGATGCTGACACAAAGCGAAGAGGGGATATTGGGAACTCCCCCAGGGTCCGGCCAGCCAGGGGGAGCCCCTTCTTCATCACGATCTCAGCCATGGAGGGCTCTGCAGAGAGGGAACCACTAAGAGCTCAGGGCAGGGAGCTTGCAGCACAGAGACACACACAGCCCTGGCCGGGGACATGTCCTGAACCCACCGATGGGACACAGACACCCAGCATGTGAAGGAATGACCTGGGGTGGTCCCAGAGTGTACAGGCAGGGTGGGCTAGTGGTTAGAGCAGGGTCACTGGGCGTCAGGATTCCGGGGTTCTGTTAATAAATATTACAAAATCTAATATTAAATTATCCAGGATTATTTACAAATCCTCACTGGGTCACCAACCTAATACACTTTGCTCCAGAGCCAGCAAAAGAATCAAGGAGTCCTGACTCCCACTCCCTGCCCAGAACTGGGCATTGAACCCAGGAGTCCTGAATCCCAGCTCCCCCACTCTAATCACTACAGCCCCTCTGAAGTAGCAGGGGTGCAGGAGAGCCCCCTCACCAACTGATCTTGTGTAGCCCTTAAAAGGCTGGACAGTGAGGCTGGCATCCTGCCTCCAGATACCCCACCCCACTCCACCCTGCCCTACAGCCCTCCTCCCACAGACAGCTCTGGGGTTAACCCTGCTGCTAATCCCCTGGGGACCTGCAGAGGAGGCAGCATGGACAGCTGCCAGCCGCTCTTAGCCGTTGTGCCCCAGGCTACAGACACCGCTAATCCGTTAGCATAAGGCTACGTGCAGGGCGGCCAGTGTACCCCAGCAAAGAGGCCTAGCCCATCTGGGTGCCCCTGGCTGGCTGGCCACTGCCCTGGAAGCAAGCCATGTTAACCCTTAGCCCACTGACTCCCCTAGTTGACCAACCCCTCCGTATGAAGCATTCACACTGCCGTCCCAGAGCCAGGGCCAGAACTCAGGAATCCTGACACCCAGCTCTGACCACAGGAGACCACTCCCCTCCCATAGCTGAGGAGAGAACTAGGAGTCCAACTCCCAGGCCCTCTCCCCAGTTCTAACCACTAAACAACACCCCCTTCCAGGGCCAGAACCCAAGACTCCTGGCTTCCAGCTCCCCCTACTCTAATCCACTAGCCCCTCTCTCACATCAAAACCCAGGAGTCCTGACTCCCAGTTTCCCTGTGTTCTAACCACTAGACCCCATTTTCCTCCCAGAGTTTGCAACAGAATCCAGGAGCCTAACTCCCAGCTCTAACCACTAGTCCTCACTCCCCTTCCAGAGAATGGGAGTGGAACCCAGAAGTCCTGCCTCCCAGTCCCCCTTGCTCTAACCACTATCTTTCTTCTAGAGCCAGGAGTAGAACCCAGGAGTCCTGGTTCCCAGTCTCCCATGGCCTCACCATCTCTCTTCAACAGAGGCTAAGGACTAACAGGCCAGAGACCGAGTTCCCTTCTACCACCAGAGGGGTTACACCTTGCTATGGGTAGCATGGTGGCTTTGTGGGGAGGGGCGGCTCTGTGGGGAGGGGCGGCTCTTCCTACTGCAGCCCCCTGACTCGGAGCACCCCCGGACAGAGCATGTCCCCAGAGGCTGCTGAGTCAGCACCTTTCCTCTGCATTGGAAGACGCAGCTGTGGTCAGGAAAAAGGCTGTGCTGCTCCTCTGAGTCACCCAGTCCCATCAGGCAGGAGCACGTTTGAAACGTGCTGGGGGCCAGGGAATTTGAGATGCACATGCACACCCTGTCTCACCCTGTGACCCTCCACTCATTTGTTCCCTCAGCTCGGGGACACCCACAGAGCACAAGGCATGGAGCAGAGAGGAGAAACAGGCAATGGATGAAGCCAGGAGTCCAGACTCCCAACAGCTCTAATCATTGGAACTGACTCTCCTCCCCGAGTCAGGAATACAACCCAGAAGCAAAGTACAGGGCATCCGGGGTTCAATTCCCCACCACCCCCACATCCAGTTTTGGAGAAGTCACACAAGCTTGCTATTGAATTTTTCTCCGGGGTATATAGGCAGGAGGCAGGTAACTACTGATCAGGGGGGACTAGAAGTCAGTACTCCTGGGTTCTATTCCTAGCTCTGGGAAGGGTGTGGGGTCTAATAGATAGAGAAGGGGTGGCTGGGAGCCAGGACTCTTGAGTTAATCTATTCCCAGCTCAGTCACTGGCCTGATGGGTAACTTTGGGCAAGTCATTTACCTCCCTGTACCTCAGTTTCCCCATCTGCAAAATACAACTAATGATACTGACCTCCTTTGTAAAGTGCTTTGAGAACTAAAGATGAAAAGTGCTATATAAGAGCTAGGTATTATTAACCGCAATGTTGCACAGGGATTGCTCACTTGGCACTGAAATGCGGCCACCTCTGGGGTGGGGCACAGGGGTTATTTAAACAGGGATCTCTCGCCCATTGCTCAGACGCAGCCATCTGTGGGCTGGGATCGCATCAGCTATTTATACAGGGATCCCCCACCCAGTGCTGAAATGCAGCCACCTCTGGGATGGAACATGGCATGTGTTTAACAGTGCACAACAATACTATACAAAACAGTTTAGGATTTTGTCCATTCTGATTTTAGAGAGTTTGCTGTAAAGTCAAATTTGGCTCTAGACAAAATCTGAAACCAACTGAAAGGGGTTGGGAATTTTTAAAATTCCAGTGGGGATCATTTTTATTTCAAAACAAAGCAAAATCTGTTCCCTGCCTTGAGGTATTTGTAATCAAACATTGCAGCACTGAGCTGGAACATGAGACTCCGAGGGTGAAATGGACTAGAAACTGACTCCATAATCAGAAGTGGAAATTGACAGATAGATTTTCAGTGTCTGCGCTAAGAGGAATGAAAGGTGCCACCTGGCCTTAAAATCTATCAATCTAAGGGAAACACATAGAGCTCCATGTAAATTTTCTTTGTAAAATTCTTTCCATTTAAACAATTTTTGAGGTTATCAAGGGAAATAGGGGTTGGGGGGAGGTTCATACAGTCTATTTCCCACCTCACCCCATCCCAGAAACCTTTAATACTCCAGCACTGGGGCTCCACAGCTAGATTGGAAGCTCTTTGGGGCAGGGACATCTTTTTGTTTATACAGTGTCTAGCACAAGAAAGCTTCCCTAGCTTACCACCCAAGAAAGAGATCTTGGAGCCACCGTGGATAGTCGTCTGAAAACTTCTGCTCAATGTACAGCAGCAGGCAAAGACTAACAGTATACTAGGAACTATTAGGAAAGGGATAGGAAATAAGAAAGAAAATATGATAATGCCATTCTATAAATCCATGGTGCACCCACACCTTGAATACCATGTCCGGTTCTGGTTGCCCCATCTCAGAAAGGATATTGTGGAACTGGAAAAGGTTCAGAGAAGGGCAACAAAGATGATCAAGGGTACGGAGCAGCTTCATGCAAGGAGAGATTTAAAAGATTAGGGCTGTTCAGCTTAGAAAAGAGATGACTAAGGTCTATACAATTATGAATGGTGTGGAAAAAGTGACTAGCGAAGTGTTATTGACCCTTTCACACAATACAAAAAAAACAGGAGTCACCCGATTAAATTAATAGGCAGCAAGTTTAATGCAAGCAAGAGGAAGTACTTTTTCAGACAACACACAACTAATCTGTGGAACTCATTGCCATGGCATGTTGTGATGACCAAAAGTATAATGGGGTTCAAAAAAGAACTGGCTCTGTTCATGGTCAGTCAATGGATTAGCCAAGATGGTGAGAGATGTAACCCCATGCTCGGGGAGACCCTAAACCTCTGACTATCAGAAGCCTGGAGTGGAAGACAGGGGTGAATCACACTATAGTTGGCTCTGGTATGGGCCACTGCTGGAGACAGGATACTGGGAAGACGGAGCATGGTCACACCTAGTATAGCAGCTCTTATGTTCTTACAGTGGGGCTCTGGTCCATGACTGGGGCTCCTAGGGGCTACCACAAATAAACATCTTTGTGAGGCTAGTTACAGGGTTGAGATCTTGCTGTTATGAGATATTTGTTGATTGCTGGCCTAATTAGTCTGGGCATTTGAACTGGTGGCCTAGATCAATGGTTTTCAAGCTGTGGTCCCCGGGGATCCGCGAACTAAGATTTCCAAAGGGGTCCGCACCTCCATTTGAAATTTGTTAGCGGTCCTCAAGTGAAAAAAGGTTGAGAACCACTAGCTTAGAGGGCAAAGGCCCAGTCAGGGGCTGGATCTGCTGGTGCCTCCTGCAAGGGAAAGGCTCTGCATCCCAATCATTCCCATGTCATTAATATATTGTATCGCTTATTTCCCTTGCAGTTTACAATAAGCCAAAACTGACACCCCACCACCACCCCCCTGCCAGCAATCAGAGGACATTGCTGCTGCCCCTCACTCCCTAGCCATGGGGTTAGGAAACTGACTAGGCTATGGACATAGGGGTCAGGGCAGTTTAGTCTGGGCCCGGGGAACTAGCTTAATTTGGATGCAGCACAGAATTTGGGCACTGGGCTGGATCCCAGGGCTATGACTGGCTCAGATTCCCTCCCCTCTGTCTGTAGCCTTGTCTTTCCCACCCTCCCTCAGACCCCACTGCTGGGGATCTGTGCATCACAGCGCCCTCCCCCCTTCCCAGTGCTGCAGCCAACAAGCCCGCTCCCTCCTACTAGTCCAGCCCAGCCCAGGCGTTGCAACAGCACAAGCCCGGGGCTTGTGTGCAGGAATGCACGTAGGTTCGCATGGGCAACCACCACGTCCCCTGGCACCCAGCGCCAGCCCCACCAGCGGGGGGAGGAGGGGCGGGGCTCATGCCTTAGGAGCATCCCCTGCAAACCCCGCCCCCATCTCAGCCCGGGCGCCCCCTGCCAACCCCGATCCTCTCATCCCAGCCGGGGCAACCCCGGCACCGCTCTTCCACCCCCACCCGAGCATCCCCCCTCCAACCGCGCTTCGCCATCCCCTCCTCCAGCCCCGATCCTCTCACCCCAGCCGGAGCACACAAACCCCGCCAGACCCGCTCCCCCCAACCTAGCCTGGACATCCCCCTCCACCTCCTGCGAGCCCCGCTCCCGCCAACCCGCCTGGGCATCCCCCTTCAGCCCCGCTTCCCCATCCCTGCCCGGGCATCCCCCCTCCAGCCCCGATCTCTCACCCCAGCCAGTCCAGCACACACACCCCGCCAGACCCGCTCCCCCCAACCTAGCCTGGACATCCCCCTCCACTTCCTGCGAGCCCCGCTCCCGCCAACCCGCCAGGGCATCCCCCCTCCAGCCCCGATCTCTCACCCCAGCCAGTCCAGCACACACCCCCCGACAGACCCCCTCCCCCCAACCTAGCCTGGGCATCCCCCTCCAGTCCCCAGAGTCCCGCCCCCCCCAACCCCCCCCCCCCCTCCCCCGCGCCCCCCCCCCCCCCCGCCCGGGCATCCCCCCTCCCGCCCCCACCCCCCCCCCCCCGCCAGATTCGCTCCCCCCAACCTAGCCCCGCCCACCCCCCCCCCCTCCCCCCCGCCCCGCCCCCCCCCCCCCCCCGCCGCCCCCCCCCCCCCCCCGCCGCCCCCCCCCCCCCCCCCACCGGCTCCCCCCTTCCCCCCCGGGTCCCCCGCCGCGCCGGGGGGGCCCCCCCCCCCCCCCCCCCTCCTGCCAGCCCCCCCCCCCCCCCCCCGACCCCCCCCCCCCCGCCAGATTCGCTCACCCCAACCTAGCCTGGGCATCCCCCCCCCCCCCCCCCCCCACCGGCTCCCCCCTTCCCCCCCGGGTCCCCCGCCGCGCCGGGGGGGCCCCCCCCCCCCCCCCCCGACCCCCCCCCCCCCGCCAGATTCGCTCCCCCCAACCTAGCCCCGCCCACCCCCCCCCCCTCCCCCCCCCGTCCCCCCCCCCCCCCCCTCCTGCCAGCCCCCCCCCCCCCCCCAACGCGTCCCCCCCCCCCCCCCCTCCTGCCAGCCCCCCCCCCCCCCCCAACGCGTCCCCCCCCCCCCCCCCTCCTGCCAGCCCCCCCCCCCCCCCCCCACCACCCCCCCCCCCCCCCCGCCCGCCGCCGCCGCACCAAACAACCCCCCCCGCCCCCGGCCCCCCCCCCCCTCGCCCCCCCCCCCCCGCCCCGCTCTCTCCCCCCAGCCGGTCCAGCACACACACCCCGCCAGACCCGCTCCCCCCACCCCACCCCCGCCCCCCCCCCCCCCCCGCCCGCCCCGCCCCCCCCCCCCCCGCCCGGTCCGCCCCCCCCCCCCCCCCTCCCCCGCCCTCCCCCCCCCGCCCCACCCCCCCCCCCCCGCCCCCGGCCCCCCCCCCCCTCGCCCCCCCCCCCCCGCCCCGCCGCCCCCCCCCCCCCCCCCCGACCCCCCCCCCCCCGCCAGATTCGCTCCCCCCAACCTAGCCCCGCCCACCCCCCCCCCCTCCCCCCCCCGTCCCCCCCCCCCCCGCTCCCCCCTTCCCCCCCCCCCCCCCCCCCTACCCCCCCCCCCCCCACCCCACCCCCCCCCACCCCCCCCCTCTCTCCCCTCCCCCCCCCCCCCCGCCGCCCCCCCCCCCCCCCCGCCGCCCCCCCCCCCCCCCCGCCCGGTCCGCCCCCCCCCCCCCCCCCCTACCCCCCCCCCCCCCACCCCCGCCCCCGCCCCCCCCCCGCCCACGCCCCGCGGCCCCCCCCCCCCCCCCCCCGCCACCCCCCCCCCCCCCCTCCGGGCCCCCCCCCCCCCCCCCCCTCCTGCCAGCCCCCCCCCCCCCCCCCCGGAGACCCACCCCCCCCCCCCGCCCGCCGCCGCCGCACCAAACAACCCCCCCCGCCCCCGGCCCCCCCCCCCCCCCCCCCTCCTGCCAGCCCCCCCCCCCCCCCCAACCCCCCCCGGCCCCCCCCCCCCCCGCCCGCCCCGCCCCCCCCCCCCCCGGCCCCCCCCCCCCTCGCCCCCCCCCCCCCGCCCCCACACCGCCCCCCCGCCCCCCCGCCCCCCCCCCCCCCCGCCCGCCCCGCCCCCCCCCCCCCCGGCCCCCGCCCGCCGCCCCCCCCCCCCCCCCCCCCCCCCTTCCCCCCCCCCCCCCTCCCGCCCCCCCCCCGCCCCCCCCGCGGCCCGCCCCCCCCCCCCCCCCCACACCCCCCCCCCCCCGCACCCGCGCGTCCCCCCCCCCGCCCGCGCCCCCCCCCCCCCGCCCGCCCCCCCCCCCCGCCGCCCCCCCCCCCCCCCCTCCCGCCCCCCCCCCCCCCCACCCACCCCCCCCCCCCACCACCCCCCCCCCCCCCCCCCCAACGCGTCCCCCCCCCCCCCCCCTCCCGCCCCCCCCCCGCCCCCCCCCGCCCCCCCCCGCCCCCCCCCGCCCCCCCCCGCCCCCCCCCGCCCCCCCCCGCCCCCCCCCGCCCCCCCCCCAGACCCCCCCCCCTCCCCCCCCCGTCCCCCCCCCCCCCCCCCCCAACGCGTCCCCCCCCCCCCCCCCCCCACACCCCCCCCCCCCCGCACCCGCGCGTCCCCCCCCCCGCCCGCGCCCCCCCCCCCCCCCTCCCGCCCCCCCCCCGCCCCCCCCTCCCCCCCCCCGCCCCCCCCGCGGCCCGCCCCCCCCCCCCCCCACCCCCCGCCCGCCCCCCCCCCCCGCCGCCCCCCCCCCCCCCCCCACCCACCCCCCCCCCCCACCACCCCCCCCCCCCCCCCCCCCTTCCCCCCCCCCCCCCCCCCCACACCCCCCCCCCCCCCCTCCGGGCCCCCCCCCCCCCCCCCCCGCCAGATTCGCTCACCCCAACCTAGCCTGGGCATCCCCCTCCAGTCCCGAGAGTCCCGCTCCCCCAAACCCCGCTCGAGCATCCCCCCTCCAGCCCCGATCCTCTCACCCCAGCCAGAACACACCCCCCCCGCCAGATTCGCTCCCCCCAACCTAGCCTGCGCATCCCCCTCCACTCCCTGCGAGCCCCGCTCCCGCCCGGGCATCCCCCCTCCAGCCCCCCGCGAGCCCCGCTCCCCCCATTCCCGCCCCTGTCCGCACCCAGAGGTTGCTTCTTTACCTCCGTGGTCCCCAGAGGGGCAGGGGGGTCTCAGTCTGTCGGACCCTGGGGCGGGAGGAGCTGGACCCGCTGCCCCGAAGTCTGGCCCGGCTGCTCCCCGAGCGCTTTTGTTCCCAGCCTGTCTCTGTCCGCCCGCATCGCTCCCCAAGCCCGTGCAATGACGTCTCCGTAGATCCTGGCCAATGGGAGCTAAGTAGGCGTGTCCCTCACCTACCCCCCCCCCCTTCCATCCCAGCGTTCCGGCTTGCCACAGAGCGCCCCGAAGCCAGCCACTCGCTGCCCATCAACCCTCCGCNGGGGGGGGGGGGGGGAAATAACAGGGTCACACAAAGGCTCATTTCTCACAAGGAGGGGCCGGCAGGCTGGATCGGCAACCTGTGACTCAAGGTGGCAACAATCTCCTTGTAGGGGACTCTCTTGCTCCTGAGCCAGCGGGGAGCCTGCAGTGGGATGTCCAGGGGGACATTAGGTTAAATGTCCCCAAGGGTGCCCAGCTAGCCTCCATAGTGCAGGTGCGGGGGGGGGCTGCTGGATGTGCAAGGTGCATGGGGGGGGGGGGTGTGGAGAAGTTCCTAGCAAGAGAAATAAGAAGCATCAAAAATTGAATCAAAACACAAGACGTGTTTCCTTTTGATTATGGGTATTGTGGTAGCACCTAGGAGCCCCACTCATGGCCCAGGCCCCCATCGTGCTAAGCGCTGTACAGAACGAAAGATGGTCCCTGCCCCCGAGAGCTTCCAGTCTAAGAATAAGACAACAAGAGACAACAGCCAGACAGGGACAGAGGAGGAAGCCCAAGGAAACAATGAGGCATTGTTAGCATGATAGACTGGTTTCCGCACACCAGCAGCCTAACTGTTAAGGTTTTTGTAGGCATCATGACAAAGGAGAGTTTGAAAGAGGGATGAAGATTGTGTGTGTGGAACACAGATTGTGTGTGTGTGTGAGAGAGGCATACTCTGGGTGTGTGTGCATGACACACAGGGTATGTGTGAGTGAAAGAGGTTTTGTGTGCATGTGTGACAGATTGTACATGTGTTAAAAGATAGTGTGTGTACACACGAATGTGCATGACAGAATGTGTGTGTGAGATTGTGTGTGTGTATATTAGACAGACTATGTCTGAGAGACACAGTGTGTATGGGACTGTGTTTGAGAGGTGAGTGCATGTGTGTGTGTGAAACAGACTGTGTGAGAAATACAAAGAGAGTATGTGTGAGTGAGTGAGTGTGTATTAGCCACTCTGTGTGAGATGGAGAGAGCATATGTGTGTGTAAGAGATTGAATGCTTGTGCAAGACTGTGTGTGTGTGACATACAGTCAGCGACCATGGGCATGTCTACACTACAGAATTGTCAAGCTAATTTATGTCGGCATACAGCCACTGCAGTAAGTACACCACTTGTGCATGTCTACACTTTGCTCCTTGTGATGTGTCCTCGCCAGGAGCACTTGTACCAATTGAACTCTCAGTGTGGGGCATTGTGGGATGGCTTCTGAAAGGCAGCAACAACAGATGTGAGCACCACAGTGCCTACACTGACACTGCGTCGATCTAACTACATCAACATTGACTCTACACCTCTTGTGGAACTGGAGTTATTAATGCAACGGAGCGGGCAAGTGACATCGATGGGAACGACATTTTAGTGTAGACGCTTACAGAGTTAGGTGAACGTAAGCTGTTTTATGTCGACCTAACTCTTTAGTTTTCAGAGTGGTATCCGTGTTAATCTGTATCAGCAAAAATAACGAGGAGTCCTTGTGGCACCTTAGAGACTAACACATTTATTTGGGCATAAGCTTTCATGGGCTAAAACCCACTTCATCAGATGCATGGAGTGAAAAATACAGTAAGCAGAGTATATATAGCACATGAAAAGGTGGGAGTTGCCTTACCAAGTAGGGGGGTCAGTGCTAACGAGCCAATTCAATTAAGGTTGACAAGTTGACAAGAAGGTGTGAGTATCAGCAGAGGGGAAATTACTTTTTGTAGTGACCCAGCCACTCCCAGTCTTTATTCAGGCCTAATTTGATGGTGTCCACACCTTCTTGTCAACTGTTTGAAATGGGCCACCTTGATTGCATTTGCCTCATTAGCACTACGAAAGTAATTTTCCCTCCCTTGGTATTTTCCCCTTCTTCCTAACTGTTGAGAATAGGCCACTTCCACCTTAATTTAATTCGTTCATTAGCACTGACCCCCCACTTGATAAGGCAACTCCCATCTTTTCATGTGCTATAATATATATTCTGCTTACTGTAGTTTTCACTCCATGCATCTGATGAAGTGGGTTTTAGCCCATGAAAGCTTATGCCCAAATAAATGTGTTAGTCTCCAAGGTGCCACAAGGACTCCTCGTTGTTTTAACTCTTTAGTATAGACCAGGGCTCTGTGTTTGTGTACACACATGCACACGCATGCACGCACACACACACACACAGAGTGTACACACACACACACACACGGTGTACACACACACACTGCCTCCTGCTGTCTGGAATGTCAAATTCCAGGTGACATTAAACAAGAGAGTATTGGTTAGACAAGAAGATTAGGAGCCAAGATTCTTATGTTCTATTCCTGTCTCTGGATAGCAAAATTGCTTTACCTATTATTATTGTGACAGTACTTTAGCACTTGGGTGCTGCACAGCACTTGGGTGCTGCACAGACCCCAAGGCAGATCCATTGTGCCAGGTGGGGCACAGATGCACAGTGAGAGGCGGCCACTACCCTGAAGAGCTCCCAGTCTAGATGGACAAAGGAGGGATTATTCTCCCTGTTTGACAGATGGGGAAACTGAGGAGCAGAGGGATTCAATTGCTTGCCCAAGGTCAGGGGTGCTTGTGGCAGAATCCAGACCCCCTGACTCCCAGTCTGGTGCCTTCCCCCCAAGCCACTCTAGCTGAGAGGTCCCCAAGTGGTGAGGACACAATGGGATATGGCTGTGAGGTCGTGGCGGGTTCCGGAGCAGCCCATGTGCCAGGCTGTGGCAACTCCCTGGGGATCGGGCCATGGCTGCCCAGATATGGTCTCTGCCCTTCCTGCTGCACTGGGCTGTCCTGAGTGGGACCCTGACCCTTGGCTGGGCCGAGGGGCCCTGTGAGAAGCAATTCCGCATCAGGCAAGAGGGGCCTGAGGCCGAGGGCCGGGCAGGGAGCCCAGTGCAGGTGGTGATGGTGTGTGGGGTGGCTGTGGCTGTGCTGTATGGCCTCATCAAGGCCGTGGCATCGGATCCCGACTGCGAGGAAGAGGAGGAGGCCGAGGAAGCACAGAGTGAGGTGAGGGTGCAGGGACGCCAGCCTGGCAAAGGAGGTGGGGACACCAATCCGACAAAGAGGGCAGAACCCTAGCCAGGAATAGGGGTAGGCAGGGCCAGTGTAACCATTAGGCGAACTAGGCGGCTGCCTAGGGCGCCAAGTTTTGAGGGCGCCAAAAAGCGGTGCCCCAAATTTTTTTTTACACTACAGTGGAGTCACATCTTACGTGGGGGTTAGGTTCTAAGGTCAGCGCGTAAGAGGAAAATTGCGTATAGCGAAAATTACCATAAAGTACAGTACACACAGTATACATAGTATACACTAGAATGGGGTCCTCAACCTACGGCACGTGTACCAAAGGTGGCACACGAGCCGATTTTTTTTTAATGGCAGGCTGCGGGTCCCAGCTGCCGCTGAGCCTGCTGCCGGCCTGGGGTTCCGTCCGCCAGCTCCTGCCAGCCAGGGTCCCAACCGGCGGCTCCGCTCAGCCTCCTGCTGGCCTGGGCGAACAGGAACCCCAGACTGTCAGTGGGCTGAGCGGGACCGGCGGCCGGGACCCCAGACCAGCAGCGGCCTGAGCTGCTCAGCCCGCTGCCGGTCTGGGATTCTGTCCACTGGTTCCTGGCAGACGGGATCCCGGCCACTGGCCCTGCTCAACCCGCTGCCAGCCTGGGGTTCCGTTCACCCAGGCCGGCAGGAGGCTGAGCGGAGCCGCCGGCTGGGACCCCGGCTGGCAGCGGGCTGCAGGGCTGGGGTTCCGTCTGCCGGCTCCTGCCAGCCGGGGTCCCAGCTGCCGGCCCGCTCAGCCCGCTGCCGGCTGAGTGAACAGAACCCCAGACCGGCAGTGGGCTCAGCGGCGGCCAGGACCCGCAGCCTGCCATTTAAAAATAATCGGCTCATGTGCCACCTTTGGCACGTGTGCCGTAGGTTGAGGACCCCTGTTCTAGTGTATACAGCAGTGGTCCCCAACCTTTTTCGTCTGGCGGGCGCCAAAAAAAACAAAAAAACCTTTGAGCGCTGCCGGCAGGCGCCAAAAAAAAACAACCCCAAGCGCTGCCGGCAGAGCAAAAAAAAAAAAAAAGACAACCACTACACGGGCGCACTTAGATGCCCCGGCGCACTGCATTGGGGACCCCTGGTATACAGTGTATACTGTGTATACTGTCAAGTATCAGAGGGGTAGCCGTGTTAGTCTGGATCTGTAAAAGCAGCAAAGAATCCTGTGGCACCTTATAGACTAACAGACGTTTTGCAGCATGAGCTTTCGTGGGTGAATACCCACTTCTTCGGATGTGTATACTGTGTGTACTGTACTTTATGGTAATTTTCGCTATACGCAATTTTCCTCTTACGTGCTGACCTTAGAACCTAACCCCCGCGTAAGATGTGACTCCACTGTATTCATTTTTGAAAGTTTATAATAAGCAATGCTCCAGGGAGAGCGGGGGAGGGGGGGCGCAAGGTGGAAGTTTCGCCTCAGGCGCAAAATATCCTTGCACCGGCCCTGGGGGCAGGCACACCAGTTTGGCAAAGGAGGTGGAGCCCCTGGCCTGGCACGGGGTGGGGGCAGGGCAACTGGCCTGGAAAAGGGGGGGGGGGGACCAACAGTCCAGTAAAGGGGGTGAGAGCCTACATCAGTCTGCCAAAGAGGACAGGACTAAAGCCTGGAGTACATGTCCCTCGGCTGACAGCTTCTGCCATGTGGCTCCAGGCCAGTGTATCACACACCCTCCCATGGTCCCTGCATCCTGGGCTGGGATCCTGCTGACACAGGGGGATGGGCTGCCTTGGACATCCCAGGCCCAGGCCCTTGCCCTCTGTCTCTGAGATACACTGCTGGCCAGGCATGCAGAGAAACCACCCCTAGGGTCATCACAGCCGGAGACAGACGGGGGTGAGGAGAGTGGGGGGCACACAACATGAGACAGCCATACTGCCCTTGGGCTGCCAGGGAGGGTTTGCCATGGGGTCCTTGGAGGAGCCAGGGAGACAGCTACAAACGGCAGGGTGGGGGAGGATGGCGGAATGTGCGGGGCCACTATGTACTTCTATCCATCCATCTTCATACATACCCCTCCATTTTTCCATCCCCCCACACCCCTCCATCTCCCACCCCATCTAGCCCTATACATACTAAACTATGTATTTATCCACCCGTCAAACCATCCTCATACACATCCCCCTCTATCTATCCATCCATCCATCCCTGGTGTGGTGGGGACTCCCCCAGGGGAGATGAAGTTGGAACTGCCCTGGCCCTGACCCCAACTCTCTCCCCTCGGCCAGGCCAGCGAGGGCTGCAGCACGGTAGGCAGTGAGGTGGGCAGCAAGGCAGTGGCTGTGCCCCCGCGCCCTGCATGCACACCGAGGAAGGCCAAGGAGAGACACCTACGAAGGCTGAGCCAGATGGAGAGGGAGCTGCAGGGCTTCCTGAATGAGCTGCGGAGGCGCAGGGAGGCACTGGAAACTCGGGGGCTGCAGGGGACTTGGGGGGCCCAGGGAGAGGAGATTTGCCCGCTAGAGTGGGACCTGGACAAGCTGCGTGTCACTGTCTATGAGATCTCAGAGGACTCTGACTAAAGGGGTAATAAAGGACTGGAAAGCCTGGTCTGTCTGGTGCTGTTGCATTGCGGGGAGATGGCTGGGGAATGGGATGTGGGACTGTGGGAGACACAGGGGGCAAGAGGATAGGGGGGAATCAGTGGGGGGAGGCAAGGGGCAAGTGGTGGGGGATTGGATGGAGGATCAATGATGCAGGGATGGGGGAAGAGAGTGGAAGGGGACTGGAGTGGGGAATCACTTAGGGGTGGATGGGGAAGGTGGAGGGAAGAGAGTATGAAGGAATCTAAGCTTTGAGATACTTGGAAAAGAAATTATGTAAAAAGGGATAGAGAAAAACTGAGATAGTGGGGAGCATGGAGGGGTCTGAAGTTTATAAATCCAGAGAGCGAGAGAGAGAGAGAGAGAATGAATAAAAGTAGAAATGAATTAGATAGATAGATTGATAGATGGGTGTGTGGGTGTATATAGGGACAGCAGGATGGATATGGAGGTGGATGCAGGAGCTTGTATTCGGATGGATGGATGGAAAGATGGATATGGGGATTGATGGGTGGTGAATGGGGATGGGTAGATGGATGAGTGACTATAGGAATGGATGAATGAATGTGTGTGTAGGTCTTTATGGAGCTAGGTGGATGGATGTGGATGTGTGGAGATGGGTGGATGGGTATGGAAATGGATGAGTGAGTGTATGGTCGGATGGATGGGAGTATATGGAGATAGTTAGATGGCTGGGTTTATATGGGATGGGTGGATGGACAGATAAATATGAGAATGGATGGGTGGATGTATATGGGGCTGGGTGGATGGACAGATGGATATGGGAATGGATGGGTGGGTGTATATGGGGCTGGGTGGATGTGTGATGGGTTGGGTTACAGAAACCCCCTTGGGACCACTACCTGGTGTGCTGAGACTACCTCTGAGCCCGTTTTCCCTGGCAGCTTGGGACTTCAATACCCTGTCTTGTTGAGCCAGATGCTAGCCTGCTGCAAACACAGACTCAGGTCTAAACCACGTCCCCCCAAAACTGCAGACTAACTGAAAACAGCTTAGAAAGTATTCCTGTCTCTAGCACCCAGACACCCAGTTCCCAATGGGATCCAAACCCCAAATAAATCCGTTTTACTCTGTATAAAGCTTATACAGGGTAAACTCATAAATTGTTCGCCCTCTATAACACAGATAGAGAGATATGCACAGCTGTTTTCTCCCCCAGGAATTACTTACTTACTCTGGGTTAATTTATAAGCAAAAAGTGATTTTATTAAATATAAAAAGTAGGATTTAAGTGGTTCCAAGTAATAACAGACAGAACAAAGTAAATTACCAAGCAAAATAAAACTAAAACATGCAAGTTTAAGCCTAATACAGTAAGAAACTGAATACAGATGAAACTTCACCCTCAGAGATGTCCCAATAAGCTTCTTTCACAGACTAGACTCCTTTCTAGTCTGGGCCCAATCCTTTCCCCTGGTACAGTCCTTGTTCCAGCTCAGGTGATAGCTAGGGGATTTCTCATGACTGCAGCCCCCTTTGTTCTGTTCCACCCCCTTATATAGCTTTGGCACAAGGTGGGAATCCTTTGTCCCCCTTTGGGTTCCCACCCTTTCTTCTAAATGGAAAAGCACCAGGTTAAAGATGGATTTCAGTTCAGGTGACATGATCACATGTCACTGTAAGACTTCATTACCCACTTGCCAGCACACACGTATACAGGAAGACTTACAAGTAAACAGAGCCATTGACAACCAATTGTCCTGGTTAATGGGAGCCATCAAGATTCCAAACCACCATTAATGGCCCACACTTTGCATAACTACAGTAGGACCTCAGAGTTATATTTTATATTCCTACTTTCAGAAACAAGAATGATACATTCATACAAATAGGATGAACACACTCAGTAGATCATAACCTTTGCAAGATATGTTACATGGCATATCTAGCATAAAACATATTCCAGGTATGTCATATTTACATTCATAAGCATATTTCTATAAAGCATTATGGGGTGCAACGTCACAGGATGGATGGGTGTATATGGATGGATGGACAGATGGATATGGGAATGGAAGGGTGGGTGTATATGGGGCTGGGTGGATGGATGGATGGATGGATGGGTGTATATGGAGATAGATAGATGGGTATGGGAATGGATGGCTAGGTGTATATGGTGTTGCGAATTATACCTATAGGTCACGCGCAGTTGGAGTCTAGGCTGAGGCACATAAACAAAATCCAAAACTGCAGAGTATCCAAAGATAACAGGTTTATTACGCTCGAGCGTGGTGGCCCCTGCTAGTCAGGAAGGGACGCCAAATGCAGGTTACACAATGATTATATATCTTTTAGCAAAGCATGCTGTCCTCGTGCATCGTAAGCCTTAGCCAATAAACAAGCTTCCCCCTTATCTACCACCTATCCCTGCTAGACATTCTCCCCGTGCTGTTAGCAGTGTGGTAACAAGTCAGGAATTCCTTCCCCTGACCATGTGGTTAGTTTCTTGCAGCCCTTATCCTTCTTTGTTTCCAGATGCCCTTCTTCCCTCCCTCCTCGTTCTCCTAGTACAGGATGTGTTCACTTTTAGCTAATAGTGGGCCCAAACCAAAATAAAGTCACTCATGCTAATTTTCCTTAACAATGGGATGGGTGGATGGACAGATGGATATGGCAATGGATGGGTGGGTGTATATGGGGCTGGGTAGATGGACAGATGGGTATGGGAATGGATGGGTGGGTGTATATGAGGATGAGGGGGGGGATGGACAGATGGATATGGGAATGGATGGGTGGTTGTATATGAGGATGGGGGGGAGGATGGCCGGATGGATAGGTGTATATGGAGATAGATAGATGGGTATGGGAATGGATGGGTGGGGGTACATGGGATGGGTGGATGGACAGATGGATATGGGAATGGATGGGTGGGGGTACATGGGATGGGCAGATCGACAGATGGACATGAGAATGGATGGGTGGGTGTATTTGGGGCTGGGTTGATGGATGGGTTTATATGCGGATGAATGGGTGAATAGATGGATTGATGGGGGTGTGTGTTGATGTGTGGCTCTGGGGATGGGTGGGTGTATATGAGGATGGGTGGGTAGATGGATCTATGCCTAGGGTTTGGTGTTCAGCTATAGGGGAATTAAGAAGATAAGAATAGCCCTACTAGGTCAGACCAAAGGTCCATCTAGTCCAGTATCCTGTCTTCCGACAGTGGCCAGTGCCAGGTGCTTCAGAGGGAATGAACAGAACAGGAAATCATCAAGTGATCCATCCCCTGTTGCCTATTCACAGCTTCTGGCAAACAGAGGTTACGGACCCCATTCCTGTCCATCCTGGCTAATAGCCATTGATGGACCTATCCTCCATGAATTTATCTAGTTCTTTTTTGAACCCTGTTATGGTCTTGGTCTTCACAACATCCTCTGGCTGAGTTCCACAGGTTGACTGTGCGCTGTTACACTTGAAGCTGGTTCTGGACTTGCTCAGCTCTGATCCATGCCCCGTTGTGGTTCCCTCCCGCGTCCGGACCCCGCCCCCGACACACATCACAGCCACCCTCCAGCGCCCTATCCAGGCGCAGCGTCCCCCATACCCTGCAGCTCCCCCGGGCCTGGACGGAGTCAGTCCCTCGGCTGAGCAGCAGAGGGCAGCGCAGGATTAATTTTATGGGGGCAATTTGTCAGCCATTCTCCCTCCCCGCCCCCGCCATCCCCGCCCTCTCCCTGCCGCGGCCAGGCTCGCTGCGCGGGGATGCCTGTGCCACACTAGCCCGGACCGGCTCGGAAGGTAGGGGACTTCGCGCAGCGTGGGTGGGAGGGTCCTCGGGGTGGGGACAGCTGAAATCGGGGGAGGGGAGATGCCCCGTCTGCTCTGCAGCAGGACGCCCCCCTCGGAGCCGGGATGGGGCATGGACGCCCCCCCCCCCTCCACGCCCCACCTCGACCTGCGGGAATACCCTGGGGGTAAGGGTCACTGCAGCACTTCCTGGTCCACATGGCGGAAAGGACCCCAACCCCTACCCCGGGAACGGGAGGGGAGTGGGGTCTAATCGGTTAGGCTGGAGGGCGGGGTTGGGAGCCAGGACTCCTGGGTTCTATTGCCCACATCCGATCATCCTCCTCCTCTCCCCCAAACCCATAGCGCCCCCTTGGGACAATGAACCCACTGATGGCTGCAGCTGTCCATGGGATTTTCCATGCACACGAATCATTGTGGAAGGGCAGCAGGACACCCCCTCTCCTCATCCCTTTGTGCATCTCTGGGGCAGGGAAAGCTCCCCCCAGCCCCCTTTCTGCACGCACACGCACAGCGTCCCCTAACAATATGCCATTCTCTGCCCCACAATGGAGTCTAGTGGGTAGAGCAGGGAGCGCACAGTCTCATGGCTCATAGTGAGCAATCCCAGCCTCCTTCACTCCCTCCTGTGTCCCCCTTCCTGCCTCCCAGCTGTTGCCCTATGGCTACAGGCCAGCAGGCTCCCCTCCCCCTGTGCCCACAGCCCTGGGCTGGGATTCAATTTGTTCATCTCATTCCCAACCCCCTTCTGAAAAGCCCCAGGAGGCTCCATGGCGCTGGGGCGAGGGCTCTTTGCCAGGGAGAGTGCTGGGCCTGGAGCCAGGCTGGAAAACCCTGTTGAGAGGCAGGGCGTGGGGTGGGATGGGGTGGTGGTGGTGTTTAACCCACTTTTCCCTGACTTCCCCCACTCTCCAGCATGGGGTCCCAGCTACTCGTCCCCCTTCTTGGACCCAGGATAGTGTTGGTCCCTGTGGTCCATTCCCAAGGGATCTGTGCGGATCTAGTTTTCAATTAACAAAGAGCTAAGGATTGAAGGCCTTCCCCCGGTAGACTGTCCGAGTAGATCCCAGTGTGCCACAACAGATCTCGTTCTATCACAACCCATATTGGTAGAGCTCCATAGATCACAGCAGATCCCAACACATACGAGCAGGTCTCCATAGATCCAGCAGATCAAAATGGGTCACATCAGAAGATCAGATCGTAATAGTTCCCATAAGGGCGTAAGATATGACTAGATCATCCAGTTTGCCCTACTGTGTATCAGAGGCCATTAAACTTCTCCCAGGTACCTCTCTGTCAAGCTCAATGACTTAGTTAGACTGAAGCATTTCAGTCCTCACCAGACCAAACTGTTGAGCCCCAGGCAGAGAACAGGACAGAGCCAGGTGTCATTGGTGTCTAAGACCCCTGTGGTGGCAGGGAATTGGTGAGGTGAGATGCAGCCGGATAATCCCAGCAGACACCCCTGCCAATCTGACCTCTGGGGAAATTCCTTCCCAACCCCAAATCTGGCGATCAGTTACACCCTGAGCATGGGAGCAAGACCTGCCAGCCAAGCAGCTAAGACAGAGGAGTCTCTGGACCATCTCAGACCAACTGTCCACCCCATACAGTGTCCCCTCTCCATCTGTGGCTGATCTCTGATACTCCAGAGGAAGGTGACCCCCTCTGCCCCCACCCTGAATCCCTCTGTTCGGTTGTGAATTGTGGGGGGGAAATTCCTTCCTGACCCCAGCAGGTAACCCAGCTGAAGCCCTGAAGATGAGATTGCAACACATCTCATCAGATCTCACTAGATCATAGAAGACCACAATGAGATTACAGCAGATAAAAACAGATCCCGCAGATCTCAGTAAACCCCAGAGCAGAGCACAACCCATCTCAGCTGATCTGTGGGGACATTTCAGCAGGTCACAGTATATGACAGTAATTCTCAATAGATACCAGCAAATCACAATACATAACAACACATCTCAACAGGTGTCAGTGAACTCACAGCACATTTAAGTAGATCACAATCTCATTGGCTCTCAGCAGTTCACAAAGTCCACACCGCATCGTAGCGCTTCACAGCAGATCTGAATGGATCACAGGAAATCTCAGTGGCTCTCAGCCAATCAAAATTGTTTCCCACAGGTCCTAACGGAACAAAAGAGTAGATGACAATCCCTATAGAGCCGACCAGACCACAGCAGATCACAGTACAGCCTGAGAGACCAGGCTAGATCCTGGAGTAGATCACATACTGGCTGAACGTTGACTGACATAGATCACAATTGATCATGACAAATCATACTAGATGTATTAGATTATGGATCACAATTGTAGTGGATCACAAGCAATCACACTAGATCATAGTGAATCAAAAGCGACCACCTGCAGTTAGGAGTCAGGACTCCTAGGTTCTTTCCCCAGCTCTGGGAGGAGAGTGGAGTCTAGTGGGTTAAAGTGGAGGGGAGGCTGGGAGCAGGATTCCTGAGTTGTGGATCATGGAGACAGACCCCCTCACTCTGCTCTGTACCTCAGTTTCTCTCCTGGCCAAATGGGGAAACATAGCTTGGTCTGTAACGCTGCATCTCCTGGAGAAGGGGGATCCTGGCATCCCCAAGATTAGGGTGACCAAACAGCAAATGTGAAAAATCGAGATGGGGGTAATAGGGCCCTGTGTGTGTGGGGGCGTGTGGTAACAGACAAAAGCCCCTAATATTGGGACGGTTCCGATAATATCAGGACGTCTGTTCACCCTACCCAAGATGGGCTGGGCTTGTGGGGGTGCAGAGCTGGTTAGGAAAATTCCCTCACAGCTCTTTTCTGTTCTCTCTCTTCCCCTTTCAGGCTTGTTGTGAAATCACTTTTCTCCGGGCCCTGGGGTGCATGCCAGGCAGAGATCACAGGCCTGGAGCTGGGCTGGCTGGGGGAGTGTAGGGGGAAGGTGCTCCTAAGGGCTGCCACCAAGAATCCCCACCCCAGCATATCAGATTAACCCTTCCCTCTCTGTGCTATTTTCCCTGCAGGGCAGACCCCACCCTTTTCCAGCGATGCAGCTCCCCAACCCGCTCTCTGTCGGGCTCCCCAGGGCAAGGAGATGCCACCCGCAGTCAGTCTGAGCTGAACCCCGAATTGGAGTGCCCTGGGGAGACAATCTGGGAACGGGATCAGCCATGGAGGGGCTTAATGGCCTCAAGGCCTGTCCAAAAGGCATCTCCCAGGCCCTGGCTCAGGGAGGGCAGGGCTGCCCTGCTCCCTGTGTGGCAAAGGATGGTGCCCCGGGGGATCCCGAGTGGAGAGGGGAGCTGGTCCAGGGCCCAGGGCTCCCCATGGATGTGGGGGTAGAGGGGCCGGCCCTGGATGGGGCAAAGGCATCTCCTGAGGATGGCTCTCCAAAAGGAGTCCAGGCCCCATCTCCTCATGGGACCAAGGGGAATGAAGGTCCCCCAGAAGCCCCCAAGCTCCAGCACCTTGCCATGAGGGGGCTTAGCGGTGGCCACGACCGCTCTGTCTCCAGCTCCTCCACCTGCTCCTCCTTCGAGTCCTCGGAGTCCGACGAGGTCTTCAGTGAGGAAGAGAAGGGGAAGCCTGGGCGAAGGAAGATGCTGAGGAAGGTGAGACAAAGGGGGTAGGGGGTGAAGCTAAATGCTGCCTTTGGTGTGTGATGGTCTGACCAGGGAACTGGGCTGGTATAGTATGGGGCTACAGATTGGGATTGAGGGGCACCGGCAGAGCTGGTGGGGGAGCCCAGGGCTGGGATAGCAGGGGGCTGCAGGTTGGGATTGAGGGGTACCAGCTTTTGTAGCACCCTTAGGTGACTCTCAGACTCCCTCCCCCCAGCACCTCAGGCCTGGCTGGAGCTGGAGAGGCGGGTGGGAAGAGCGGCCCCTTTCCGTTCCCCCCGCATCTCTGCTGCCTCCCACGCCTTCCTGCCCACGGCCATGAGGTTGGCCCTGTTGCAGGCGTGGGCGGGAGGAGGTCCCTGGGCGCATTAGTTTCACCCTGCCCGTGCAGTGACACTCCCCTACACACACGTACACACACAGCCATTCCCATGGGAATAGGTCTGTGCAGGTTACTGCAGGGATGTTGTGTGGTGCTGTGTTGTGCATGCTGCACAGAGGAGTTACTGCATAGAGGCTGTGTTGGGTAGGGGTTGTGTTGTGTTGCAGGAGAGGGGCGTGGTGCAGGCCTTCATTGTGTTATGCGGGGGTTGCCTGTCTCTCCCTGCTCAGTCTCTCAGTATCTGCAGGAGGATTCCCCTCTGGGCTCTGACATCACTTCCCCTCCCCGTATGTGGTTTCCTCAGCCCTGGCTGAGCAAATGGCCCCCCTCCCGCGAGTCAAGAGAGCAGGAAACTGTTGGGGGGAGGGCTGGCTGAGCAGCTGGAAATAGGGCATCCCCCTGGTAGCTGGATCAGTGCCTGGGTCCTGCCTCCTGGTGCCATGGAGGCAGAGGCCAAGCAGTGATTAATTGGCGGGGGTGGGGGGAGTGCTGGCTGCCCTTAAAGGCCAGCACCAGGGCCAAGGGCTTTGTTCTCTGCCCATCCCCCTGGACTCATGCCAGTCCCCATCTTTGAGCATCGGTGCCAGCTGCCTGCTGGGGGGAGGGGCAGGGAACCTCCCTCCCTAGCCCTCTACTCCCTTCCCATCCTGAGCAGGCACTTGGAAAGTCAATACCCCCCTTGCATCTGCTTCCACAACCCCCCATTGCCCTGGCCTGGGGGGTGGGGAATGGGGAAGAGCAGGGGTCTCTAGGCTCCGTCCTCCCCCCCCGGCACAGGGGTAGGGGAGGGATATGAGGGCGCATCCTGGCTCCAGCCTTTCTCTTAGCGTGTCAGGGAAGGAAGTGGGGGTGGGGGTGGTGTAGAGGGGGATCCACGTCCCCTCCCTACACCCCTCCCCCACCAGCACCTGGCTCAGCCCCACCCACTCTGGACACTCAGATTTGGACAGATGAATTCCCCAGGGATCTGCTGGGAGAGGACAGGATTGGAAAGTCACCCCCCGGGATTCCCTGTGCTCCCCATGTCTCATGCCTCCCACCTCCCCTGCCCCCAGGAACCTTCCCTGCTCCCTGCCTGGCCTGTGCTCCCCAGGACACCTGCCTCCTCTGCTTCCAGAATCTACCCCCCCCCCCCCTTCCCAGCTTCCCTCACCCCCTGAAGGGTTAATATGACTCCTGACAGAACCAGGAGCTGGCTGGAGCCGACTGTTGTGGAAAAAGTGAGCTCTTTTGGGTGGGTGCCAGGCCATGGGTTTCCTCTGCAGCCTGCAAACCGGTTGGGAGCGGGCGCTGCTTGGAGCAGGGCCAGCGCCCTGCCTGGAGGGCACAGGGCACCCACATGATTGCACAAGTGTGCCTAGTGCAAGCTCTCCCCGCAGGGCACTGCAGCCAAGCTTCAAGGCTGCGATCAGTGCATGGCACTTGCAAAGTGTGTGTGAGAGAGCAGCAATGCATTGCGCCTGGTTCTGTGCCTCTGCAAATGTGTGTGTGTGTGTGTGTGTGTATGTATGTGTCAATGCATTGCCCGTGTCTCTGCAAAGCATGTATTCATATGCAGCATTGCTCCATACCTAGCTCAGGGGCTTTCTAGGGGTTCGTTTGCATCCAGCGTGCATGTTTGCATCACTGCAGGAGGCCTTGGCTCCAGGGCTCTGTGGTGTGTGCACAGCATGCCAGTGTGAGCAACAGGGCATGATACCCAGCTCAGCCTCCCTGCAGTTTGTGTGTGTGTAGCAGTGCATCACACCAGGCTGTGCAATGCGTGAACACACCAGACCCACTCTGCCTGCAGCGTGTGTAGTTGCGTGCATGCGTGCGAGGCAGCTGGGAGCTCCCTTCCTGTGGGCCTAGGGCCGCCAAGGTTGCTGAGCTGAGATTGAAGTCGCTCAAGCATGTTTGTGAACACACACACATCCAGGAAACAGCTCCTCCACCTCCTTGGCAGAGCTGCACCTTCCCCTTTGAAACCCAACCAGCCCTTCACCCTAGCCCCCCTAGCACTATGGGAGACTGCCCAGCCCTCTATGGGAGCACATCTGCTCCCCCAAGCATGCACCATCCCTCATGCAAGCACCAGCCCCTCCCTGACCCCCAGGCGCATTTTAGTAAGGTGGCTGCAGCCGGCTCTGGTGGCAGGAAGGACGGTTGAGCCCCAGCACCGGAGTGACTCAGCGCCAGGCAGCTCACACAACAATGAGACTGAGGCAGGGACTGCCTCGCCTGGGGACACCGCAAGCTGGAGATACAGACGCCTCTCGGATGGCGCACAAGGGCTGTTTATACAGGGCTCCCTGGCCCACTGCTGAGATGCAGCCACCTCTGAGGTGGGGCGCAGGGACTTTGGGCTGATCTACACTGGCAATTAACAGCGCTGCAACTTTCTCGCTTAGGGGTGTGAAAAAACACCCCCCTGAGTGCAGCGAGATTCAGCACTGTAAAGCGCCAGTGTAGACAGTGCCCCAGCGCTGGGAGCTATGCCCCTTGTGGAGGTGGGTTTTTTAGAGCGCTGGGAGAGCTGTCTCCCAGCGCTGCACCGCGACCACACAAGCCACATTAAAGCGCTGCTGCTGTAGATTAGCCCTTATACAGTGATCCTTCCCCTGGCGCTGAGCTGTAGCCATCTCTGGGATGGGGCACAGGGGCTGTTTAAATAGGGATCTTTCACCCAGTGCTGAGATGTAGCTACCTCTGGGGTGTGGCTCAGGGGCTGTTTATGTGTTAGGAGGCTTAGGCCAGTGCTAGGATGAGAGTTTCACTTTCAGAGGGGGAGGGAAATAGACTGGGGGGGACAATCCCTTGCCAGGCTGACAATTGCCTTCTTTCCCTTTAGACCAAGTCATGGAAGACATTTTTCACCATGGTGCACTGGTCCCTGCGGCGTCACAGCTCCTGGGTGCAGCTGGCAGGGCATGAAGGTGAGAAGGGGTTTCGGGGGGCACTCCAGGCCAGCTCCCTACTGCAGAATGAGAATTGCTGGGTTCTCAGCCCATTTTATGGTGGCTTGGATGTTCAGGTGCCTGGGGACAGTGGTGGCCTGGGGAACTCCTTGCCACTGTCTCTCAGTGTGGCAGCATCATTGGCCAGGGGAATTCCCTGCCACCAGGTATTGCCCCACACCCCTTTGTTCCCAACTAGCCCCAGGATGCCAGGGTTCCTGCCTGGCCCTTATTACCCCCACCCCTTTCCTTAGGTAACTTCAAGCCTAGTGAGGGGGGCCAGATCCTGAAGAAGTTCAGCACCGTGGAGAACACCTGCCTGGAGGTGCTGATGGGTGACGCACTGCGGCCCTACGTACCTGCCTACCATGGTGTGGTGGTGAAGGACGGCGAGCACTACATCCAGATGGACGATCTGCTACGTGGCCTCGACGCACCCAGCATCATGGACTGCAAGATGGGGGTGAGGTCAGTGCACTGGGTGGGGGGACATATGCCTGTGGAACCCCCTGCCACTGGAGAGTGGAACCGATGCCCCCTAGAGGAGAAAGGGCCTCTGTGCCATTCCCCACCCGAGCCAGCTGGAACTCCACTCTGGAGCCACATTGGAGGCGGTTCCCCCTAGAGGCAAAAGGCCCCATGTCCCTTTCCTGCCCCCCTGCTGTGGGACCACATTGAAGCTGGCACCCCCTAGAAGCAAAAGGCCCCCACGTCCAATTCCCCACCCCTCTGCCTTTGCCCATAGGACATACCTGGAGGAAGAGCTGACCAAGGCCCTGCTGAAGCCGACCCCCCGCAAGGATATGTACCAGAAGATGGTGAAGGTGGATCCAAGCGCTGCTACGGCCGAGGAGCACAGCCAGAGGGCGGTCACCAAGCCCCGCTACATGCAATGGCGCGAGCACATCAGCTCCACCTCCTCCCTGGGCTTCCGCATTGAGGGCGTGACAGTGAGTGAGAGGGAAATAGGGGCTCCCAGCCCTACGGGGCACTGCTCCAGGCTGCAGCTCCCTGTATAAACAGCCCTCATGTCCCACCCCAGAGACAGCTGCATCTCAGCGCCAGGCGAGGGATCCCTGTATAAACAGCCCCCATGCCCCACCCCAGAGGAAGCTGCATCTCAGCACTGGGCAAGAGATCCATGCATCAATAGCCCCTGTGCCCCACCTCAGAGGTGGCTGCATCTCAGCACCAGGCAAGGGGGCCCTGCATAAACAGCCCCTGCGCCCCACCCTAGAGGTGGCTGCATCTTCGCACCAGGCGAGAGGGCCCTGTATCAACTCCCAAGGCAGCTGCATATTCTCACTGGATGGCTGCTGTATGGGGAAGTCTCCCCTGGTCTGCCTGTCTGCCTGAACCCTGCCGTGTGTCTCACAGATAGAGGGGGGAGCTGTGCAGAAGAATTTCAAACAGACCCGGACCGAGGAGCAGATCATCGACACCTTCCTGATTTTCACCAAGAGACAGGGGAGCATCTTGGTAAGGGATGGGTACCAGGTCCCATGGGGTCACTGCCTGGGCCCCTTCCACCCACTGCATGGCACTGCAGGAGCGGGGAGGCCAGGGAGGAGCAGTGGGTGATACAAGGCTGATTGGTGATATTTGGAGAGCAATAGGGGAATTTCAGCTGCGTCTTGGGGCTAGCTCACAGAGGGCTGGGGCTAAAGCACGGGGCCATGGGGCAGTGTGGTCATGCTATGCTGGACTTGCCCTCAGGTGGGGAGAGGCAGCTTGGTTGTCTGCCCTGCTCCATGCCCCTCTGCCCCACAGAGCAGAGACACCCCCCCTCTCTTGGGTACCCTCTGACCGCTTCCCCCCACCTTTACCTTGCAGAGAGCCTACCAGAGCCGCCTGGAGAGCATGCGGAGCGCACTGCTCGAATCAGCCTTCTTCCGCACCCATGAGGTGAGTCTAGGGGAACCCAGGCATCCAGGACTTCCCCCTCCCCCAGCACAGGCTGAGAGGGCCCACGGCACCAGGTGCAGGGCGAAGGAACAGGTTCGGCAAAGAGAGGGAGGAGGGAAAAGCAGCCCCCCTGTAGAGCAGAGGGGTGTGAGGCCAAACCCACCCCCCATATAAGGTGACAACCCCCCCGAGCTATGAGCCTGCACCTCCAAGAAGGGAAAGGGATCCCCCACGTCAGCCAGCGCCCTGGCCCTGGGGCTGGATTGAAGCGGACGCTCCCTAGAGGGGAAATGCCCTGTTTCCCATTCCCCACCTCCCTGGGGCTGCAGCAAAGCTGGCATCCCCTAGCTATAAATGCCCCTGATCTCTCCCCACAGGTCATTGGGAGCTCGCTGCTCTTCGTCCACGACCGCCAGGGCCGGGCCAACGTGTGGATGATCGACTTCGGCAAGACGCTGCCGGCGCCGCCCCAGCTGGCCCTGCGCCATGATGTGCCATGGACCCGCGGCAGCCACGAGGACGGCTACCTGATCGGCCTGCACCACCTCACCCACACCCTGCAGGCTGCGCAGCGTAGGCTGGGGCCAGAGGAGATGCCAGCCCCCAGCACGCCCTGAGGACTGGGCAGCCACCTCCTCCGTGGAAGCCCCAGAGCTGCTCTCACCCTGAGCCGTACGTTGTGGGACCCTGTGAGACCTCATCTGGACGTGACTCACCCGCCTCCTCTCTAGGGCCATTGTGGGGGAGCTGTGTGGGGCTCCCCAGGACCCCAGTGCATCTCCGCTGGCATTGATGGATTCTCACCTGGTGGGGCAGGGCTCAGTGGGTCTTTCCTCCATAGGACACCCCGGGAGACACCACCACACTCAGGGTGCAGTGTGTCCATCAGCCCAGCCTCTGAAATCTGGGACCCGGCTCAGGCAGAAGGGCCAAGGGTTCCACAGCCCGGACTCACGCTACTAACTCCTAACAGTCAGCACCAGGAGGGGACAGGCGGTGGGGTCAGGGCCCAGATTGGCCCTGCTTCTACCAGTAGCCACAGCCCGGGGTCGCCTTTAGTAGCAATTGCCAACAAGCACCAGGCAGTGTTGGCCGTGGATCTGGTTACCCAAATTGGGGGAGGGGGTCTAAAACCCCCTTGGGCACCTGGAATGGGAAGGAGATTCTCTGCTGTGAAGTCAAGATGACAGCACCCCACTGCCCCAGGCAGCCCTGAGGCTACACCGCTCTGAGCAGCCTTTACTAGCCCCCTGTGCTGAAGCTTGAACTGGATACAAAAAAACATGTTATGCAGTGTGCAGATAAACAGCTCCCGTGCCCCACCCCAGAGGTGGCTACCTCTCAGACCAGGCAAGGGGTCCCTGTACAAACAGTCTGCATGCTCCACCACAGGTGGCTGCTCCTCATGCTGGGAGGGGGAGAGGGGAGGTGGACAAACAAAAAGGGGTGGGGTGGAGGAGGAATTTGGCCAAGAAAAATTGGAACAATTAAAGCCCCAGCCAGTTAGCTGGGAGGATCCGGTGCTGCTCCAGTTTCAGGGGATCAGAAATTAGGGCAGGGTTTAAATTTAAGCCCCAGCAAGTTCTGTGATTCTAGAACTGGGGGAGGGACGCTAGTTTTCCCCATGTTGCTTCTTCAGCCACAACAGGAAGGGTCACCCCCCATGGAGGGAAATTAATGAGGTGTCAGTTCAGCCAAGCAGGTGCTGATCACCTTACCCCAGGGGCTAGAGTTGGCGCCCCCACAGAAAGTGCCAGGAGTCCTTGGGAGCAGGACTGGCACATCCCCACACCCGAGGTGCTGTGATGCAGGATTATAATGACCAGGGAGGAGATGGTGGCACGGGGGGGAGAGGGGGTGGTGGCCCCATCTGTGGAGGTTACATCCCTCAAGCCCAGCTCGCTACATCATCCCCTTAATAAAACCTTAGTGTATCTTAACCCAGCAGCAGCCTTTCAGCCCCTGCTTTCCCCTCCCTGCATAGACGCGCCTGAGCCCCCTGGCTGAGGGGGAATGGTGGGGGGACATTTAACAAACAGGTGGTAAATCTGAGCCCAGCTGTTCTGGGGGAGGGGTGTGTGTGCGCGCTTGTGCAAGGAGAAGGGGTAGGGTCCAGGGGTTAGCACACAAGGGGGTTGGGAGTCAGGATTCCTGGGTTCTAACCTTGGCAACAGCTGTGAGCAGAGTGGGGGATACACAATCACTTTCCCTACCCTCTCATTTGCACAGGCATGCTTGTGCACACACACAGTCACACCACAAATTGTACTTCAACAGACTCAACTCCACTTGCTCTCCCTTGTCAGCCACCCAGCTCCCCACCGCAGCCACATATCTCAATCTTATCTCAGCCCCATGTGCTGTCACCCAGCTCCCCCGCTCAGCCACACCTAGCAAGTGTCTATCATCCCTCACCCCCCAGGACACACAGCTCCGTGTCTCTCTCACACCCACAGAGATTGAAGGGGTGCACATGTCTACATGCAGGGGGTGGGTGCTGGGGGGCCCCTAGCACAGTGCAGCAGGTCATTGTGGGAGAATGGGGGTTGGGACCCTTTGTGGAGCAGTGTGAGAGGATTCCCCTGAAGTGCTGCTCTGTGTGTGCATGTGGGGTTCCCCGCAGGCATGTTATGTGGTCAGGGCTGGCTAACATTCCAGAGGGTTCCCCACCCTGTCACCATGGAGACCAAGGCACAAACAAACCCAGTCCCAGGCCTGTGCCAGCAGCTGCCCAAGGGCAGCCAGGAAGGGGGGGGGGGGGGGGGGGGGCAGCCNGGCTCCCTCCCTGCAGGTGCTGGGGAGCCAGGACTCCTGCGTTCTATGCCTGCCAGAGGTCGAGTGGTTCGAGCAGCAGAGCCAGAATTCCTGGCTTCTAGCCCCACCTCTGCTTCCTTAACCAAGTGCCATCCTCTCCCCCCTCTGCCCTGGGGCTGGAGGGGGCCCCTGCTCTCAGCGCTGGCTGTTCTCATGCCTGCCCCTGCTGGAGACAACGCCCCAGAGCCGCCCCCCCCCCCCACCTTTAGAGCTGCATGGGGGAGGGTGGCAATCTCAGGCTGTGTTGCCATGGAGACTGTTGGTGCCAAGGTTACAGGTTGGGGAGAGAAAAAAAACCCAGGGAAACCAGCTCATTCCAGAGCTGTGCACACAGGCGCCTGTGGCCATCAATTCGCCCCTGCACGGCTGGCACAGGCCAAGGAGACACAGCTCCCCCCGGGCATAATGTGGGCATGCTCCACCTGCCGTGCCCCCCCATATCTACCCAAACCATCTAAGCTCCCAGCGCTAAAAACTTCTTGCCCCCTTCAGGCTCAAGCCTGCTTTTCCCAGCCCAGGGGCCATTTTCCTCAGGCTGCCTCCCGGCTTAAAGGTCCCTGCCTGGAAAGGGGAGTCGCTTCCACTGAGACAAAGACCACAGAGAAAGGAGCACAAGGATTTCTGGGACCAGAAAGGACCCTGCTGGGCATCTTGGCTGAGCTCCTGGCTAACACCAACCAGAGACCCTATCCACCCTCCCCCCACTCCCTGGAGTATCTGGGCCCCTCGCCATCTTTCCAGGATTTATCCTCAGCCCTCCAGCAGTGCTGGTGGGCACTACAGGCACAGAGACCGGCAGGCACTTCCCAAGCTCCTATGCCAGAGCAGGGCTTCACCTCCAGGCTGCCCGCCTCCCAGCCCCAGGTATGTTATTGACCATGATGCAGTTACCCCTTCACAGTCTCTTCCCTAAACTGACCATGACACAGGGCGGACCCCTCCCACCCTTGATTCATTGAACAGGACACTCAGTACATCCACATCCGTGGCATGGGACCCAGAGCCCAGGAGAGGGGAATCACCCTTAACCGAGGGCAGGTTAGAGGCTATGACACAGCTGCAGTTTCTTACCACTACTGTAGGGAGCAGGAGTGGGGCCTGGGAGCTGAAGCACCCACACAGGGCAGACCTGGATTTCTAAAGTGGGGGTGTTGGTTTCTCCACTCCCGTGTGCTGAACTGGGGCCTCGGCTTGCAAGATTCTTGCTGCTGACAGCACAGTCGAGCCAGGAAAGATGCTAGAGGGTGCATGGCCCCCTTACCTACTCCCACCATGTCCAACCCCCCCGGCACCAACCCAGGGCAGCAGCCACCTCCACCATGCCAGTCTGCCACCTGCTGAGAGTGGGGGGTATCCAGCCCCAAAGCCACCATCCAGCCAAGGCCCACAGCCCAGAACACTGCTGCTCCCCCTGGCGGCTGAAGCTCAATATTACACAGACAGGGGGAAGAGGGTTCTAGTGTTGGACTGTTCAGTCAGATGAAAGGGAAGGTGCAGAGCCCCCCTGATCTCCCTCAGTCACCTTCATGCACTGACAGAACTATGGGGCACCCCCTTTCCGTTCACCCCTGGCTTCCCCAGGAAGCTGACTCTGTCCCAAAGCATGGGCCCTGCCCCTCAATGCAGAGCTCCCCAATGCCTGAGGCAAAGGCAAGATGGGACCCAGGAGGCAAAGCTGGAGCAGTTTAGCTGGGCAAGGTGCAAATGTGGCCTTTAGGGGATAATAGCCTATTACCACTGCCAGCTGACAGAGAAGCTCCTTTAACTCAATTGGTACAAGCCTGTTCTAGGAGGCTGGGGGTGCCAGATTTGTTTCCTGCTTGCACCCCCTTAGGGATAAAATAAGCCAGGCAATGGGTGCCCCGCTTTCCACTGGCTGGCAGGTCTGTAGGGACCTTTCTGCAGCGCTCCAGGGAAGGATACAAATGGGAGAGGGAGCAAGGAAGGGGTGCCAGGACAGTTTGAGGCCCAGAACACCTGCCTTGCAGTGACAGACTAAAGCAGCTCAGGCTATTCGGTATCAGCACGAGAAGGCGAAGGGGATGATTCTTTCAAAGCAGCTCAGTGGCACCAGCCAGTACCAAGTGCCAGCGGCTGCACAGCCAGCTCCACAGCACAACAAAGCGACAACTGGGATGGCACGGGTAGGAGCAAGCAGGGCATTACTAAAGTTGGGGAGGGAGGGGGGGAGAATATAGCTCCTCATGTGGGCACTGCCAGCAGTGGGACAGGCATCTGGGCCCCCCACCCCTGAACAGGGCCACCATACCCCACCCAAGGCCAGGGGAGGCGGATGGTTTCAGCCAAGGATCTTGTTACCCCACAATCCCCCCCAATGTCAGCAGCTGTGGACAGAGGCAAGAGGGGGACCAAGGTCCTTATTCCCTGTGATCTGATGCCCAGCCCCATGCAAAGGCTGCCCGGCCCTTGGGGAGGGACATGGGGCTGGAAAAAGCCGGGCCAAGGGACCAAGTGAAAACCACTCACTTCCTTTAATACTCAGTCTTCTCATTTGGTTTTGGGGGAAGGGGGCTGCAGGGATCATGCAGGGGAGGACTCAAGGGGCTGATCAGTATAAAAGCAAGTCCCAAGCGACCACGAGGGGGGGTTAAATTAGGGGCCCCCCCTTGTCTCAAGTTGACAACATGCCCCCTTCGCACTACGGCTCCTTGGTTTGAATTGCAGTCCCTGCCGCACTGTGTCCTTGGCACGGCCTGGTCGGAGGGGCCAGCGGCTCCTGGAAGGGGGTGGGATTTGGCACCCCCCCAGAGGAGGAGGGGATGACCGGCTGTCGCAGCGTCTGGGGGGCTGGGCTCTGTGGCACAGTCTGTACCCCGTCAGTCCTGGCTCTCCTCCAGCCGCCACTTGAGACACTCCTCCTTGCGGGCGTCTGGCTTGATCTGGTTGCGCATCCCCCCCAGCAGGTTCGAGGTGGCCTCCGAGGCCACAATAAGGGGCTTGACCACGGTGGGAGGGATCTGGCGCAGGACTCCGCCCACCGCCCCTGTGATGCCCTTCTGCTCATGGCCCCGGGCAGCCACGTCGCAGATGGTCTGGGCGGTGTCAATAACGCCCTGCAAGGAAGCAAAGGGGAGCAGTTAGTGGGGGTCAGGGTTAGCCTGTGGAAGTACCTGACACCGGCTCTAACTGGAATCTGAACGATAAGACTCCCAACCCTAATGCTTCTGGGCCCATCACCCGGCAGGGTTAGGAGGGAATCTCCAGCGGCAGGAGTAGCCTTGGCCCCCTGCATGGAAGGGGACAGGCCTTAGCGCAGGGAGGGACCATACCTCTCGGAAGGTATCATAGGCTTTGGCCACGCCCTCACGGAGGTCAGCTGGCTGCTGGCCCCGGCGCAGTTTCCGGGCGTGCTTCTTATGCAGCAGGGTCCGTGTCACAGGGGAGGTTGGAGACAGGATGTCATAGACTGTCTCAGCTGTGGCCTGGGGGGGGGGTTACATTAAGAGATAAAGAGACCCCAACAGCACCCCCCCATTGAGACCCCCCCCCACATCCCAGCTTCCTCCCCCACACCCTATACACACAGACCCCTTCCCCCAGAGACACCCATAGTCCCCACTCCACCACACACGCACTCTCCAAGTCGTCGCCCGCCCCCCCACTGATCTGGCCTATGAGCCAGAACTGACTCAGGGCAAGAAGAAAGCATCCTGGAAGGGGAGTAGGGGCTAGCTGGTTAGAGGAGAGTGAGGGACTGGGAACCAGGACTCCTGGGTTCTGTTCCCAGCTTTACCACTAACTTTGGGAAAGTGCCTTCCCCTCAGTTTCCCTCATGACAAGGGGATGGGGGGCTTAGTACCTGAAAAGCCCTTTCCGATGCTATTGCAGACCCCTTCTCCTTTCCCCACCCCCGCCTTCCAAGCTGGCTGGATAGGGCCATGCTGCAGCCCCGCCCCAAAGCACCGGGGTGGGGAGTGGCCTGTCCCAGGCTGTGGATGGACGGATGGGAGGGAGGCAGCGCCGGCTCCAGGGTTTTTGCTGCCCCAGGCAGCAAAAAAAAAAAAAAAAAAAGCCGCGATCGCGATCTGCGGCGGCAATTCGGCGGGAGGTCCTTCGCTCCGGGCGGGAGTGAGGGAGCCTCCGCCGAATTGCCGCCGAATCGCTGGACGTGCCGCCCCTCTCCCGAGGGGCCGCCCCAAGCACCTGCTTGGTCAGCTGGTGCCTGGAGCCGGCCCTGGAGGGAGGGTTCTCACCTGTATGGCCTGCACCAGGCGGTTGCTGAGCTCCAGGGCGGCCGAGGCTGTGGAGGTCCCGAAGGAGGCAGCCCCGCGTTGCAGCCCCCGGATGATGCGCCCGTCCTTGCGGTATTGCTCGATGGGCAGCCAGAACAGGTCACGCAGACCATGGACTGGGGGAGGAAAAAAAGAGGCCAGCTTAGCCGGAAGTGGGGAAACCCCAAGGGCAGAGATCACAGGAGAACAGCCCCCTCTGGGGCACAGCACCCTTTCAACCCTCCCCATCCAGACACCATCGCGTCCCTCCCGCCTCCATCACCCCCACCACACTGGGCCCCCATGCCCATCACCCACTCCACACTTGCTCCAGGCCTCCATCCCCCTTACCTCCCACCTCTCCACGCTCACCCCAGCCCCCCCCCCCCCCATCTCCCTTCCTCCTGCCCCATGCCTTCCACCCCTGATCCAGAGCGAGGTGGTTCTCCCCGCGCAGGGGCTTGGCACAAAGCCGGGGGGGGGGAGGGGGGGTGCCGGGAACTCACAAAGCTGGACGACGGAGTGCATGGGCCCCACACCACCCAGGATGCCTGGCAGCTGGTTCTTGCGGATGTCCGTCAGCCACTCAGTGAGGGCGTAGCTGATCACCTTGTCCACACCCAGGAGCCTGGTGGGGAACAGACAGAGGGTATTGTGAGAAAGAATGAGCCGTCCCAACCATGCCCTCTTAGAGAGGACTAAGCCCTGGAGTCACGCTACAGACTGCACCCCACCCCCTCCCCAGCATCTAGCAGGGCCCCAGCGGTGCCAGTCAGGGTAAGAGAGCGGGGCAGAAACAGACAGCTCCATCCCACAGTCTGAGCCCTGCATGGGCACAGACCACACCCCCTGCCTGCATTGACTCCGCCTCCCCCTGCCCCCAAGCCCAGCAGGATTGGGCACATCCCAGGCCCCACAGTTCACCCATGTCTGCAGCAGAGGCGCTTGAGCTTGAGCTCAGAGCAGTTGAGCTGGGCCAAACCGATGAGGATCCCGGCGAAGGTGCCCTGAGGAGGGGGAGAGAAAGGGTTAAAGCACTGCTGATGCACGGTCCACCCCACTCCCCACAGCCCACCCCTGCATCCCCCCTCCCCAACCCTCCCTATCCCACACCCATCCCCCACACTCCATCCAGCTCCCCCAGATATGCACAGCCCCCCCAACGCCACTCCCCTCGTACCATGTGTACCCTGCATTCTCCTGCTCCCATCTATGTACGGCTCCCACCCGCCAGCACTCCCCTACCCCACAGTGCCACGCACACCCCCACAACCTCCTCCCCCAATAGCAGTGCTGCCAGCCAGGCATGCCTGTTTTAAACCTGGTTCCCACACTCAGCCCTCCTTGCCTCAGTTTCCCCAGTTGTAGAATGGGGATTACACCTCCTATGAACCGCCACCTCCCGCCCCAAATGCAGGCATGTCTTCACCCCCACCCTCCAGATACCCCCCGGTGACAAGAGAGGTTAGCTCTGTCCCCACAGCCCAGGCAACCAGGGTCAGTTTTGATGGGGTCTCCCTAGGCCAGTCTGATCTCAACTGACACCACCTTAACTTGTTCCACACCAGGTCAACTCCACCCTGACCCCAGCAGGATTCAAACCAGTGACCTAAGGGTCAAAGGCATTACAGAGGGTCCCACTGACCCCTCAAGTGCCAGCTCCTGGGGCTACATTAAGGCCCACCTGACAATAAGCCAAAGGGGTGGATTCTACACCCCCTGGAGAGGCTGCTCAGCGCTGCACCCCCAGACCCAGCAGAAAGGGAGCAGCATCCCCCACCCCCAACTCTAGAGCCTGCCCCACTCCAACCCCCACCAGTACCAGAGCCCCCCCCCACACCCCACCCTGGGCCAGATGCCACCCCACTACCAACCCCCACCCCCAAGCCCACTCCTACCCAGGGCCAGATCCTGCCCACAAGCCACAGAGCTCATCCAACACTATCCCCCTCCACTACCAGTCCTCCCAGCGGGAGGCAAGAGGCTCTGGCTAGTTGTGGAGGGAGCAGGGGTCTGGGATTACCCGCCACCTCTGCCCCACCCAGAGGTTCACTGGCATCTCCTCGCCCCAGCCCCACTTACCACCTGGTCCATGGTCATGTGCTTCCCATGATAGTCCAGCCAGATGGGCACTTCTGACGTGAACCGGAACTCCCTGGGGATCAACCAATCGGGACAGAGAGCTAGAGAGACTGGCAGACGAGGGGGCAGGACTTACAGCCGGGCCACCTCATGGGCACAGATCTTATGCTAAGCAGGGCCCGAGCCTGGACGGAGACCACCAAAATCTTGGAGCTGCAGGCAGCGGGGTGGGGACTCAGCAGGGGGCGCTCTCCCCCTGCAGTGAGTGCTGACCCCAGCGCGGTGCTAGGGGGGCGCTGTGTGCAGGGAGCACTCTGCCAGAAAACATGTGTAACTAAGGTCCTGCTGCTGCATGTTCATTGATGGTCCCCCCGGTACCTCCTGTACGGATCAGGCTGTGGGAAACCCCGTGATCCGGGCCGTAATTCTAGCTTCCATCATTTCTGTTCTGCCTCCTTCACCCCTCATGTTCCCCCACCCACTGCTTCAATTCGAAATAAGATTCCCCTTCGCAGCACGCCCTGCGCCCCACCCCAGAGGCAGCAGCATCTCATACCTGAAATAGATGGGTTGGTCCGTGGAGGATGAGGCATTGGAGGAGGAGCTGTTTTCGCTCAGTGTGGTCTCCACAGAAGCTGTCATTTCTACCCCCACCGCCACCAACCCTGGCCCCCGGCTCACTTCTTGCTCCTTCCCCAGCGATTCGGACTCGGTGGCTGGGCTGGCTCGGACCCCTGGATCTGGGCGGGCTATTGCGGGGAGGGGAGAGAAAAAAGGTGGTCAAGGAGCAGGGGCTTCACCCCCCCCCCCCAATCTCAGTTTCCCCCTCTAACTCAGCAGGCTGTACATGCTCTTGGCAGCTCAGGCCTTAGCAACACCCCCATCTTGTGGTGACAGGTGGTAGTGTAGCTGGCAGAGCCCATGAAAAGCAGAGTCAGGAGCCCAGGTTACAGTCACTGTAACACTTGGTGTGGCCAGACATTCACGTGGCCCAAGAGTCTGTCCCCCTGCCTCAGTTTCCCCAACATGAGGAAGGTTTATGCCGGGGCTACAAAGATCCAGAAGCTCCTCAGAGGAGGAAGCTTTATCCCTCCCCAGCCAGCCAGGTAGCCAGCACCTCTGGGCTGCTCTTCAACTTACCTTCTGTCCCAGCCTCCATGGGCAACACAGGGTTAATGCTGGCAGCCAGGCTGGTGAAGAAATCCTTCAGGAAAAACAAGGCATCCTGGGGGGGGGGGGGGGGGGGGAGAAAGAGAGGAGAGAGGCAGCAACAGGCAGTGTTATACTGGAAGGTGGGCAGCCCTCAGTCACAGACCTGGCTGCGCTAATTACCCTTCTTTCAGGATAAATGGAAAGAGAAGTTAAGCCCCTTTATGAGGGAAAGAGCTGGAATCAATAGAAGCCACTGCCCAAGGCCGCAGGCCTGAGCCATGTGGGCTGTGGGGTTTCCAGACCGCCTGCAAATGCAGGGGCTGGGGGATTGCTTGGCAAGCTGGGTGCGTGTGCGAGGCAGAGAGCCAGCAGACAGCGAGAGAAGCTGAGGTGAGTGTGCCCCTGGAAGACAGCAGGGGGACAGAGCTCCTTGGACACTGGGCTAGCTGGGGAGACAGGCTTGGAAATTGTGAGCAAGGAAACAGCTGTTCGTTCCTGCTGTGATCAGGGACACAGGACTGAGGGCAGGGGTGAAAGTGGGCTAGTACGGCGTACTGCTAAGAAGCCGGTACCATCCCGTACGCAGCCCACGTTAAAGTGCTGCTGCGGCAGTGTTTTAACGTCGTTGCCCCTTCCCCGTCAGCAGCCCTGCCGGTAGGAATCATAGACTTTAAGGTCAGAAGGGACCATTATGATCTAGTCTGACCTCCTGCACAACGCAGGCCACAGAATCTCACCCACCCACTCCTGTAACAAACCCCTAACCTATGCCCGAGTTATTTAAGTCCTCAAATCATGGTTTAAAGACCTCAAGGTGCAGAGAAGCCTCCAGCAAGTGACCCGTGCCCCATGCTGCAGAGGAAGGCGAAAAACCTCCAGGGCCTCTGCCAATCTGCCCTGGAGGAAAATTCCTTCCCGACCCCAAATATGAGGTTCTACCAAATCCTACCAGCAGGGCCGCCGATGGGGGAGGCAAAAGGGGCAGCTGTCCGGGGCCAGCGATTTAAAAGGGCCTGGGACTCCCAGCAATAGGCGCCGACTCCGTGGGTGCTCTGGGGCTGGAGCACCCACAGGGTAAAATTGGTGGGTGCTCAGCACCCACCGGCAGCTCCCCGCCCAGCTCACCTCCGCCTCCTCCCCTGAGCGCACCACCTGCCCGCCTTTTCCCCCTCCTTCCCAGTGCTTGCGCTGCGAAACAGCTGTTTCGAGCAGCTGGGAGGGAGAGGGGAGGAGGGGGAACGCCGCACGCTTGGGAAGAGGTGGGGCCAGGGCAGGGATTTGGGGAAGGGGTCCAATAGGGCAGGGAGGGGCGGAGTTAGGGCGGGGACTTTGGGGAAGGTGTTGTAATGGGGGCAGGGCAGGGGCGGGGAAGGCTGGGAGGGGGGGGGGCGCGAGCTCCCACCAGCACTGGGGAAAGTTGGCGCCTATGCTCCCAGCTGCTGCTGCAGCAGAGGCCGGAGCCCCAGACCCTTTTAAATTGCTGCCGGAGCCCCTGATCCCCAGCCTGCCCCTTCTGCCTGAGGCCCTGCCCCTTCCGGGGGCTGGAGCTGGCCCCCATACCAGTAAGAATTTAATATGACTTTCACCCCTGACTGTGGGGATGTTCTTTGTAAACAGACAGGATTGCACCAGAGAACTTGCCCCCCTCGCATCATCAATTTCTCCTCCTCTTGGAAACAATAACTCGGCAAGACACCAGATGCTGGAAAATCGCTCAGGCCAAGGGGGCACCAGGCAGAGTCAGAGCCCATCATTCGGAAAGGAGGGGGTGGGAGGTGGGGGAATCCTTGAATGGGGAGTGGGGAGGGACAATGCTGAAGCCCAGGAAGTTGGAGCTCTAGGAGAGAAAGTAGATTCCATTCATACATGTAAACACAGGCCTTTCTGCTCTAGGGGGCACCAGCTCTGATCCAGCCCCACAGCAGGGAACTGGCATACAAGGCCTTTCCCCTCAAGGGGGTGCTGGTCTGAATCCAGAGCCAGGTCATTAGGGACCTGGGGGGGAATGTATCTGGATCAGGGCTCCCCCAGGGTGTGGGGCCAGGGCAGGGAGTCTCTAGGCAGGGCCCATGGAGCTATCTGCAGCCCCGCTCACCTGGTCGATGTTGAGGCGCAGCGGCAAGAGGGAGACACGCAGGCAGCACTCGGGGCCACCCAGCCCAGCCTCAGGGCAGACATGCAGGGCCTTGATGGTGAGCTGTGAGGGGAGGTGGCCGTCACTCACAGGCGGGAGGAAGGGGGGTGTACGGTCCACTGCCCTCCCTCAGCAGGGATGGAGCAAGCACCCCAGCCCTCCCCCAGTTCAGATCTCACACCCATCCCCAGCCCCCACCCCCCACCAAAATGCTCCCCCCAGAGCCCTCCCCCTGCCCAGATCCCACCCCTCCTGCCAGAGCCATGCCCCTGCCCAGCTCCCACTCCTCCCCCCAGAGCCCACCCCTAGACAGAGCTCACTGCCCCGCTCCTGACCCCAGTGCCCACCCCACACCAACCCCCTCCCTTCATGCCACCCCAAATACCTTCCCCATCCCCCAGCTGCAGGGGCTGCCCCACATCAACAGCCCTCAGAACTCACCTCTAACCCAGGCCTGGATCCTACCCCACAACCTCTCCTTAAGCCCCAGCACTCACCTCATGTTAACTCCCTAGTATCTGCCCCATCCCACCCCAGCCCCCACCCCCTGCCCCTTACCCATCCCTCTGTCAGCCCCCTGGCAGTACCATGTTGGAGTGGGCCCGGCGTGGCATCTTCTCGCTGGTGTACAGGTAGAGGAACTTGTTGATCTGGGAGGAGGCCAGCCGGTCACGGATCTCCAGCTCCTGCACGATGAACACCTGCCGTGACACTGGCTGCTCCTCCAACTCCGCGGACGGCTTCTCTGCCCCACTGGGGTAGGTCTCATGCTGGAAGCTCACCTGGAGGGAGGGGAAGAGGCTAAGGCTTGATAATAGTGTGTGTGGGGGGGTCCCTGACAAGGCAGACACCCCCCCGCAGAAGGGCTGGGAGCAGAATGTGGTTCTATAGTGTCGGGGGAGTTAAACATCATATCTATGACAAGGAGGTCAGACCAATGGGCCTACCCAGCCGCTATCCTGTGGCAGGGAGTTCCCCAGAAGAGCCTTTGTGGGACGGATGTAAGCCCCACCCACTCACACACACCCGCGCCCTCACCTTGGTGAGCTGTATCTCCATGAGCAGGTCATGGAGGCGCCCGGTCCCGCCCTGCGTGCGCCAGGTGTTCTGGGGCCGGTTGGCCATGGAGGAGCGGGAAGGGGAGCTGCGGGCACTCGACAGGCCAGGCCTCATCCTGCAGGTCAGGGGAGAGACAGGGTCAGAGCTGCCCAGCCCAGCCCCAGGGCAGGCCGTGCCTGCCAGGCAGCGAGGTCTCACCTGGGTGAGTGAGCGTGTCCTGGGGGGGTGCGCCCAACCCCAAAATCCCGCCCTCCATAAAGGTGCCAGACCACTGAGATCTCACGCAGCATGACCCGGCTCTCAGGCAACGGGAAGTGTGCTGGGGCCTTCAGCAGGTCTGTGCTGCCCAGCGGGCGCGAGAAGTAGCCGTCCTTGATGGGCACCGGCCCTTCCAGCAGCTTTGTCACCACTGGCTCTCCGTCCTTGGGCTGCGGGGGTGGGTGAGACACACACAGAGGCAGGCCTCAGAGCAATCAGTGGACCCAGGTGTCCAAGCCCCACCCCCAATATCCCACTACCTCAACCTTCCTAAAAAAATCCAGGCATTTGGACCTGGCCCGGCCCCACCCCCAACTTTTCCCTGTCCCTCCCAGCTCCCCATGGACCCCAAAGCCCCACCCCATATCAGTCATAGCCCCCCAGGCCTCACAGCTTCCCCTCGGTCCCCCATCCCCATGTGCCCCACAGCCCCCACGGGCTCTGCCTCCCCTTACTGGGATGCCCATGCCGGGCGCGTCCAGGATGCAGAAGTCGTCATTGTCGGTGGCCTCACTCTCCTCCTCGCTGCCCTCCGAGGAGCAGAAATCTAGCCCCACTTCCACGGGGGCCGGGGGCAGGGCTGCAGGGGGTGGGCGGCAGGGCTTGCCCCCAGCACTGTTCTCCCCTGGGAAGAGATACACTGAAACGGGGGAGGTTTGGTGCAACTGCCCGGCCTCTCCTGGGAGGGGAGAGGGACATGGGTGAGATCGGCCCCAACGAGAAATACTCCTGCGACCCCGCCCAACATCCCCCCTGCCCTGGATTGGGCCAACGGGCCCCTCCTGCCTGACATCCCCCCCGCCCTGCCCCGCCCCTGGATCGAGCCAACGGCCCCTCCTGCCCCACACTCCCCTCCTGAGCCCCGGATCAGGCCAACGGGCCCCTCCAGCCCCGGATTAGCCCATTCAGCCAGCTGACGATTTGGGGGCTAGGGGTGACACTAGTTTCTCTAGCCCTGCAGCAGGAGTGATGCAGCCACATGCCACCCAGCCCCCAACCCTTCCCCTCTGCCCCCCACCGTGCCCAGCAGCCCCCAAGGAGCTGAAGAGGCAGCGAGGGGACAGTGTGGTCCCCTCGGCTCCCCAGGATCTCACTGGCACCCCCTACCAGACTCTGTCAGGTCCCTCAGGCTGCGGTCAGTGTCGATGAGGGCGTCAGTCAGGTCCCGCTGGTTAATGGTGGCCGTCTCGGCGGGCAGGCAGGAGGGCAGCGAGGCCGGGCTCTCTGACAGCTGGGGTCCAACGAGAACCAGGGGGTGTTATGTACCGAGTGATGGGTACCCATGGATCAGCACTGCCAGGGGAGAGCAGCCCCACCCTGCTCCCTGGGGCACAGCACACTAGCACTGTGCGGGGGCACTCGGGTCAGTGCTGACAGCCAGGGGAGACACCCTCTACTGAGCTAAGTTCCCTCTAAGCTGCGCAGCCACCTATTAAGCCCCACCGGCCACAGCATGGACCTGCCTCGGCCGGGGGAGAAGAGCCCCTCCCTCAGCCCAGCCCAGCTGGAGCTGCCGCAGCCGGGGAGAGAGCTGAGGGGAGTCCTGTCTCCCCACTGCAGCCCCGAGGCAGCCTGCACTCCAAACCCCTCATCCCTCGCCCCACCCCAGAGCCTGCACCCCCCTGCACTCCAACCCTCTGCCGCAGCCCTGAGCCCCCTCCCGCACCCCAAACTCATCCCCAGCTCCACCTGAGCCTGCACCCCCAGCCAGAGCCCTCATCCCAACCCTCTGCCCCAGCCCTGAGCCCCCTCCCACACTCTGAACCCCACAGCCCTACCCCCACCACATTAATTTTGTTATGTGCACCAATATGGAGGTGATGTGTCACACATCACCTCCATATTGGTGCACATAAAATTCACTCCGCACATGGACGTACAAAAATTAGAGGGAACACTGCCTGGGCCCTCCTGTCCTGCAGAACAGTGCCCCCTAGCGCCGCAGGCGTCTGCTCTGATTGCTAGGGCAGAGCACCACCTACTGAACTCCCCCCGTCCCTCCAGCATATGCCTTTCCTTCACAGCTGTTAAGGCCCGACCATCAGATCATCCTGTCCAAGCTCCCGCAAAACGCAAGCCAGAGAACTTCCCCATGAGATCCCTGCATCCAGCCCAGATCTGATGGCTGAGCTAGAGTGCAGCTCAGAGACAAACACAGAGTCTTGATTTAAAGACCCTCAAGGGCTGGAGCCCACCCCGCATAAGTTGCTGCAATGGTGAATCTCTCCCTGCTAAAAAAAGGGAAAAAAAAGAAAAAAAAAAAGTGTGCCTTATTTCTCCTCTGATTGGTGCAGCTTCAGGTATTGGATCTCAGTCCTCCAGCCATGCCCCAAACTGGCTCAGCCCCAACTAATTAAACTACGAAAGATCCCTGAGCATGCCCCCCATTTAGGCACTGAACTGGCATGACCCTGCTTAGCTAGAGCTTTGGAAGATCCCCATGCAGGTCCCCCATCCAGGCACCAAGGCAGCCTGACCTTCTCAGCTAGGGATGACACCAGTCCAGCCTTCCTCTCCCTACCTGCACCTTCTGGCCAGCGATCTCCGTTGGGCTGTCCTGCCGGGGTGGCGGGTGGAGGTCCCCGTGGTTGACCACATACTGGATAAGGTTGGCCAGCATGGCGCAGGAGTCGGCACAGGTATGGAGATGCACCACGTTGTTGGAGCAGCGCAGCTCGAACAGCGGCTGGGTCTGGGGTGGAACAAAGCGAATGAGAGACAGCACGTGTTATACTGGGGTGGGGAGCTAGAGCAATGCAATCCCAGGTCCTTGGGAGAGGTCAGCGCAGAGCTCCTGAGGGGAGGTGGGGCAGCTTAGGTCCCACAGGCTCAAAACGCAGCAAGGCTGCTTCGAAAACACCAGAAGCTGCACTGGAGAAGACTCTCACATCGCAAGGTTACAGCAACAGACAAGGAGGGCAGGGAAGTCACCGGTCCCCTTCATTTGGCCACATGGAATGTCCTCCCCACCCTGCGCAGTCACCTCTTAAGGGGGGGTTCTCTCCTGGGATTTCCATTGCAGTTACCAGGCCTGCCCCCACCCTGCCCTTTCTGGCTGGGCTGAGCCTCACCAGCTTCCCGTCGGCGCTCCCCTTCCACGTGGTGATGACCAGCTCGAGCAGATCCACGTCCAGGACACACACGTAATCTGAGGCCAAGGGAGAGCAGAGATTCAGCCTGACTGGATCCCTGGGTCTATCCTGGGCTCTGGGAAGGGAGTGGGGCCTGGTGGGTTGGAGCAGCGGGGGCTGGGAGTCGGGACTCCTGGGTTCTGCTCCACGTTCTCTCTCTAATTTGGGCATGTCCTCCTCCCTCTTCTTTGTGCATTAGTTTCCCTGCAGCAATTAATACACCCAGGATGGGGGACGGTTAAATCCATTCAAACATTTGGGAAGCCCCTTGAAATCCACAGATGGAAAATTGTTAATCAATACGGGGTGTCTTCTACAGAGCCGCCTGCCACCATGCTGGGCTATGAGCGCCAGCTCCCCCATCCAAATACTGACCAGGCGCAAGCTTGCTTAGCTTGAAAGACCTGCCGAGAGCCCAGCCTGAGGGGCTATGGGGGCATGATGCTTGAGGGATACCTGCTGCTCCCCAGCAGCCTTTCAAATAGCTGCTGTTTTCAGTGCCCAGAGCACAGCAGAAGGATGGACATGCGGCCTGTCCAGCTCTTACCCTTCCGCAGATCGACCGTCTCCATGTCGCATTTGTCAGACAGGTAGATGGCAGAGTCATCCAGAATAAACCTGGGGGAAGGGGAGAGCGACTTAAACCTTGCCGCCCCTCCAGTAGGCACATGCCAGCCGGATCGAGTACAATCAAGATCTTGTCCATCACTGTACAGTAACCATGAACCCAAGGGCCCCACACGGTGCAATAGGTATCAGCAGGGCCTTCTGGCCCTGTGACACGGACCCTGACTCCCACCCTGGGCCAAGGGAGTAAGCGCCGAGGAGTGGTGGCTTAAGGAATAGGACACGGGTCCTTTCCCCTCTAGAGGGCATTGGGGCCAATCCAGCCCCGGGTGGGAAGACAGGGAATGGCACACGGGCCTTTCCCCTCTAGGGTCGCTGGCTCTAATCTGGCCCCAGAACAGTGGGACTGGCTGGCTCAAGAGGATGGAGAACTGGATATAGGGCCTTCTAGGGGTGCCGGCTCTGTCCTGGCCGCAGGGTGGAGACTGGCTGGCTCAGGGGGGCAGGGAATGGAATACAGGGTGCCAGCTGGTGTGAGACTCCTGCAATAAGTGCGCCCGGCCCAGCAGTTCACGGCTACACCCCAGGTAACTGGAGTAAACACAAGCAGAGAAATCACTCAGGATTCCATCGTACTGGGCTCCTTCTACCGCACCCACCACCACGGCATCCAGGCACCCGCACGATGGCGGCTCCAGAGTTGCTGACCCCAACTTCTTCCACACAAGCCAGCATTTGGTTATTGTGCGCAGCCCAGGCTCGGCCCAGAGGGAACGGGTCTCAAGCCCCCTGATCTCACCAGCCCGGGGAGAGACAGGCCCTTCCTGGAGAGGGCAGCTCTCTTGGGTTGTCCCCAGCTGGAGGACGCCTACCTGAGCAGGAAGATGGAAGTATCCACAATGATGTTGCTGGACAAGGTGAAGGTCTCGGCCGTGATGAGCACGCGGACGGGGAGGTACAGGGGCCTGAGGGGCGAGATGGTAGTGACAGAACCAGTGTGGGGGTGGGGTGTGATGGGAGGGCTAAAGGAGCCAGGGAGAGTCCCCGCACGGCAGGGTTAGCCCACATGCCGCCCCCCTCCCCGCCCCCCCGCCAAGATGGGATCGCAGCCTTCACAGGGGACAGATGATCCACAGCTGCCCTCTGCTGGGTCCTTACTCCTTGCTCTGAAGTATGTGGTACTGGCCACAGCCGGAGACAGGATACTGAACCAGATGGATCTCGGTTCTGATCCTGTCTGGCTGGGCCAGTGTTCCTGTCCCAGCTGAGACTATCTCAAGGTGACAGAGGCTCCCACCATCGCATCCAGTCTCCAGGATGCCAAGATAAGGAGAGCAGACAGCAGAGATCAGGCCAGGTTTTGCTTTAACAAAGACCTCACTCCCCTCCCAGAACTGGGGATAGAACCCCGGAGTCCTGGCTCCCAGACCCCCTTGCTCTAACCCACTAGACTCCACTTGCCTCTCTGAGCTGGGACAGAACCCGGGAGTCTGGATTCCCTCAGACCAGATCTACCAATCTAACTTCTCTGTCTCACCTCTGTTCCTCCTGTACAAACAGCCAAGGACCTCTCCTATTTTACAGCCACCCTTTTCCCTGTGCGGCCCACTCGCCTCTGCTCCCCTCAGTACCTGTAGTCAACCGCACAGCAGAAGAGGTGGGTGTGCAGCACCGTAATGACCGTTGGGGGGACAAAGCCCAGAATCGGATCGTCCAGTACGTCCAGGAAGTCAATCAGCTGAAAGAAAGAGCGAGAGTGTGAGCGTGCGCACCTCAGACAGTAGGTCTTCATGGGGGCAGAAAGGCCAGTGCCGATCCCCTGAGCTGGAGGACACCCCCTCACACACCCCACCCCCGATCCCTGCATCCAGCCCCAGTCCCCTGTGGTTGAACTAGGAGGATTCTTTTTAGACGAGGGGTGTTGGACATACAGATCCAGCCTGGTCAATGGATTTGCATTGGCCGGAATCTCAGCTTTCATGAAAAAAGGAGTCAGTTTTTAGGCCTCACAGCCTCCTCCATGTGCCTAGAGTATAACCAATTTCATAGCATCTGCCAAGAGCCTGAGCCAATGGCTGAGAGATGCAGGAGCTGCACTGAGTGAAAGTGACACAGCGACCTGCTAGTCTCAGAGCTGACCTTTCCACTGGACACTCTCTCATCTGGCCCCGATCCGTACCAGATTTATCCTCACAAACACCCCTTGGAGGCAGGGCAGGGTTCTTATCCCCACTGCAGATTGGGAAACTGAGGCACAGAGAGGCAAAATGACTTGCCCATGGTCACAGCAGGCCAGTGGCAGAGCTGGAAATAGAATCCAGGTCTCCTGAGTCCCAGTGCAGTGCTCTAGCCATTCGGACACCCAGCCTCACTCCATCACCACTTTATAAGTAGGGAAAAAGAGGCCCAAAGACTTGCCCAAGGTCACACAGGAAGCCTATGGCAGAGCCAGGAATTGAGCCCAGGTCTCAAGTCCCTGGCAAACGCCCTAACCACTGGGCAATGCCCCCTCTGGTCCAGATCAGCTATTCCACTGTTGATCATGGCAGCGGAAGGAACCGGGTGGGGGCTTACGCCCGCAAGGGGCAAGAATTGCCACAATTAAACAGAGATTCGCACATGGAGGATCCAACCTGTCCCCTGGGAAAGCTCCACACCTTATAGTCATGCTGGTGTTGGCCCAGCTTCCACTCCTGGCCCCAAGTCTCCCTCAGCCCCATGGCTGCTACACTGCAGAGCTCCCTCTGCTATTCACCCCAGGCCAGGTACTTCCGGCCCAGGACGTACCTGTGTGTACCAGCTCTGATTGGTCAGCGCCATGTGATGTCGCATGGTGGCCCCTTCGAGCCTCAAGGTGACCAGGAACTCCTGGATTTGGGTTGCAAAAGGGGAGATTGGGGAAGCAAAGTTAAAAAGCAGGGAGACCCACCCCCCCAGATGGGGAAAGGCTCTGCAAGGGGCAGGATGGGGGGAATCCATTTATGAACCCCCTTAGGACATCTCCCCCCAAACCCACCAGACCAGTGGGCTTCTAGCACCCCCACATGCCAGTCCACCCCAGCTGGGCCCCATCCAGACCCATGGCCGTTCATGCCAAGTCACCCTCACAGAGGGCAGTGCACAGGGAGACAGGACTGTCCCAGTGGCTCTCCGAGGTGGGGAAAGAACAGAGGAGATCCTACAGGGAAATAGCTTCTAGGAACAGACAAGTCAGATGAAAGCTGGCGCTGAGATGTTTTAAGTTAAACAATAAATGCTGCATCCCAGGGAGGAGTTGCTTTGGCTCTTAGCCTATTTGGAGATGGGGGAGCAGAGGGAGCCTGCCCAGCCGATTCCCCTCCTCCATAGCCCCGAGAGTGGAGACAAGATACCTTGATGTTCTTCTTCAAGTCCAGGTTGATGCGGATGGCAGCCGAGAGCATCTTGAGGGGCCTGTCCTTCCTGCCACCTGCCAGCCCGCTCAGCACCCCCTCCTCCGAGGAGTAGATTGTGGGGTGCAGCCTGTCAGGGGGGGTGAAGCTGGGGATTTCCAAACGACTGGCCTGGAAGTAGTCCTCTACCACAGCTGAGGGGACACAGAGAGTTTGGCTGGCTGGCCAGCCATCCTTCCCACTAACCCCCTCCCAGTGCCCTGTGGGACAGACCACTAGCCTGGGACTCAGGAGAGCTAGGCTCTGTTCCCAGCTCTGCCACTGGCCTGCTAGGTGACGCCAGGTAGAGTCACTGCCCCTCTCTCCCTCAGTAAAATGGGGTAATGATCCTGACCTCCTTCGTAACCCACTCCGACAGCTACTGATATAACCTCGGTATTAACTCTTGCAGCTGCATCCCCACCCTCTCCAGCACTGCTCTGTCTCTTTAAGACCCACCTCCACCCTAGATGTCCCCGCTCCCCACTCTGAGCTGTCGCTGGATGCAAGAGCCTCCTCCTTTGCAATCCCCACTGCAGGGAACTGCCTCCTGGCAGGCCTTAGCCCAGCTGCCTCTTTGGCCCATTGGCTGCTCCCACCGGAGGTCACCACGAGGTTGGGCACAGAGGGCAGCGCAGGCCTGACCTGCTGCCCTTTGGACTGGATGGGCCAAGTGAAACCCCAGCTCCACAGCACTTCATGAGATCCCTACAGAGCCCCCCAAAGGGCTCTGAAGAAGGCAGATGGGTCCAGTGTGCCAGGGAGCAGGGCTGCGACTCAGCAGCCCTGGGATCTATTCTGTAACCTTGGGCCCCTGCCAGTTGCCCCAGCCACTACATGGGGATAGGTATGAATCCATGGCTCAGTGGGAGAGTCCTGGCTCCCAGCCCCCACTGCATCAGCCCATCAGACACAGGACCAGAACCCCCACTCTAACAGATGAGATCCCCCTCAGGACAGAACCCACAAGTCCTGACTCCCAGCCCCCCTGCAGTTTGAACCATACCTTTATGATAAAGGGTGACTCTCTCTGACTCTATACATAGGTAGCCAAGCTCCTCCTGGCCCTTGTACTGGGACACGCTGAAGATGGTGCAGTTGTCCACATCCAGCACGATCTCTCCATGGGAGTCATCCAGCTTCTTCCCCACCTCACCCTGGGGACGGAGGGGAAGGAGGACGAGGGTCAGACACCCCAGTGCAGACCATTGTCCTTCCATCCCGAAGGGTCAGATGGCAACAGTCACCCAGCACTGAGGAGCAGCAGCCTCTGGGGTTGGATGTGAAGCTATTTATATAGGGATCCCTCACCTGGGGCTCAGATGCAGCCACCTCTGAGGAGGGGTGCAAGGCTTATTTAAACAGCACACAGCAACAGCACACAGCAGCATGGTACAGTAGGGAAGGATCCAGTACCTAACTGGAATTCCAGAGGGAGTTGAAGGGTGGCGGGTGGGCATTTGGAGAGGCAGAGGAGAATGATCCAGGTTTGAATTTGTCCTGGACACTAGAAGGAGTAGCTCAGTTCTAGGGAAAAGCAGTAGCCCCCATCCTGGTCCCTGCAGCACAGCGCCACCTAGTGCCACACTGGGACCCCCACTGGCTCAGAGGGAAGGGCTCCGCTCCCTTGTTCCCTGCAGCACCCAGAGATCTCCCATCCAAGCAGTGCCCAGGCCAGGCCCTGTCTAGCTGGAGCTCAGAGGAGATGGTCTGGCAGTGGGTCCCTGGGGGTTGCCCTCACCTTGGCCTCGCACAGAGCCGTCACCCTGCCCTTCAGGATAGAGACCACGGCTGAGAAACGGCTCTGCTGGCGTTGGCTCAGCTGCTCCCCCTTCCTCCGCTGAGCCACCGCCTCGTCCACTGAATAGAAGTGAGAGTCCTCATCCTCAGAGTCCGAGTCTGACGGGGACAGGGAAGAGGAGGGTTAGTGGCAGCTCCCACTGCATGGGGAAACTGAGGCACAGAGGGGCAGGTCTTGCCAAAGGTCACGTCAGGGCTGGGTATAGAACCCAGGAGTCCTGACTCCCAGCCCCCCTGCTCTAACCACTAGACCTCTGCTACCTTCACAGAGCCAGGGACTGGACCCACAAGCCCCTTTCCTTATCCTGCATCCATCACAAAGCAAGCAACCATGATGCTATTCCCCACCCAGAATCCTTCACTCCCCATTTCCATTAAGGCTTCACAGGTCAGTGCGGGGGATAGGAACCTCTCTCTGGGTTTGGGGGAGGGGCTTGGCTCCTTACCCAGTTTAAAGGCAGACTTGCACATCTTGAAGTTGTCCTGCCAATACTTGGGAGGGGGCGGGTGGCTGGGGAAGAAGGCCCCATGTGCAGCGCCCCCCGCAGGCCCGGAGGAGCAAAGGAATGGGCTGGCTGGCTCCCACATCAGCAAGTCATTATTTATCCTGGGGAAGGAAAGGAAAGATGCTTCATGCCCACAACTGCCTTTGCCTCCCCTAGCCCAGGAGCCCCTCCAAGCACCCCCAATCCTTCCCCAGGCCCAGCGGTGTTTGTTATAGACCTGGCCTGCCTGGTTCGGAGCGTGGTACTGATTCAGAAGGAGACGGCCCCTGCCTTAGAGAGCTTACCACTGAGTACTCTCACAGGGTGCCTCTAGGGTGCTGCAGGGAACAAGATGGACCACTCGATAGGTGCCACCTCCCATTTTGCAGGTGGGGAGACAGGCACAGGAAGCAATTTGCTCAAGATCACCCGGCAAGTTGGCAGCAGAGGTGGGGATGGAACCCAAGAGCCCTGACTGCCAGCCCCACCCTGCTCCAACCACTAGAAGCCACGCCCATTGCAAAGCTGGGACCAGAACCCAGGAGCCTTGGGCCACCTGGGATCCATCTGCTCAGGCCTGGCCTGCCCCAGCCGACAGCTCTTCCAACCCCAAGCACAGGCAGGGCCGGGTCCACGTGAGCTGGGCACTGCCGGTGCCCCGCTCTGCAGATGGAAGGTCAAGAGTCCAGGGGGCAGGCAGGGAGGATTCAGGGTCTGATCCCTAGAGGCTGCCTGGCCCTGTGGCTGCTCCTTGCCAGCCAGGATACACAGCTAGATGCCCCCTCCCATCCCTCCCCCGATACCTGTTATAGATGCTCTCGTAGATCTCCTTGCTAGGCAGGAAGATGTGGACACTAGGCAGGGTCACTTCTAGGGCATATTGCGAGGCAGCCACTGTCTTGGCCTGGAAATCCGCCATCTCCTCAGGGTCTCCAGGGATCACCATCTTGGGGGGAGGCCAGCACAGGAGGGGTTAAAGACTTAAAGGGACAGGCACCCGCTTTGGCCAACCAACTACTAAACCAGAGGGTTCTCAACATGGAGGCTGTGACCCCCATGTAAGGGGTCATGACCTCCCCCGTCCTTTCCTTACTGGTTAATGGGAGGAGAGAGCCCAAGCTAGGTGGAAAGGGGACCTGATATGGAAGGGGGTTGAGAACCCCAACTGGGATGTTCTCACATCTCCGAGGCTCCTCCCTCAGGATCATTCAGCCCATACCCTAGGTCCTCCCTGCTGCATCCCTTGTATCCTGGTGGGCTAACCAAGCCACCTGCCCCAAAGAGACCACTCACGCCTTTCCTGGCGGGATCAGACCCCCTGGCTGGCAAGGCGACATTCCATGCTCCCACCCTCAGCACTATCGCCTCCCCACTGAGCGCCAGGGAGGGCCGCCCCCCTTACCTCCTCAGTTTCATACATGGTCCTTTTGGAAGAGAAGGGGGAGGGCTCGGGCCGCCGCAATTCACAGGGACTCTCCACCATTGACAGATCCATCTCCTCCTTGTCCATCGCCAAGTCCCACTGGGACAGGCTGTGCTGGGGGGTCAGGGTCACCATGATCCTGCGCAGGGCCGGGGGGAGGGAAAGTCAGAGGGCACAGGGTGAGCCATGTAGACCCCCCACCCCATACGGGGCTACCTGCCCCCTTCTCAGATGCTGCAGTGAAATTTTGCCCCCAACACATCTGAGCTCCCCACCCCCCGCCAACCCTGTGCACCACCACAGGGGGCGCTCCATGCAACCAGAGGATGTATGATTGGATGACAATCAGCCGAGATGTAGATGAGGGAGGGAGCTGGTGGGATGGGAGGGGCTCTGGCGGAGGGAGCTGCTCCTACCAGGGTGCACATGGGGCGGGGAGATCAGCCCCCCAAAGCAGACTCACTTTGGGAAGAGGTATTTCTTGCCTGGTCCTTTGGCTGCAGGGTCAAGGGCTTTGCTCACCCGGATGCAGGGTACAGAGAGCCTCTCACCGTCTTCGTACAGACCTGCAAGGAGAGTGGCTGGACTCAGTGCCCAGACACACCCCCACCCCCTCCCAAACACTGCCCTTCTACCCTACACCTGGGAAGGCTTTGTAAGGGGGCTGGGGGAGAAGTAAAGATGCAGGACTCCTGGCTATCCCATCCCCAGCTCTGGGAGCAGAGCGGGGAGGGGCACAGGAATCAGGATTCCTGGGTTCTGTTCTGGGGTCTAATGGTTAAAGCAGATGGAGGTGGGAGTGGAAACCAGGACTCCTGGGTTCTATTCCTGGATCTGGCAGACTGGAAGGGCAGCCTACTGGTTAGAATAAAGAACGGGGTCAGGATGGCTCTGGTTAGAGCATTCAAGTTTTTGTAGGGTCTACAAAACCAAGAGGGATCCATTTAGAAACATCCCCTTCCTATTTTACAGCAGGAGACATGGGGCCCCATGTTCCCCCCAACTCAACCTGAACAGAAGGGGTCCCTGTGGGCCTCATGCCTTGTCCCTGCAGCCTGAGTTTGCCCTCCAGCCCCTTAGGGGAACAAGACACCCCGGGAGGGTCATTGGCAGCAGGGAACCAACCCTGGACCTATGGATCCTAGAGCCAGAGCAGCCACTGTCCAAGTCTACTAGCCCAGAGGCTACAGCAGCCTCCTAACCTCCATAGGGAACAGCAAGCCCCACTCAGATCAGTGACAGACTTCCCAGGAGGCCTTGCAGCTCAGCCCTTCCCATGCTCACCATGCAGGTCGCTTAAGGTCACCTCCAGCCGGGTGGGCTCCCCGTGACCCCCCGGCCCTGCCCGCAGCTCCGTCTGGAACACCACATCAGTCAGCTCCAGTCGCAGGCTCTCTTTGCGCACGGCTTTCTCCATCCAGGGCTGACGCTCTGGCTCAGGCCGCAGGTCCGGCACTGGGAACTGCAAGCGCAGGGTGGCCTTGGGTGCCACCAGCCGCACGGTTGTGTGCCTCTCAGGGGCATGGAGAGACTCTGCCTGGCGCCCAGCCACAAGAGGGGGAGAGAGGAAAGGATTAACAGGGGCCTGGTCTCCCTCTGGGTCCCCCGCCCATTGCAGGCGCAAGCACCTCCTCCTCTGCAGCCATCTGGGAACAACGCCCCCTCCTGGCAGATGTTCCATCCCCCACACTCACCACATGAATGTCCGTATGGAGGCCGGGGGCTTGATCTTGTATGGACGCCGATGCTGCCAGATGGAGGAGGGACCCAAGCCGGTCTAGAACACCCAGGTCCACATCAGAGTGGAACTCTGCCAGCTCCGCCAACAGCTCCGAGCTTCGCTTAGCCCCAGCCTTCTTGAGATTGCTCTGCAGGGAGAGGTAGAGCCATCAGAGCCCTGGGAATGCCTCCCCAGCCAGGGGAGATGCTGCTCTATGTGGGGGTGGGGGTTCGTTCTACAGAGCACCGGAGTGAGGGGGAAGTTCAGGTGCTGGCCCCGGTTGTCTGGGACTGTATAGACTGTTGTATTATTGTAGGGTCTCTTGCGATTGCCAGTGTGTTATTCTAGGGTCACCCAGGGAGGCTGGGGCTTCCTTCTGTCTCCGCCTGTTTGGCTTCCTCTGCTGCTGATGCAGCTCCGCCCAATCTGGCTGTGTAAGATTACATGTCCCTGCAGGTCCCAGCGCGTGGAACTGATATCTACTGGCACTTAGCCACATGTCCGGTCAAGCCAACTGACCACAGGAGAGCTCCTGCCACCCGCAGGCCAAGCCAACAGAGCACCAACCATAGGAGACCTCCTCTCCTCTCCTCCCCCCGTTCAGGCACATTGTTGAAGGGTGGGCATGTGGTTAAGGGACTGGATTGGACTCTGGACACTTTGGTACTATTCCATTGTGTGACCTTGGACCAGTCACTTCTCCACTTGCTGCCTCAGTTTCCCCATCTGTAAAATGAGAATAACCCTTCCTTTGTCTAAACAGACTGAGCTCTTGGGGCAGGGACCATCTCACTGCAACTGTGCAGTGCCCGGCACAATGGGGCTTTCCCTCCTCCTCCACAGCTCAGCTGGGGACTCCCAGTGCTACTGGAATACAATTTAATAGTAGCCAGGCAGAACCAACAAAGCCCTGACCTCATGAGCACTTCCACTCCCAGGCAGAGGGACAGGACCAATGCTCCCAGAAGTGCTCCCATCATAGCAAAACCGATAACCCAGGGCAGCCAGCATCCCCCCACCTCCCTGCTGCGAGGACCCAGTGCAATGCCATCAAGCGGCAGCCTGTGATGGCTCTGCTCCCTGTGAGTGGGGCGGAAGGGGAGAAAAATACGCCAATTGCACTGAATCTCAAGACACCCTCCAGCCTCAGGCTGCTGCTCACCTTGGATGGCAGCTTCTCGGACTGCTTGTAGTGGATCTGGGCGCAGGGCCGGGCCGAGGAGTTATAGGTGAAGGCACTGGGGTTCTTGAAGGTCATTAGCTGTAGAGAGAAGGGGTGGGGTGAAGGCTTGTGCAGCAGGTCCAAACATGAGACGCTTGGTCAGTTTCCCCAAGAACGGATTCAAACTGCCCCACGCCACCCACCCTTCTCTGGGGAGGTGTTTCATCCCATCAGGTGCTGGCACAGTAGCTGTCAGGGACAGAAGGCTCAGATGGCCTGGTCCCCTCCTAACAATGGACAGAGTCATCAGGTCTCATCTCCTTTAGCCCACACAGTCTGTTCTCCAAGCCAGGCCAGCGTACCATGCAACAGGGATCCCGCTGTAACCACTTAGGGAATAAGTCTATGTAGACTGATGAATTCCATTTGCTGTTTGTGATTGGAACAGTCCGTGTGGATTAGACCTTCCGGTCTGTGGCAGAAAACAGACCACGTCTGAGAAGCTGAAACAGGGCCATCAACTTTCAATAGACCATTTCTGGCAAGGCAGTGCGCCCCCTGCTGGACACACCAGGCTACTGTGTTTGGACCCGTGGGCTTTAAGCTCCCCTTTGTCTGTGCAGGCTTCGGTCACCATCCCTGTCCTTGGCTTCTCTGGCGCACTTCCTGGGCACAGACTGTTAGATACCCCTCCCCTGAAGTGGGACCTTGCAGCCCAGCTGCCCTAGGCTCACAGTCTCCTTGTCCCCACCCCACAGACACCCCAATAGCTTACACCGGCCCTTTCCCAGAACTTCAACTGTGGGCAGGGCACTCTGGTTTATAGTTTAACCCGTTGGGACACGTGATAATGGAAGGCAGCAGACACAGACTTTCAGAACAATTTCTGCAACCATCACTTTTCAGACAGCACAAGAGATCTATGGATCCAGGTAGACCAATGCCTACACATCATTCCCTGCCTCCGTTTCCTCACCAGTGGGGCATTCTTTGTCATGGACGTTTAACAATCCCTGTGCCCAGCAGCGCCAGAGCATGGAAAAGCCCAGCGTGAGAAGAGAGGCAGGAAGCGGTGTCAGAAGTGGCTTTCCAAAGAGAAATGCTCTAGCCAAGGGACCAGGCCGTTGCAGAACCAGGAGGTGGAGCAGGAGGGCCCTGGCCTCCCTGAATGACACTGACCAGAACCCAAAAGACTCTCAGGAGTGGGCAGGGCTCGGAGGGAGGGATGGCGTTCAGGTGTTGTGTGTTCGTCCACAGATCCGAACTCTCTTGTGTTTTCCAAGAGCAGAGTGTGCATTGGGGGTGGAGAGGGGGGTTTAAGGAGTCCCTTTGCAAAGTCTGGGTCCCTTGCTTTAACTGCAACATGGTCCCAAAGGGTTGAACTACAGGTCTGTCTCATCTTACGCGCATTTAACATGCGCGATTTCGGCTTTGCGCGGTCGGCAAAAACAAAAAACAAACAAAAAAAGAGAAAAATAGCAATTTATGTACTGTTCCTGTAGTGCGGGCAATTCCGCCCGCCATTAAAGTCAATGGGATTTCGACTATACGTGGTTTTCGCTTTACGCGCTAACTGCGGAACGTAACCCCAGCGTAAGATGAGACAGACCTGTATCTATAAACCGGAGAGCTCATGAAGATAGAGCTCTGGGAGCAGCATGCATAAGCTATTGGGGAGATGCGGGATAAGTGTCAGCACTGGTTTGGGGGCCCACAGCAGCTGGGCTGCAGCACCCCACCTCTCAAGGAGGAGGGCCAGAAAGGGAGTCTGCACCTCCGGAACGTGTCAGCAAGGCCAGGACCGAGACAGCAACTGGACGCTGCTCAGGCCCAGTGAGCTTGAAAACATGTGGGATCCAAAGGTTGGATCCATGCACCAGCCTGGTGACTGGGTGTTCACTGGGGGTAACTCTGCCAGGGCTCTAACACCCCACCCCTGCCCTTTACCCTCTGGATTAGGACACCACAGGCTTAGCCCTGCCTGGGCATCAGCTGGCCCAGCTTCCCCCCGCCCACAACAGTAATTCCCCTCCCTCCTTGGGGTTTACACCCTTCTGATCCTTGCCTTGCACATGCTCTTCTGCTCCTCTCAGGCAGAGCCCATGGAGCACAGATAGCAGGAGCACTCCCCCACTCCCAGGCAAAACAGATCCTCCCCACCATAGCCAGCCCTGACCCTGGGGCTCAGCACACCATGACTGCAGGCTGAGGTCTCATCCCCCTAGACACCCCCAAGCAACAGCCACGGTCAAGTCAGAAGTGAGGAGGGCCAGAGAGCCATGACCCCAGTGCCCAGCCCTAGGTGTGGCTCTGCCATCCGCTCACCACCCATTACCTCGGTGTACTCTGGCTTCTGCTGCCTGCGCTCCGGGCTGGCACTGGCCCACAGACACTCCAGGATCTCCAGCATGCCGAAGCTCACCTCCGAACTGAGCACGTGCAGGGAGCCAGCTGCTCTCTGTTGGCAGGTGACCTGTAGGGCTGCTCCAGTAAGCCTGGGGGCGGGAAGGCGGAGTCAGAGCCTGCAGGGGGGGTTTGACAGCCCCGGTGCTGCGGCCCAGGCAGACGTCACAAGCTAAGCAGGCACAGGGACAGTCAGCACATGGATGGGAGACTTCAAGGAGTGAGGTGGGGGGGGACGGACGCTGTCCCCTCACAGTCAGTGCTTACCCCAGTGCCTCAGGAGTGATACTAGGGGGCACTGTGCTGCAAGGAGCGGAATGGGGGTGCTCTCCTTTTCCCCCAGCTCAGCACTAGAGGGCACTGTGCCACAAGGAGGGGGTGCTCTCCCTTTTCAGTCAGTGCCAACCCCAGTGCGGTGCTAGGGGGCACTGTGCTGCAGGAAGTGGGATGGAGGGGCGCTTTCCCCTCACAATCAGTGCTGGCCCCAATACCCCAGCATGGCACTAGGGGTGCCGTGCCCTCCCCTCACAATCCATGCTGGCCCCACCTCCCAATGCCCCAGTCCCCTGGAGATCATACATCTAAAACATCCCCTGGTACCTGCCTCCGCACCACTCCCCAGACTGGGGTAGGGAGCAGCCAGGGTGTATCGTGTGTCCCCCACGAGGGGCAGGGAGCTGCACCCAGCCTACCTGAGGTTACTGCAAGGACAGGCCTTCTCAAAGCACTGGCGCAGATGCCCAAAGTCCCGCCCACCGAAGGCAGAGTCTTTGAAGAAGGCCAACTCGGCAAAGAAACGCTGGGCCAGCTGGGGAGGGGCAGGCGGGCCGGGGCACTGATGCGGGACCGTCAGGGTGAGGCCGCCCACCGTAACTCTGAGCAACGTCTCTGGCCGCAGGCTCTCCAGGGAGGGCAGCTGAGGGGCCTTGCCTGCAACAGATCAGGCACCTCGGATCAGACAGTCCCAGCAGCGAGAGCTCCCCACCCCCCAGGCTAGTCCCAACACTCCTGGGCTAGTCTGGCTAGCAAAGGGACTACAACTGGCCATCCTCCCCACTGCGGGGCTCGCATCAGGTCTCCCACACTAGGCAAAGCTGGTGCATTACAACCAACCCTCAGAGGATTCTGGGAAACCTGCTAGGGCACTCTTCCCTCCAAGCAGGGGATGCCCCACAGCAGAAGGGGCTGCAGGTTGGGATTACCAGGCAATGGCAGAGTTGTGGTGGGGGGCAGGGAGGGGCTGGCGGGAGCCCAGTGCTGGGAATAGAACCCAGGAGCCCTGGGCCCCAGAACTTCGCAGGGAGCAAGAGGGGCTAGGCCAATGGAGGTGTGGTTTTCCAAAGGGGAAGGGTCAGGGTGGAGGGGGAAACAGAGGCCCTTCTTGCTTGTTGATCCCCCACAGGGGTGAGGCACTAACCTAGCTGCCCCAGTCAAATTCCAGTTGGGGGTTATTGCCTTCTACCTCTCTCAAACTCACCTGGATGTGGCAGCCCCCATGCCCCACCCCAGAGGCAGCTGCACCTCAGCGTCAGGTGAGGGATCCCTGTATAAACAGCGCCCACGCTCCACCCGAGGTGTGTACACTTACCCCTAGATGGCTGAGTCAGATTTCAGCCATGAGTGAAGGAAGCCTTCTACAGTCAGCGAGCTTCAGGGATGGACTCTAAGCCTGCAGCCCCCAAGCAGGGAATAGAACCCAGAAGCAGTGACTCCCAGGCCTCCACCCGCTCTAACTTACTAGAGCCCCTTATCATCCCAGACCTGGGATAGAACCCAGGAGTCCGGGCTGCCAGCCCCTGCTGCTCTACCCCACCAAACCCCACTGCCTTCCCAGCACTGGGTGGAACCCCACGCTCCCCACTGAAGCGCAGCACGAACCCAGCGGGACGGGCCCCACTCACCTGGCAGTTTGCTCAGGCCCTGCAGGCCCGGGAGGGTAGCAGCAAAGGGGGAGCGGCCGTAGCGCCTGGGGCTGCTCAGGATCAGCTGCAGAGAGAAGCGGAGGTTAGGGATGCGGAGCCAGACCAGGGTGGCACAGACGAGGTTTGGTGGCAGCAAGGTGCTCCCGGGACCACACGGCTTTGGGAGCAGAGCAGGCACAGACAGCTCCAGAGGGCTCCGCCTGGTTCTAGACATGGGAAAGTGGGGGGGAGCTGAGGGGGAACAGTGCCAGATGCTGCCAGCTATGCCCTTCCACTCCGCCCCCCCACCAGCGAGTTCTCACCCCCGGTGCGAAGGAAGGCGGCTGCAGGGGGCAGGCGCTGTAGTCGCTGTGCACAGAGGAGTCGAGCTCGATGTCAGAGAGATCACTGACTGACCGCACGGAGGTCACGCTGCTCGTCATGGCAGCCATGGAGAAGAACATCTCTGGAAGGCAAAGGGGGAGAAGCAGGGTCACGGGAGGGAGGCAGAGTCCCAGCAGAGGGACAGGCAGCCTGTTGTACTGGGAGACCATGCAGCATGTGGGCAGGCACACCAGAAAGTGCTGCCCTCATATAAGGTTTCACACAGTAAGGGGGCTGAGGGGCACCAGCAGAGCTGGGGCGAAAGGGGAGCAGGGCTGGGACACACCGGCGGTGGGTTGGGACTGAGGGGCACCAGAAGAGCTCAGTGAGAGTCCCGGGCTGCACAACTACATGCTCTGGTTTTGTAGTGCACCAGTGCATAGTCTCCATCGCCCTGCAGCGGCAGGGCCACACAAAGGATAAGAGACCTGGTGTTGCTGCCAGCTGCGGGAAATCCTCCCTATGCTGCTTCTGGAGCCAAAGGGCCAAGGCTCCTCATCCTGGCTCCCCAGGCAGGGTGGGGGTGGGTGTGTGTGGATTTGTTTAACAGCTGAGCTTTGTCTGCAGCACACAGGCCACGACGTAGTGCAGATTCTAGCACTGACACCCCTCCTCCCCCAGTGCACCTCGCCCAGACGTCACCTCTGTTCTCCAGGCCCACGAAGCTCTCCAACTCCTCCTCAAGCCGGCCCGGCCCCAAGCCCTGGCCCCCGTGCAGCTGTTGGCTCAGATCCTGTTCTATCAGCTTCAGGTCCTCAGAGTCCAGTGGGCGGCTCTTGCTTAGCTTCTCCTGTAGGCCATTGGCTTCTTGGGTTGGGGAGAGGAGGAGCCGTGGGGGTTAGGGAGGTGCAGAGAGGAGATAGCCCCTGGGGACCAGCTGGGGTACTGGTGGGGAAAGAGGGGCTTGGGCTGGATCCCACTGGCACGTGGGTTGCCAGGCAGAGACAGCTGAGCCCCGCTAAGCGAGGATCTCCCCACCCCAAGGGCAGTACTGATCTCGGGAAGTTGGCACAAGTCAGTCCTCCCAAGAGTCACGAGACATTTGAAAAGATGACGGCTTTGGTCTGTCTCTGGACTTGCCCTGCCCATTCCATGCATGAGGGGGAGTGCTGCCCATGCCCCCTGATTAGTTAAGGTGACGTGGGGCGAGAGCTCCTGCAGCAGAGGCCGCTCCTGCTCCTCCCCTGCCCAGCACTTAATTCTGCCTCCTCAGCATCCAAATCAAACCTGTTCCCCCAGACCCATCTGCTGTGGCCTCACTTCAGCTCCTCTTGCGGTTCTCCCCCCACCCCCTTTTCCCAGGCTGGGCATTGCAAGGAGGGAGAGGGGAGGAGAAGAGCTATCTTGAGGTGCTGGGCTCTCGCTGCTCCCTTCTCCACTCCGCCTCCCCTCCTGGGGGAATGGTTCAGGTTGCTGACCAAGGGGAAGAGAACTCTTCCTTCAGCAGCTCTGATTGGTTGCTCTGCCCCAGGAGGTGGGCAAGTGGGTCAGGCAACCAATCAGAAGAAGCTTCCCCCAACCGCCTGCAGGGGTCAAACTCACGTAAAGGGCTGAAGCTTCTGGTGCCCTCCCCAGGCAGGGCTGCAGCCCAGCCAGCACCTGTCACTGGCAGAGCATCCAGAGAGCTGGCAAGGGGCATGTGGTGCCCAGACAGACAGCCGAGCCCCGAAAGCAGGGGCACAGGGATACTAGGCATGGATAGCTGAGCCCAGATCACAGCAGCGGCTCCTAAGAGATTCTCACAATGGAAGGAGCATCAAGCCAGCAAACCAGGTGGTGATCCCGATTCCTCTCCCCAGGCTCCTCCAGCTCTAACCCACTGGATCCCCTTCCCCTTCCAGGGCTGGGGACAAAACCCAGGAGCCTCTCTAGGTGTTACCAAGAGCTGTGTTTAGCCGGGGTGGAGGAAAGGGTGGAACGACCTCCCAGCGGTGGCTCACCTGAGACACTCAGTGCTGTCAGCAGGTCATGCAGGTAGAAAATCTGCTGGGGGGAGACCAAGAGGTGCAGGGATCCCAGCTTCCCATCCAGCTCCAACTGGGGAGAGGAGACAAGCAGAATTCACTAGGCAGGTTCCTCCTTCTTCTTCCCCCCCGCCCCCACTGAACAGACCAGTGGGCCCATGCAGCACAGCCTGGCTCCCCCTTCCAGATCAGACCAATGGGCTCATCCAGTCTGGCTCCCCTCCCAGCCTCAGGATGTTCTTGAGGCAGTGAGTTCCACAGGTGAATACCAGTAGGTGGTGCACTGTGCCACATCTCCATGAGACCCCCTTTCAGCTGGGAAAAAGGAGGGGGGATGGGATCCCCCCCACCCAATGTTTCTCACCTTGGGCCCGGGAAAGGCCTCGTTCTGCTTGAGTTTGATCCTCATCTCCATGTAGCCGGAACAGCTGCCAATTTGCAGGGGAGGGTCAGGACACTCGGGCGCCTCTCCACTGACTGAGGACAACGACTCGCTAACCTGGGGTTGGGGCTGGGAAGATGGAAAGGAGAAGAGTTTGGTTACTACAAATGGATGAGGCTGGTTTGGGACCAGCAGCCCCTTCCATCCCAAAAGGATTCAGTGGGCTCTCCCTGCATGGTAGCAAGGGAATACCGAGCTGCCAACGCACACAGCTGGGGAGAGAACCCAGAAGCTCTGACTTACAATCCCATGCCTTGTGTTCAGATCAGGATTCCTGGGTTCCTTCCCAAGCCCTGGAAAGGGAGTGGGGTCTAGTGGTTTGAGCAGGGGGCTGGGAGCCACAACTCCTATACATTAGACCCACTCCCCTCCCCCAAGCAGGCCCACCTCTCCCCTCCCACGGCTGTGCCTGGAGGTACCTGGGGGCCAGGCACAGGTGAGGCTGCGCTTTCGGGGAACTCCTCGTAGTACAGCTGCACGCCACTCAGCTGCAGGATCTTGTGCACGAAGGCCGGGGGTTGGTGGATGTCGACTGGGAGCATCTGGTTGGGGTCCTTCACTGCCTCATCGCAGTAATCCAGCCTGGGCGAGCGAGTCACAGGGGACGGGGTTAGACACAGCCACATGGGTACCAGAGCTGGGCCAAAGGTGGCCTCAGACAGCCGGGTACTTAGCACTTAGACTAGCACTTAGAGCAGAGAGGGGGGCTGGGAGACAGGAGTCCTAGTTCTATCCCCAGTTCTGGGGGGAGAGTGGGGCCTGGTTGTTAGAGCAAGGGATGCTGAGAATCAGGAAAGCACTGAAAGGGGGAAGAGCACCCCTCACTGAAGCCTCCACATGGCTCCCTGTACCACCCCATTCCTCCTGGGATGTCTCCCATCCAGGTACCGGCCTGGCTTGACCTAGCTTAGCTCAAATTCTGACAGGATCCCCAGTCTCCTTCTCCACACTTCATTGGATACCCCCCTCCACACTCAGGATCCATCATCCCCTCCACACTCAGGAGCTGAACCCCCATTACCTTTTAATATGCACCTCCAGGGCCACCCCAGTCTGAGAACTGCTGGGTACGTGCTCCACCCGAACAATGGTGTCCAGGAACGTCACCTTGATCCTCCGCAGCACTGGGCAGGGGATGCCAGAGAGAACCAGACGTTAAGGGACAAACTTGCAGTAATTACCTCTGTTTCCATCTGTAGCTCTCAATGTGCTTTACAGAGGAGGGCAGTATTGTTATCCCCATTTTACAGATGGGGAAATGGAGGCACAGATATTTGCCCAAGGTCACAGTGGGGGACCTGGGAGTAAAATCCAAGTCTCCCAAGTTCCTACTCCAGTGCTCTATTCACTAGGTCACACTATCTCCCACCCCAGGGATCTCTGCACTAAGCCTCTCTCCTCTGTCCCATATTGGTTCTTATGGAGGGCGGGTTATCTGGCTTTCAGCCACACAACTGACATCTGCCACAATCTTTCTCCAACCACTCCCTTTGGGGAGGTTGGGGGTGCAGTGGAGTGGTATGTTTTGGGAGCATTTTATCTATCTTCCAACCCTCTGTACATGTTACCCTGAGTTTATACCAGACAAGAAAAGTTGCTTACCACTGAGATTAGTGGTTAGACTGGGAGACAGGACTCCTGGGTTCTATTCCCTGCTCTGGGACAGGAGTGGGGTCTGTGTGGGTTAGAGCACGGGAGGCTTGGAAACAGAACCCAAGAGCCCAATCTCCAACTCTGGGAGTGGACTGGGTTCTAACAGGTTAGAGCAGGGGTGGGACTAGGAGTCAGGATTCCTGAGTTCCATTCCTGGGTCTCCACCTGCCCCTTGGTTCCCCAGCTGCAATCAGATTCCCCCTGGCTCCCACCCTACAAGATCCTGGGAGAGACTCACCCGTCTCGATGGTCTGGGCGAACATCTCGAGGCCCTCAAGAGGCTGTGGGGGCTCCTCAGCCTGGTCCTTCAGGCACTCCTGGGCCAGCTGCATGCTCGTGGTCATGCATGATGACCAGCTCTGCGACTCTGTTCCTGGGGTGGCTGCGGGAACGGAGGGGCACTTCGTTACTGAGGGGCAGTGAACCCTGAAGGCACTGCCAGCCCCATCCACCAAAGGCAGGGCAGGCACACACTCACCGTCCACTTCAGAGCGCAAAACAAAGGCACAGAACAGGAAAGGGACTCAGGCAGAAACAGGATCCAAGCCCCAGGCTACTCTAGCCACTAGGCCTTGGTTTCCACACCTAAAATTGGGGATAATCCTTCCTCTGTCTCGAGCAGGGACTGTCTCTCACTAGGTCTGTGCAGTACCCGGTCCCAGGGGGCCTGGTCTCAGGCCTGGAGAGGTCTGTGCAGCACCTCGCAGTGATGGGGGCAGGGCTCATACTCTCACCCTGGGCGGGGAAGGGGGGGGGGGGAGAGAGATGTCTGTAGGAGCAATTTTAAGAGCCCCTATTAATTATTTCTGCTGGCATCCAAGCAGCCCCCCAGCTCCGAAAGGGCTAACGACCCTCCAGAAGCAGCCACCCACTCCTGGAACCCCAGCTGGTGAGGTCAGTCTCCACCCTGGAGCCCTCACGTCGGGTGCAGCCCATCTCCGTGTGGTGTGCTAGCAGAGACCCCAATCGAGGCCTGGCTGGGACGGGGGCAGGATCCCCAAGAGGTTCGTTAAAACCACCTCTCCTGCAGGTAGCAGGGCAAAACTCACATGTGCGGGGGGGAGAGGGGGGCACTTCACACAGTTGGCCGGCTGTGACCTTTGACCATCACCAGGGCTTATGGGAAATGTGGAAGCAGGGCGAGAGATGCTGAGCACCTCTGCATTGCACGGAGGAAGAACAGCAAATTAAGACACCAGCCATCAGTGCCAGCTACCAGCACTCCCTGGGCCGCCTGCCCCTGGGACCACACACTCCGAGAGCTCAGGCCTCCGCAGCTGGAGCTAAAGGAGCAACACCCCTAATGGGCATGGGGAGCAGGCACTAGCCAGAGCGCAGGCTGCTGTGGCCATGTCCCTACACCAGGGGAAGGCTGGGAGCAGCCCCACCCCTCGGCCCCGCAGGCCCTGCTCTCACCACTGCGGTACTTGGGCCGGCACGTGATCTGCAGCCCTGTCACCTCCACGGTGCAGTTCTCCGTCACCAGCGCCGACCAGGGGATGGTGACCGCGATGCTGTTGATGAAGCCATCCACAATCTCCAGTGGGGCGCTCACTGACTCCAAGAGCTCGTTCACCGACTGCAGGGAGAACAGTGGTCTCTGTCTGAATGTTCCTCTCACCTGGGACAGAGATGCAGCCACCTCTGGGGTGGGGCAAGGGGGCTGTTTATACCAGGATCCCTTGCCCAGCGCTGATACAGCTACCTCTGGGGTGGTGTGCGGAAGCCAGCAGATATTCCCTTCATTGTCGCACAGGGTTATTTGACCAAAGATAGCCGAGAAAGTAGATGACAGTTTTCAGAGCCGCCCTCAGCTGAGAGCTTCATGGAGTTCAAATCTATTTAACCTCCAGGCCCCAAAGTGATTTTGTCAGTATTCAAACTGGCGGCATCTCTGAGCCAAGGGATTTCCAACTTGTTGCTAAGACCACTAAGCTCCTGCGCTCCCATGGGCTCCTACCCCTTCAAACCTTCCCCAATGAAGGACTGAGGGGTTAAGCATCACACCAAATATTAAAGGTAACTTTACTACCTACCATTCTCTGAAGAGGTAAACTGAGGCAGGGAGTCTGGGCAGAGCTAGGAATAAAACCCAGGAGTCCTGACTCCCAGCAGCCACCCCTGCTTGAGCCACTAGACTCTCTCCCCAGAGCCTGGGATAGGGCCCAGGATCCAGGCTTGCAGTTTGCTACCTTTTTGGAAACAGGGAGCTGACTCAGCACTGCATTCCCCACTCCTCCAAGCAGAGGCAGCTCACAACTTCCCAGTGCCTGGAACAGCCAGATTCCACTTCAGGGCCAATCGTTAACCTCAATGGTGAGTGGCTAAGTGTGTGAATCCAACTGGCCTGTCCACATTCCAGCAGGGTACAAGTACCCTGGGCACTTCAAGCTGCACTTCCTGCCCTAGGCTAACATGCCCTGTAGTGCCCCACTCCAGAGCTGGCTGCATGTCACCAGCGGCCAGCTGATTCTTGCATGCTGCACTCTTATCTGGGAATCCTCCCTCTGATGCCACATGACATGGATTGTTGTTCTAAAATCTACTCTGGTGACAAGGGCTGGGGAGGTCAGGTGACTTGGTTGCAAAACCATTTCAGCAGAGGAAGTAGCAGGCTGTCTGGACAAGGTTTCCAGCTAGTTAATTGTAGGCCTCATAGAAATGCTAAGTATTAAGGCTATTGGATTGTTCTGACAATAACGCTTGGGATCCCGACTCAGATCGGAGACCCTCCTCATCAGGCCAGAGGCTGCACAGCCCTGCCCCTCCCCCCCCAAGATCAAGGCCCCTATGGGGCCAAACATTGCACAAAACAAGATCAGGGTCCCCCGTCATACCAGGCACCGCACAGACCAAGAGCAGGGTCCCCCAGCACTGCACAGACGCCCCTCAACCCAAATCAGCCAAGATCAGGATCCCCCAATCGCACCAGCCCCCACACGGACAGTGATGGCCAGTCCCTGACCTGATGAACTTCCAATCGAAACAAACAAAGGATGGGAGTGGAAACTGAGGCACAGAGAGACAGTGGCAGAGCTGGGACTAGAACCCAAATGTCCTTCCTCCCAGCCCAGTGCCCTGGCCACTAGACCATACTGCCACCATGTGTCACACACGGCTCAACAGGAGCAGAACGAGGCAGCCAGTCCAGAGGCAGCCAGCCGAGGCTGCATTGTGCCTCGTGGAACAGCTTCCTGGAAAGCCAAGAATAGGGAGGGTGATTGAGACATGGCAGGGAGGGGAGGGCAGGGCAAGTAAGGAGGGACAGTGGGACACAGTAGTGGTGGTGGAGACACACAGAAGGCCAGTCCCAACATGCCAGGGGAACATCATTCTAACAGGTGTACAGTGACCGCGGCTGCTAATTATAACCCACTCATGAAGGGCAGCAGCCCCGTTCCCCAGCAGGTAGGACAACAACCACCTCGGTTCAAGGGGCAGGACTCACTGGCACTAGGATTATGGGCTGGCTGGCCAGCCCAAAATGGCAACATCCCCCACTGCCACCCCCCAGCCTGGCAAGGAAACTAAGAGAACAAGAGGGAGCAGATTTCCTGAGGGGATCTAGGAGTCAGGTCTAGCAGTTAGAGCAGGGGGCTGGGAGCCAGGACTCCTGGGTTCTATCCCAGCTCTCCTACTAACTCACTGTGTGCCCTTAGGAGGTACAGCCCCTGTGCCTCAGTTTCCCAATCAGAGACAATGCCTCCCCTCTCCACCCCTCTTCCTCTCCCCACAGGGAAGCTCTGTGCTTGTTTTGAAGCCAGGCATGACAGTCAGAAAACCCTGAGTCACAGAGCAGATTAATGAACAGCTCCGGGGCTGGCGTGAGCCCAGGGCATTCATCAGCCCTGGGGTCTGATCACTCACCTACCCACACTCTCCCCTCCCCCCTTTGGCATTTTCTGTATCCATGGCACACCATCAATAACATACATGCAGAGCAGCCTCACCTGCGGTGCCAGGCTAACCCCAGCAACCAGCTAGGCACAACCAAGAGTAACTGGCATTACCAAGCCACTTGCAATATAGCGCCACCACCTGAGGGCCTCCCAGCACCAGCGAGCAGAAGCAGGGAAATCAAGGCACACAGAGGGGAAGGGCAAAGGTTACAGAGGGCACCACTTCAGAGTCAGGAGTTCTAGCTCCCAGCCCTCCCCTGTTGTAAACTACTAGCCCCCCACCCCCCTCGCCGCTCCTAGAGCTGGAGAGAAAACCCAGGAGTCCTGGCTCTTTGCCCCACTCTGACCCTCTAGACCCCACTCCCCCATTTTGACACTGACATCAGAAATATCTCCCCCTCAATTGCTACACACAGCAGTGGGGTTCAGTTTCACACTCTGCCACAGAGCCCCCGTGCAAGCTTGGGCCAGTCACTGCCTTTGGTCTGTGCCTCAGTTTACCCATGTGTAAAATGACCTTTCGGGGGAGAGAAATGGAGAAATCTATTATTAACATTAGTGAGGCTTCCACAGAGGATGCCACAGATTCAGCTTTGGGTCCATTCCCAAAACAGGGAGCCAAAGAGACCCTGGCAAATTCCAGAGTGGCTAGGCAACTGTGGACAGAACAGGACTAAATGAGGCAGCAGCACCTCAGAGGAGAGATGCCATGAGGAGCCCATTCCCCCTTGGCTGTCAGGGCCTACCAGCTGGGGGAAGCAGTGCGGGCAACATCAGGCAGGGATCTCTGGGCAAGAGACAGCCACAACCCATTAGCAGATTGTCCGCCAACAGCCTTGCTCCCCCATGCCACCTCGCTCCAATCAGACCCTATTCCCCTTTCCTTTGTCCCTGGGCCCAAATATCCACCAGCCATGAGATGTCAGGATCTGAGACGGTACAGGTGGCAGAAACCTATGGGGACTCTCCCCACACCCCCAATCCTCCCAGCTGCCCCACCCCTAAGGTGGCTGCATTTCTGGGGCAGGGGAGTGGAGAACTGAGGCAGGAGATGGGAAGGTGGATGGCCACATGCATCGGCTCATGGCTTTACAGCACCCGAACCTGGAGGCCAGCTGACTCACCCAGCTTCTGTGGTGACCGCCCTCTCTGTGACCATGACCCTGTCCCACCTCCATCTCCATTAACAGCACCTGATGCAATAATGGGAGCTCAAGATGACCAATGACCCCAAAGGCAGCAGCCATAAAAGCTTCTAGCAGCCCGGGGAAGAGGCAGAGGTACACACATACACTGCACTGGGATCAGCTCCAGAGGAAACAGACACCCAAGAGCCATCTACTGCCAGAGTCCAATTCCCAAAGGTTGGATCAGAACCAGACCACAGCCAGCAGGGATGTGTCACACAAAAGCACCACCCCACAGTGCCAGGGACATTTGCAGCGAGTGGGGGGCTCAGGAGGCAGCACTTTCCCCTCCCAGTCAGTGCTGAACTCAATGTCCCAGCCCCAGGGTGGTGCTAGGGGGGGCCTTGTGCTTCAGAAAGTGGGGTGGGGACTCAGCAGGGGGTGCTCTCCCCTCTGCAAGAGTTCAAAGGTGAGTCACAGCACTGGTGTCCCTCCCACATGCCTGCAAGCAGCTAAATCAGGGGTTCTCAAACTGGGGGTCGGGACCCCTCCAGGGGTCATGAGGTTATTACCTGGGGGGTCACGAGCTGTCAGCCTCCACCCCAAACCCCGCTTTGCCTCCAGCATTTATAATGGTGTTAAATATATAAAAAAGTGTTTTTAATTTATTGGGGGGGGGGGGGGGTTCACACTCAGAGGCTTGCTATGTGAAAGGGGTCACCAGTACAAAAGTTTGAGAACCACTGAGCTAAACCCATCACTCAGCCCCCTAGGCTCTTCTCTCCCCCCCATTCTGTTGATGTCCCTCAATTCCAAGCAACAGCCTCACTGAGTGGCTCCACTCTGATTCTCACTCCCAACCTCTCCCACCCCAAGAGCAACACACCCCAGGCCCCAACCAGTTTTCTTGTCCCCTCATGCCCTTCACACTGGGGCACTGAAAGCCAGGCCCTGACACTCACCACAACACCATGCTGGGCTATTATTTGGGACCTGGGGACATGACCCACGACTCAGGGACATACCCCACTTCCCTAAGACACTACACCTGGGGTGACAGCAAGGTTATTAACCCAGCAGCTACAGCAGCCTCTCCCCCAACCCAAGGTGGGCAGAAGACAAGGAAGGGTGGCCCAGGTACAAGGGAGGTGGAGAAACTGAGGCACAGCACTGCTGCTAATATAAACCAGGGGAAGAAATGTAAGGGTGGGCTAAGTGGGTGAATGGCTCAAATACAAGCACACACCCCACATGGGGTAACACTACAGAGTTGGGCTCCCCAGGAGTGGGAGTGAAACTTCTAGCATTAGCTTCATACCAGCCTAGATAGGGGTAGGAGACAGAGCACTGGACTAGGAGAGGGTGTCTGTCTGTCCAGCCCTTTCCTGGTTGTCTCATATCAGCCAGGAGACTGGCCAGATAGGCTCAATGGAACTTCACCTCCAGCAAATGAAATCCAGAAGGAACAGGCCATGGAAATATACCAGCATCAGCACCCCACGGACTGTCCTAGCACACAGGGTGGGAGTTTAAGGATTAACCAGGTATTTCCCCGTCCCAACTCCTCCATGAGGCCACTTCCCAAGTGGTCCGTCCCCCCCTCCGCCCAAAAACACACAGTGCAGTTACTGCTCTATAAGCTGGGTATTTCAGAGACACGACCCTGAGCATGGAGTACTGCCTGGGCAGGTGGGAGGCAGTGAAACACGCAAGGGGTGGCAACCCATCCTGAAGCTAGTTCTTCCTGGTGGGATCAGTCATGGTCACTAATCGCACCCACCCTCTCTTCCCAGTCACCAGTCTGCTTTCTGGCCCTGCATACACCTGGTTCCTACCCTATCCCCTTCTCACCCACAGAGCCATGCTGCCCTGTGTCCCTCACCTACATATCCAGGCAGATGCCTCTCAAGGTTCTTACTACTCCTCCCTGAGCTCCATCCCAGGCCCTCAACCCTATGGATCAGGGGATATGACCCCCATCTGGGCTCCCCACATCACCTGGTTCTCCCCTCTTCCCCTTCAGCTCCCAGCAACAGATCTAGGCCCATGCCACCTCCAGTGCCTCATCACAGATTCCAGCCCCACCCCAACCAACCTCGTCCCCCACCTCCACCTCAGAATCCTGTTTCCCCTTTGGCTCACCCTGTCCTTCTTCAAGGCCCCACAGTGTCCTGGACCCCAGATATAGACCCCAGCCCTTCCAGCAGTTCCCAGCCTCTCACCCATATATTGAGGTCGATGTTCCCCAGCCCCCGGTACCAATCCCAGCCACACCCATCCAGCGCCCTGTCTTCCCCTAGTCCCAACCAGCCCCCTCATCCATGTGGAGGTGGATGTCGTGCAGCACAACCCCTCCCCTCCAGTTCCCCACCCCCCATGTCGAGGTGGATGTCCCGCAGCGCCCCCACCCCTGATCACTGCCCCTCACCCAGATGTCGAGGTGAATGTCCCGCAGCGCCCCGGCGCCCTGGTACAGGTCCAGGCTGAGCTGCTCCAGGCTCAGCCGCTCTTCCAGGTAGTGGCCCAGGTAATGCTGCAGCAGGTAGCGGCAGGCCCGCTTCTTGATGGAGCTGGACCAGGGGAAGAACCAGCGGGACATGGCTGGGTGAGGGACGGGGGCCTGGGGGCGGCTCTACTCGGCCCGGGGTGCGCCCTCCCCACCTCAACTTCACTCTGCCCCCCACCCCCGGCTCCGCGGCCGGCTTGTTTTCCCCCAGCACTGGCCCGCTGGCAGGGCAGGCCCCGCACTGATTGGCTGGGAGAATGTGGCCCGTCCCCTCTCGCTCTGTTCTGATTGGCTCCGCGGGGAAGCGCCACAAAGCGACCCAGGCAGGTATGAAATAGAGTCCAGAGACCGAGACTGCGTGTGCGCACGTTTTTGCCGCTGTAAAGGGGCTCGGACCGTGCATGCGTCCCACTGATCAGAGCAACAAATGGACTCTCCGGGCGCTAAATAGGTCTCGACGCCTCCTTACTGCGCATGGGCGCAGTGGGCTGAGCTAGAAAGCGACACCCCTAGTGCCAGATAGGTGCCACCCACCCGTCCCCACAGCGCATGCGGGAAGTGGCCAATACCAGGAAGTGGAGTGAAATAGTTCCTAAGGCCTCATTTTACAGACAGGGAACTAAGGCAGAGGCTACGTGACTTGCCCAATGTCACCTGCAAATAAATAGCAGAGACTAGACTTGAGCATGGGTCTTTTGAGTCCTAAGCATGCAGCCTAGCCACTGGACCATCAGCCAAGAGCCCCAGATAATACCATGCCTGGAAGGGGACATGGTGAGGGATGGGAAAGGTTCAATTAAACATTGGCTGGGACTTAACAGGATGCAATAACGTATCGATGTCCTCTCAGTGGAATGTGATGTCATCATTCTGTGTGGTGATGTCATTGTGCTCCTTTGTGGTGTCATTTCACCTTCCCAATAAAATTGGGCCCAGCCATGCCTGTAGCACATAACAGTTCAGTCTCCTCTGGACTGAAATGCTTTAGCTGTGACGTTAACTAAAATATTTGAGCTAAATATACGGGTAACTGGGTGAAATTCTCTGGCCTGTGATATAGAGGAGGTCAGACCAGAGATGATCTAATGGTCCCTTCTAGCCTTAAACTCTGTGAAACTATTAAACCAACCAGAGACTCCAGCTGGGAGGAACAAAAGCAGCCAAAACAAGGACCTTTGGACAGCCAGAGAACTGCCCACAGTTTTGGTTGGACTTTCTCTGCCATATGCTGATTGGCTGTTTGCTCTAACCCTCTACCACCCTCACACTTTCTTCATCCTGCTTCACTCTACACCCGTCTCTCTTACCCTCTCCTCCCCTGCCCTGTCCCTCTCATCATCCTTTTCTACACCTTTCTTCCCATTTAGCCTCTCCGCTCCGAAATAAAACCTCCCCACCTCCTCAAAATCATTAAACTAAAATGCTATTTGCTGCCATCACATAGATTGCTCTGCCTGTGTAGGATACCCCTTCCCCCACGCTGTGTCTGTCTGATCTATTGAGATTGTAAGATCTTAGAGGCAGAGTCTGCCTGCTACTCTGTGTTTGTGCAGGGCTTAGCACAATGGGGTACCATTCTTGGCTGGCCCTTAGGCACTACCATACTAAACTTGATGAACAACAACAATAATAGTGCTGCATTGTAACATCACTGTGTTACATTGTGATATCATAGCACTGTATTTTGATGTCATAGTGCAGCATTATGATGTCATTGCATTGCCTTGTGATGTCCTAGCACTATATTATGATGTCACTGTGTGAGACTGTGATACCATCATGCTAGCTGTATTGTGATGTTAGTGTGCTTCCTCATGATGTCACAATGCTGTATTGTGATGTCACTATGTCACATTCTGATATCACATTGTGATTAGCTGTGTTGTGATGTCATAGTGCTGCATCGTGTTGTTACAATGCCATTGCACCCCAGGAAAATGTCAACAACTGGCATGGATAAAAGCCAGTGAGGCATTGTCAAAACATCACCCAATTGCACTAGAATGTCCTCCCGGTGGTAGTGCAGAAATGTCACACTGGCAGCACATGCAAAGTGCCCTCGCTGTGGCACAGCACCACAAGCTGGTGTCCATATGCTGCTGCAGCATCGAGCACACCAACATCATGACAACCCAGGCAACAGCATGGCACATGGAGGGGATGCTGTGGCATCTTATGGTCTCCCCAAATTCTCCTGGCAGCTGCCAAAACCCCACAAACCGAATCTTCCACAAGGAAAGCGGGAAGATTGTGGAGAATCCACGATGGGCAGCAACTTCAGCTGTGGTTAGACAATTCCTTTCCTATACTTGTTCTGTGTTTGTACAGCTCCTAGACTCCCTAGAGCACAATTGGGGCCTGGTCCGTGATTGCAACTCCTAGCGCTACTTCAATACAGAGAACAAATAACAATAGTGGGACATTCTATACCTTGGGGGAGCGTACTGTAACCCCCATATTCCTCATTTTCATATAATCGTGATCTTACATATAAAGCATGCCTTGTAAGGTATCGGGGAAAGGTTATGATTTGCTGAAAGTCATTTCTCTATCCATATATGTGTATCATTAATGCATATGAAGTTATGAGAATTGTGTTGTATGGTGGTCACTAAAACATGCTGTAAATTGGGGAATCAGCCAGATCTTAGCTCCCCAGAGGCAACAGGCGGGGTGTCAAACAACCCATCAAGAGCCATTGTCCAGCAAGGGAGCTACAATGCAATGACTCACCTGCATGAGGCCACACCAGGGAATTGCTCAACCTTGCTTGGGGAGACTCAGCAATGCCCCCCTGACATGCCTGGACATGTGCTCCCCAAACTCATGGACTGAGCGTATAAAACAGACAGAGTGGACACATACTGGGCCCTTCTCCTGCCCCCACCTTCTCTGCAAGCAACTAAGACACTGAGAAGAAGACAAGACTCCAACAGAGGAGATTGGCCCAGGTTTGAGGAACAAACTATATTAAGGACTGCAATATCCAACGGGGTGAGAAAAACTGCTTAATCTAGATGTTGCCCAGTCTAATAGGGTTGAGAGTTTAGACTGAGTGCTTATCTTTTATTTTATTTTGGTAACTACTCTGACTTTTTGCCTTAATATCACTTAAAATCTATCTTTGTAGTTAATAAATTTGTTTGTTTATTCTACCTGAAGCAGTGCGTTTGGTTTGAAGTGTGTCAGAGACTCCCCTTGGGATAACAAGCCTGATACATATCAATTTCTTTGTTAAATTGATGAACTCATATAAGATTGCGGCATCCAGTGGGCATAACTGGACACTGCAAGACGGAGGTTCCTAGGGTTGTGTCTGGGACCCGAGATATTGGCTAGTGTCATTCGGTTGCACAATCCAAGGAGCAGCTTACATGCTAGAGGCTGTGCATGAACAGTCCAGGAGTGGGGGGTCTCACAGCAGAGCAGGGTAAGGCTGGCTCCCAGAGTCAAGGATTGGAGTGACATAGCAGATCACCAGTCCGGATAACACCAGAGGGGAACGTCACAGTCATCTTATTTTCTAACCATAATAATCTTATTTTCCATCTGCCTCCAACAGGCAACTCCACAGGCTCTTCAGCAATCACAAAATCAGTGGCCAGAAGGGAACAATCAATTCCAACATTTCAGGGACTGTTGTAGGTCTCAATGGGCAGTAGCCTCTGGATTATGGGGAAATTCGGAAAACCGGAAGAGACCAGTTTCCACTACAATAAGGCCAATTTGGTGCAGCAAGCAGAGGAAGCTCTGTGGAGCCACCTGCTGCTGCTTAGGAAAATCACAGGCAGTAACATGATGCTGTTCTTTCTCATCAGGTGTACAGCCTGGCCTCCACAAGCAATGAAATAATAATGTACAGCGCCTAGCACAATGGAGCCCTGGCCCGTGAGTGGGGCTCCTAGGCACAGCTGAAATGCAAATCCCAAATACCAATGCGAACTTCTGAACACCCACACCCGCTGTGCGAGTTTGTGAACTGTGACGGAGTGATCAAAGGGCATCAGCACTGAATGGCTGTCTCCCGGGGAAACAATCGGGTAGCTACTGGCAATGCCAAAGGGAATCGCTCTTCCCAGAAGCCTGAACACACGGCTGCACCTGATCCACAGGGGCAGAGACTGTGCTTCTCCCAGCCAGAGGGTGGCATTTCCATGGCCACAGACACAAGGCCCAGAAGGAACGCTTGCCTCCACAAAGGGCTGGGACCAAACCCAGGGCCTTGTAAAGGGGGCTGAGGTTAGAGAGAGGGGATGGGGTGCAGGAGTTTGCTGTTTTCCATAGACCTGTAACTCTCCAACGCTTTCAGAGAGAGTGTGTATGTGTGTGTTTGCATGTGTGTGTCCCTGCTGCCCCCAGCTGGAAGGAATGAGCCCTGCTTTGTGTGCAAGCGCACACACATGCATAAGAAATTCCTTTGCTAAGTGTGTGCGTTTCCCTCCTTTGCTGCTGAGTTAACCCTGAATAGTGTAACTAGGAAAACCAGGGTTCCCACAGCCAGGTAGACGCCAGGGGAGAAATATATAAGCAACTTGGGGACTCGGGAGGACTGGGGCACTGTTTCCAGGGTCTAGGCAGCTGAAGTCCCACTGCTCAAGAAGGGTGTCAGAAATGGGGTATATCCCTGGGAGACCCAGCGCAGGGACAGGGATCAGACTCAGACACAGGGGGCTGAGCAGCATGTGGGATCCAGCAGTTGGAGCCCATCACAACAAACCAGTGTCCATTTGGAAACCAGGATTGGACCAGTTTGTGATCCCAGGGTATTAGCAGTGGCTGTCCCACCTGGCTACTTAACATAGCAAACACATGCTGCATACGGTCCATACAATCCCCAGTCTTGGACCACTGCAGTCAGTACTACTTCAGGAGGAAGAGCATCCCATTGATTCCTCAGCATGGCTTCTGGTCAGCTGATAATGCTATGGCAGGGGGAGTGTCACCAGATGGCGCTGTCACACATAGCCCTACAAGTTATTTAACTCAGCATTGAGTCTTTGAAGCCACACTGTATCATTGTTGGTTTTGTGATGTAAATATTTTCTTTCCAGATGTGCTGCTGTTGCAAGCAGCAAGAGAATTTGCTCTTTGCTTTAATCTTTTTAAACCACATCAGTTCTGGGGGGCAGAGCAGCTCCCTGGGAACTGGGCATGGGTGTTTGGGTGGAGTTTACAGAAAGAAGGGATTGTCTGCAGTGCTGTTTGTGTCCACCTCTGTTCCAGGACTGGTGCATATAGCACAGGGGATAAACAAGCTACACTAAGAAAATACTCACTGATTCTGTCTCACTTACTTCTCCTCTGATAGGAAACCAATTTACAAGGTTCTGACACCAGCTATGGCCGAGGGGCAGCAATATTAAATAGGTGCATTTCAACAGAGGTCACACAAAAGGCTTTCCATGTCAAAACCCTTCCTAGCAAAGGGGATTTTCTATGCAGCTAATGGATATGGAGAAAGGTTAAGTATACAGAATAAAACACCGTCACGTTAATATGTGCTAAGCAAATTGATTCAAAGTCCAATCTACCAATTCTGCCCCAGCATTTGCCAGCCCCGATGAGCCATGTGTAAATCAATTGTGAAAAGCACTGCAAGCAGGTCAATTCCATGGTAGTATTGGATACGTGCCGGAAAGAGTTAACTACGCCAGCTCTCTAAGGGTTTAGAGTCAGCCTAGTGGGAAGAAATGTCTCCCCTCTTCATCCTGTGACAAATGAACACCAAAAAACTAAAAATCCAAGCTGGAGAATCCCAGATAAAAAGCACACTTTCAAGATTTTGCTTCTGTGATAAAAAGCTGGTTGTCTGGTTCTATCTCTATCTAGTTCTGTAGTGGGGCCTATCATGCTAGTATCTGAGCCTCCCACATATTAGTAGATTTATCCCCATAACCCCCACGGGGCAGGGAAGTATCATTAGCCCCACTTTACAGATGGGGAAATTGAGCATCAAGCGATGAAGTGACACGCCCCAGGTCACACAGGGAGCCAGGATTTGAACTCAGGTCTCCAGAGTCCAGTCTAGTGCCTGACACAAGAGCCTGTGTTTAGAATTTGGTTTTCTTGGTTCCCCTGGCTTCTTTCCTCAGTTCCTCTTTCTTGCTCCTTTTCTTTCTTGCTCTGAAAACAAAGGGAGAAAAGAAGAACAAAAGCACCAAACAGCTGGATCATTAAAAATAACAATTCATAATTAATGACTCTTTGTCCTTTCATCCAAGGCTTGTGTAAAGTGTTTAAGATCTGTCCTTCTATCCATCCCCATATACACCTCCTAGATAGCAAGCTATCGATCCATCGCCATGCACACACACACACCCCTAGTCATCCCAAACACCCCAGCTATCTATCCAGACATCGCCATACACACCACCCTCTATCCATCCACACATACTGCACCCATCTATCATACATTCACACACTTGTATCCATGTACACACACTCTCATGTTCGCACATACACTCATGCTCAGACACACACAATCCTGCCCCCAGCCCTCACACAGTGCCCATCATACCCACCTGTCCTCCACCTGCTTCATCGTGTCGGCTAGTGGGACCCCCAAGGTCTCTGGTAAGCAATTGACCAGGATGCCAGCTGTGATGGGCACTGCCCCGAACAGGAGCAGGGGCAGGAAGGAGACAAAGGCCTGGGTCATCTGCACCATGGGGGCTGCCACCGCTCCCAGCCGGGCCATCATATTGGTGACCCCCAGCCCTGTCTGCCTGGGGAGAAGGGGAAGCCACAGAGAACTGAGCAATCCCATTAAGGCTGGATACTTTATACAAATAAGCAGATGGTCTAATTTGCATAATTTATGAATAAGCAACTCTTTATTTGCATAACCCCCTTGCAGTCAAATCCATTCATTCCCATGCCAGACCCATCAGTTCTCAGCTCCACCTCCCCATTGGACACATAAATACATCACTGGCCCCCTCCCTCCATCAAGATCTGCCCCAGGCACAGCTCCAGGGCTCCCACAATGGGACACTGAAGCAGCTGCTTGAGACCCCAGGTGGGGGAAGCTGAACTCAGGAGTGTCCCAGCCAAATGGGGAGGCTCAGCAGGATCTGCCCCAGCAGGACCGGAGGGCGCAGATGATCGGAGACACCCACAGAGCTCAGCCATGTCCAAGCTGAGGAGGGACTGGAACGGCTAGCTGAATGAGGGGGACATCTTGGACCTGAGCAATGGGACCCTTAGGCTGGGCCTCAGGGCATCATTCCTCACCATGCGGGGGGTATTAGATTGAACATCCCAAGTCACTAGACTCCCAGCCCTGCTCCTTGTGCTTCAGGCAATGCTGCCTCCATTGATGCTGTCCAGCAGAGGGCGCCGCCCCACTCACCTGATGACAGTGGGGTAGAGCTCAGTGGTGTACAGGTAGGAGCAGCTGGAGGAGGAGGAGAAGAGCCCTTTTCCCAGGACAGTCAGGGTAATCAGCAGCACCTCCATGTCTAGGGGGAGCGAGGGGAGGAGGACCCAGAATGCATCAGGCTGAGAAGAGGTCCCACCCCAATGCGCTGTATCCCCTTTTGCTCTGGGGGTGCCTGTCGCTAACTCAGAGACCCAGCATTGGGTGATGGGCAGCCCAGGACCAAACCCGCCACACTGGGGCTGCATGGCACCATAGCTGGGCAGGGGCACTGTCACTTACCAGTCCCCTGGGCCACCTGTACAATCTCGGCCACTGGCAAAACCTCCTTCCCACCACCAAAGCCACCCCAGCTTCCACCGCACCATCACTGGCTCAGTTTCCTGCACAGCAGGGAGGATGGGATACCAGGCTGGATGGGCCCATTGGTCTGATCTGAGATGGCAGGGAGTGGGGGCTACCGGGTCTGATCGGGGCTGGGCTCCATGCTGGTGAAGCCCAGGGCAGCGGGGAATGCTATGCCGACTTGGCCGAACACCCTGGACTCACCCTGCGGCACGGGGATGCTGGCCAGGATGAAGAGTCCCCCCAGGACCAGGCAGGCGGCCTGCATGAGCCGGCGCCCCAGGCGGTTGGCGACAACAGCCACCAGCATGCGGAAGGGCATGTCCACAGCGCCAAAGATCAGCTGCACCAGGAAGATGCTGATGCCCCCGAAGCGCTGCAGGTCCAGGGCCAGGTGGTAGAAAGAGAAGCTGTTGGAGAACCTGCCAGATGGGGTGGGGAGAACTGGGGTGAGGGGGGGCTCAAATGGGGTGAGAGTCTGGCTGTCTCCCAGCCCCATTCCCGTCTGTTTGTCTCTCTCTCCTTCTTCCGTCTGTCTCCCCTTCATGTCTGTCTCTCCCCCTCCTCTGGTCTGTTTGGTTCTCCCTCTCCATTTCTGTCTCTCTTTGTCTCCAGCTGCTCGGGCGGGGCGGGGGGGAGGGGGAGGGGAGACTTTCCTGTTCACATGGGGGGATCCCCACAGGGTTTTGGTGACACCCACATTTACTTCCAGGGGGTTCCCCCCACTGGAGAAACTCCCTGCCTAATTACAAACCCAGACACTTGGGGGCCAAAGCAAAGTTGAGCCTCCCCCATGCCTCCTCTTAGCTTAAGTCAGTGCTGTGGGGATAAACACTCTGCTCTCATCCTGACCATGGAATCCTCTGGGGGGCTAAGCAGCATGGGGACTAGAACTCAGATCCTCCTGCCATCTGAGCCCCAGGGGAATCCCCCTCCTCAATCAGCAGTACAGGGGCTCTGACACACAGCTGCCCCTAAGTCCCGCCCCCTGCCATCTGAGCCTGAGGGGAATCCCCCTCCTCTGCCCCTAAGCCTCACCTCCTGCCATCTGAGCCCCAGGGGAATCCCCCTCCTCTGCTCCTAAGTCTCACCTCGTGCCATCTAAGCCCTGGGGAATCCCCCTCCTTAGCCAGCAGTATAGGGGCTCTGACACACAGCTCCCCAAAGCCTTGCCCCTGCCATCTAAGCCCAGGGGAATCCCACTCAACAGGAGACAATGGTGCAACCACACTCCCCAGTCAGTTCATCACACTAGTATTGTTAGCCTAGGGGGTACTGATGGGGGCAAGGGGAGCCCCTTACCAGGCCAGCATGAGGCAGCAGGTGACCCCACGCATGGGCGCTGTCCGGAACAGCTCCAGGGCAGAGTGCCGGGAGGGCCCTGAGCTCTCTTCCTCCTGCTGCATCTCCAGCCTCAGTGTCTGGGGAGGGAGAGAAGGTTGGAGCTGAGAGCAGGGTGGAGAAATCACACCTCTTCTCTACAGGGGGAGATGGGCAGAGCCAGGGAGAGAGAACCCTGGGGCTTGACACCCTGCCCCCCCCATCTTTAACCACTAGACCCCACTCCCCTCCAAGATCCAGGCATAGAACCTAGGAGTTCTGACTCCCAGCCCCCCCTTCTCTAGCCACTAGACCCCACAGTGTACCCTGTGCCCCATACCTCCAGGGAGATGCCCTCCCCCTCCAGCTTCTCGCCGTTGATCCGGGCCACCCGTCGCAGGTTCCTCAGAGCCATCTCAGGCCTGTGGTTGACGATGAGCCAGTGTGCGGACTCTGGGATCCACCTGGGGAGAGGGGGGGGTTGGACCGGGGCTCAGAGAGAGAGAGAGGAGGGCATGGTGCCTGCTGAAGACCGGGCACCCATGTCCCCAGGGCTCTGGGCAACAGATCTGGGATTTTGTGCTTCCCTGGCAGTTGGTCTATCAGGGGAACAGGGCTGCAGGGTCTCCATTTGGACCAGGCGACAGGCTACCGCTGCCATGGGGTGTGGGCCCCCTCTGGGCTCCCAGACACAGGGTCCTGCGGCTCCTGAGACCATAATGCCACCCCTGCCTGGAGCCGTGGCTCCCTGTGGATGTGTGGTCCCCCTACCTCTCAGCCCCAAGGGCACCTACCAGCTGTAGAGGAAGAAGAGGAAGAAGGGCACTGAGGATGCCAGCTGGAGCTGGCGCCAGTCACGGATGGCATATGCCAGTCCAGCCAGGAGCAGCTGGCCCAGCGTCAGGCTGCAGGTGAGGATGGTGGACACCATGGCCCGGAACTGGGATGGGATCCACTCCAGGGCTGGGGGCAATGGGTAGGATGAGACGCGGCACCCTCCAACCTCACCCTGCCTGCCCAACCTTGGGGAGCAGGGCTCAACCCCGCACCCCTCTGCGCTGGGTGGGCCCAGGGTGGGGCAGTGGGGGGAGAGCTGCCCTCCATGCACCCACACATAGAGCCCGCCCCCAGGACCCCCTACACACTTCCCGCCCCTCCCCAAGCAACCTCCCTCACATTTCCCCCTGCCACACAGCCCCCCAAAATCCCACACAGTCCCTCCCACACAAAGGCCCCCATCACAGCTCCCCCACATCCCACACCACCAGCCCCCCACAAACATCCCCCCTTACACACACGCCCCCCACTCTTCACACACACACCCAATCCCCCAGGCCCCCCACTCCCAACCTCACACTTAGCCTCCCCCCCATGCCAGCTCCCCCCCCAGACCCCCTCCCCACTCACTCAGGCTGCTGCCGTTGAGAATGAAGCCTGCGATACCCATGCCGCTGAAGAAGCGGAAAGCGCAGTAGGCTGCCAGGTTGGGGGCGAAGGCGGCGCCTGTGCCCATCACACCTATCTGCAGCAGGGACCAGAGCAGCAGTGCCCGGCGCCCCAGTCTGCAGCAGAGGAGACAACACCATTGAAGAAAGGGGGGATACAGGCTGGATGGGCCCATGGGGCTGATCCGGGGGGGGGACGACAGGTAGGGGGGATACTGTTTTACTCACCTATCTGCCAGGCCCCCGTAGACCAGTGATCCCACCAGCACCCCCGCCATGTAGATGGACTGGGCAAAATCCTTGAGAGCGCGCTGGCCACAGACCAGGTGCCACTGGGGAGGAGTGGGGAGAGGGGTGTGAATCCAGGGGTGCCCCATGGCACTCTGCACTGCTGGGCAAAGGGCTGACTGCATAGTCAGATGGGCTTCAGGGACACAGCTGGCACAAAGGGCCAGGAACTACACCTATGTCTCCTCTGCCCACCTGAGCTACCTGAGCCCTGACTAGTATCTGTACCCTGGCAGCACCTAGAGGCCAGGGCCCTGCTGTGCCAGGCATATGTCCAGCTGAGCCTCCCACATCAGTCTGTGCCCAGCTGTGCCACACACACACACTTGTGCTGCCCGTGCCTGTCTATGACAGGAATCCCCAACTGTGCCATCCATGCCCACCTGAGCCCACCTCCGTCCTCTGAGCTTCCCCCATTCCACCTAAGCCCCATCTGAGCCCAACTCTGGTCTCCAAACCCCAGCACCCTCCTGTGCCATCCAAAGCCATTGATGGGTTCTGAGTGCCCCTTTGTGTCCCTTCCCCATTTGCCACTGGGCCATCTGAGCTCACCTGCACTCACCTGGACCCACTTGGTCAGAGCCCAGCTGGGCCATCCCAGCTGTTCCTCCTGTCCATCCTCACCAGTGCCAGCCCAGCTGCCCCTGCTGTCCATGCCCACCAGTGCCACCCAAAACCTCCCTTGCATGCCCACCTGCAGATCCCATGCCCACCTGAGCCCTGTGACCCCCACACCTTGTGCCCAAGCCTGCCAGCACCCATGCCCTTCAAATGCCCTGTGTCCCTTTTATACCCTGCTGATTCCACCACACTCCCGTGTACCACCCATTGCTGCCAACAAAGCCCTTATCCCCGCCTTGGCCCGGCGCTGTCCATGCAGCCAGGACTGGAGCTGAGATTCCACAGCCCCGCACAAGGGCTGGGGGGACAGGACAGCGTCCCTCCTCCTCTGCCAAATCTGGGGTCCGGAATGCTGGGTGGGGCCTGGACCAGGGGATCATGGGTTGTTCCAAGCGGGTTACTGTGTAACCCAGTTGGGCATGGGGCAGCTGGCAGCATGACATGTCACGCGTGCGCTAAGAACAGGAGAAGGGATTGGCACAGGATCCGCGCCAAGGAAAACACCAGGACTGTCATCCATTATCCCGGCTCTCAGAGGGGTGACTCAGGCTGAATTTCTGCCACAGCAGGCCCCTGTGGGCTGGCAGGAGGGGCACAGAAGCACAGGCCCTTGGGCAGCGCCAGGAGGGCTGATGCCAAGGCAGAAGTGCCACCCTGTAGAGCAGGACTGAGCCCGGGCGCTGCTCCATGGCACACCAGCCCCTGTTGAGCCCCCTCCCTCCCCCCCATTCCCTGCAGCACAGCATCCCCTAGCACTGCACTAGGGTACTGGAGTCAGCAATGCCTACGAGGGGGCAGTGCCCCCTACTAGGTCCCCCCTCACCCAGTTCCCTGAAGCACAGAGCCTCTCAGTGCCATGCTGGGGCCAGCACCAATTCAGAGGGGAGGGTGCCCCCTGCTGAGCCACCAAGCTGGCTCCCTGTGGCACGGCATCCCCTACTGCTGGGGTCAGCACTAAGAGCACCCCCTAGGGAGCCACCCCCCTTCTCCCTGCAGCAGCACAATCAGTGCAGACTCCACGGGAAAAGCAGCCTCTAGTGAGCCCCCCGCCTGGCTCCCCAGAGAAGCTCGGCACTCTGCCAAGGTCTCCCATCCAACTACTGAACTAGCTGGGCCTTGCTTAGGTGATGAAACCTCTGAGGGGGCATCTCAGGGTCTCGCTGAGTCATCATGGAGCTTGGCCAACCTGGCAGCCTCCAGGCTAGCTCCTCCCACCTCTAGCTGGCTCAGAAGCCCCGCCCTGTGTCACCTCCTGGCTGGCGTTGACTGCGCAGTCAATGCAAGGGCTCCCTCTAGTGAGTCAGGGCAGCACGGGGGTCCCTGCACCGCAAGGCTGTGAGCACCCACCCTTTGCTCCAGGCCCTGCCAGAGCACAGCCTTGGTCCTGGTCTACAAAGGCATTCATGGATCAGATCATAGCTACAGTGGAGACATCTCCTCCATGTAGGGCCGGCCAAGGCAGGGAGCTCCTGCAGGGCCACGGCAACCACAAAGCCCAGGCTAGCTGCCACAGAGATAAGGCGTGGCCAGTCAAGTGGTTCAGGCCCAGGGGAGAACTTCCAGAGGACATGAAGCTAAGCCACAGCCCGATAGCCCCGCTGCTTGTTAGATAACACTTTGCCACCAAACTGATCTAACAGCCCCCTACATAAAACACAGTCTGTATGCCCCCAAGAGGAAGGAGAGCCAGAGATGCCATGTAGTCCAGTAGGCACCTTGCTATGCCAGTCTAATGCATGAGACAGGCTCAGATACTATGGGTGAGAGAGGGAGGGGTGGATGGACGGATAGGGACATAGATAGATGGGTCGGTGAATGGATAGGTGGATGGATAGATAACCAGCCTGTGATGTTGTCACAGCTCCGGGTCCCCGCTCCCCTGGAATGATCCCTCACGCTCCCCTCTGTACCTCCGTGATGATGGTGGAGTTGAAGACACTCCTGTCGTATGCCCACCCATCCAGGCAGGACTCAGTGGCGTTGGTTCTGGTGCCATTGGGGGCCAGAAGCTGCCACTGTGGGGTGCTGAACTGCAGGCACCTGTCTGGCTCCTGGTTGCCATCCATAGGAATGTAGATCTTCAGCAGGTCTCCAGTCACCTCTGTGGTGTCATTGTCTCCCGCCGGGATGTAGCACCAGTGCCTGGGGACAGCAGCTGTGAAGTTCTGCAGGAAGTTATGGGAGGCCACCATGAGGAGAGGGAGGAAGACCAGGGCGACAAGGATGGTTTGGAAGAAGCCCATACGTTGCTCCTTCTCCAGTTGGACGCCAGGGGCCATGGAGGCTGTGGGGAAACCTCTTCCTGACTGCCTGGTTGCTCTTCTTCTCCAGAGCCCCTGGCTTGTATAGCAGTCAATCTATGTGCCCTAGCCCGGCCTTTGGCCCTGGTAAATCTTTGACCAGCATCAAGGGCAGAGTCAGGTGGAAGGCTGAGAATGTGGAGGAAGTGAGGAAGGGAACAAGGTCCAGCAGAGGACATACTTCTCAGAAGCATTACTCATCTACTAAGGTGTTGGGGGGATGGGGCAAGTAGCCGGGTCATGAAATGGGAAATGGGACACAGACCCTTTCCTCTCTAGGGGGTGCTCGCAGCAATCCAGTCCCAGGGTGGGGTGCTGGCTTGGTAGGGGCGGTGGGGAATGGGATACTGGGGCATTTCCCTCTAGGGCTTGGGTTCCAATTTGCCCCTGTGACTGATAGTCATTCCCAGGTGATGGCTCACATGGTCGGAAGCTGTGGAATCCACGGAGTCCCGCTCCAGTTCCCCCACGTCACGGACGCTTCTGAGAGCATGCGGCATTAATGAGCCACGGAGACCCAGTGGGCAACAGACAGGAGCGTTGCATTTGGTGGGAGAGGATTTAACCAGAATGGGAGCAGACCCCCATCGCAGCCTTCCCCCTGCCTGGCACTGAACTTTGTGGGTGGGTAGAGCCTAGAGACCTGGATTGAGAATGAGCGAGGTCCTGTACCAGGCACGGCACAGACCCCAGCCGAGATCAGGGCCCCATTGTGCCGGGTCCATCACAGACCCCCATCATTTTGCATGGACACACAGTGAAAGATAGTCCTGGTCCGGAAGACCTGACTATCCAAACAGACAAAAAACAGATTATTCTCCCTGTGACGGGTTGGACCCCCCATCGAGGATGCCACCTGATGTGCTGGGGTTCCACTGAGCCCGCCAGCTTCCTCACCCTGTCCTTGCTGTGCCAGGCCCTCAGCCTGGGCTTCCTCACCCTGTCCTTGCTGTGCCAGGCCCTCAAGTCTTCTCCAGCACACACACAGGTGTGGCCACACCCAGTAGCGGCGCCAGCTTTGCTGGCGCCCTAGGCGGCGGAAGGTCCCGCCCCCGAAATCCCGCCCCCAACAGCGGCGGCGGAAGGGCCCGCCCCCAAATTTTTACGGGCGGCGGGGGCGCAGGCGCCCCCAAAATAGCAGCGCCCTAGGCGACCGCCTAGGTCGCCTAATGGAAGCGCCGGCCCTGGCCACACCCAGCTGCAGACACAGACTGAAATCAGCTGTGTGGGAGGATTCAGCTCAGGACTTTATCCAGCACTCACGTGCACACCTCCTTTGGGGTGTAAACCCAAAATCATATTGTCTTTCATTGTATAGAGAGATCTGTACAGCCTAAGCTCATAAAAATCGCCCCCTCCCTCAATGTGGAGGGAGATACGCACCGCTTCCCTCCCCCCGATATGAATTGCACAAACTGGGTTTTGAAATAAACAAGAAATAAGTTTATTAACTACAAAAGGTAAATGTTAAGTGATAATAAGGGATAGCAAACAGAACAAAGCAAATTACTTTATTAAATAAACAAAAACACAAACTGAGCTTAACACACTAGGTGGGTAGGATATAAATTAGCAAATTCTTACCCTGAGTGATAAACAGGCTGGCAAATTCTTCAGGCACAAGTTGCTTTGGCTTTCCCAGGCTTTCATACACAGGCTAAAAATCCTTCTAGCCTGTGACCATCACTTCCCACAGTTCAGTCTTTGTTCCTCAGGTGTTTCCAGGTGTGTTGTTGTAGAGAGAGTGAGGGCCCCCCATAATGTCATTTTCCCCCTTTTATATCTTCTCCCCACTTGCTGGAAAGCTCCTTTGCTGTGACCTGGGTCAAACAGTTCCCATTGTGTAGTGCTATCTCTGAGAGGTTTCTATTGTACGCAGTCCCTGGGGTAATCCTTGTGCTTGTGTGCATTTCCTCAATAAGCCATTAACATTGTTTGGCCTTTTTACTGTTGTACCTGAAAGGCTGCTTGTGGGTGTTTTCAACCTCACAACATGTTTCAGTAACACATACATAGCCAAGCTTCAGAACTTCACATACGACCATAGAACATACAATCCAATGAGATATTACTGTCTAGCGGATCAAGACTTTTAGAACGATACCTCACAAGGCATACTTTGTACAAGACATATCCTAATTACATGAGAGTGGTGAATATTGGGGTGCCAGGGTGTCACTCTGGGCATCCCACATCAGTGGCCCCTTTTGTTCAAGGCATTGCCCTATCGGCCAGCCCACATGCTGCCGACCAGCTGGGGCTCTGTTCCTGTGTGGCAGGCCATCGCCACTTCGTTTCTGTCAGGGCTCTGCTCTGCTTTGCATCCACAGCACTCAGCTAGCCGTGTCATCTCTCCAGATGGCAACCCTGGGGGTGGGCAGTGCGGTATCTCTGCGGGCAGGGGGCACCTCCTACACCCCCAGGAGGAATCGGGGCCAGGAATGCCCCTGCAGGCACCAGCCCAAGGAGATCTTCCAGTCCAGGGCCAGCCCGATAGCAAACTTGGGAGATCATCTAAAATCACCCTGGATAAGACCCACATGCACTTCTCACCTCCCCCTGCAGCCTAAACTGTGGGTCTGTTGATCTATCACTGCACCTCCCTCTTCTCTGCCCCACCCCAGCCACTGGGGCACCCATCTCTGCCCCTCCAACCACCCATTCCTGGGGTGCCCCCAATCTACCCCTCCCTAGCCCTACACCCGTCCATCATCTCTCGGCAGCCATGCCACCCCACATCGATTGGTGATTACTGTCTGGGATGATCAAAACAGGAGACTCACCTGGTATCCAGGGCTAGATTGTCCCCTCCAGTCTTCCCCTTAGGGGATCTAGTCTCCTACCACAGCACAGGGGTAACACGGAGGTGCTCATATCACCAAACACCCCTCCCCCTTCTGCTAGTAGCCAGCACTTGAGGCAGCTTCTTTAGGGTGTGGAAACTGCTATGTACATGGTCCCCAGCACCCCTGCAGGAGCCTGCCTGCCTCTGACCCCCATCATCCCCATGTGGGGAGAGTGTGGTGCATCATGGGAGTCCAGCCTAGAGGAGAATGGGTGCATGAGGTACCCAAACTACATCACCCATGATGCACCAGTCAGGGATTCCCAAGATGCATTCCCTTCCCATCTACAAGAGGGGAGACCATGGTGCATCATGGGAGATGTAGTCTGGCCAGGGCACCCATCTCACAGAGAAGACAGGAGCAGGAGACTGCCAAACTACATCTCCCATGAGGCACTGCAGTGGCATTTCAGAATCAAAATACTTAGATTTTTGCCGAAAATATCAACACTTTCTGGAGGGAGAAACATGCCCCCACCCCTGTTTCCAGAGGAGCTCCAGCCCTGACTCCATGGGGTAGATGGTGTGCAGGGATCAGGGACATGGAGCAAGGGGAATTTCTTAGTGTGGCTGAGTACATTTCTTAGTACATTTACAAAATGTACAGAAGGCCACAGGAATGAGTGCAGGAAATCTCACCTAGGCACCCCCACACACATACACATCCTGTCCCTGCTGCCCGGGGGCTCATACACCACACAGAGGGGTCACTCCAAACTCCAGCCCCATTGGTGAATGTTACAGTTTGGATCCAGCCACCCCACCTCCTGTACAGCCTCGCTGAGCTGCCTAGCTGCCCCCCAGCCCCCTGCACCTAATGGGGAGCCCTCGATTCCTTCAGAGCCCCCAGGCCCTTCTCCCCACTCTGCTCAATTTTCCCCAAAGGGGGTCAGAGCATCAGTTCGGCCGCAGGATCCAATCCAAGCCCAGCTTGGTAGTGGCTCATGAGCAGCTATTAAATCTGTTGGCTGGGTCTCAGCTCGCAGTAGGACAGAAACCTGCATCGCATGAACCATCATTGCTGGCTGGACGGGCCACAGCCGCTGAGCTCCCCTCCCCCAGTAGGGAGGGTCACTTCAGAGGGGTGGGTGTCAGGCCAAAACACACCACCAGAGGGAGCCAGTTCACAGCCCCACCAGGCCAGAGGAGGGGTAGGTGTCAGGCCAATACACACCACCCACGGGAGACAGTTTAAAGCCCCACCTGGCTGGAGGGAGGGGCGGGTGTCAGGCCAATACACACCAGCAAGGGGAGCCGGTACAGTCACACCTGGCAAGGTTGTTTGGGGAGGTGTCTCCCTGCTCTGTCCATGCCCCACAGGCTGCCTGCATGTGTGGCGTAGGGTCCCCCACTAGGGGGCAGCTCAGTGGCACAACTCAGACTCCCACGCCCCCCCATTTGCCCTGTCTCTTTAAGGGGGCTGATTCCTAAGTTGCAAAGGGAGCAGCAGGTGCCTCCCCCCTTCACGTGGGCCTTTTGGTGCAGCCTCCACCTGTGTGGTGGGGGGGGCAGGATTGGGGCCTTTGGGGGCGGGGAAGGCTGCTCAGATCCTGGTTGAATGGACAATGTGAGCCATGGTCTCCCCGGCGATCGCCTCCTCATCTTTCCTCCTGGCTCTGGAACAAAAGAGGGAGGGAGTGAAAAGGATGGAAAGGGCAGGCGGGAAGGGATTGACGGGGAAGGAAAAGAGGTTTGCAGAGGGAAAGGGCAGCGGGAGATGTACCCCAGCAGCCCGTGACTCATACCTGTTCTCCACCTCTTCTATGGTGTCCAGGAGGGGGACGTTGTGCGTCTCTGGCAGGAAGCAGGCGGCGATGCCGGACACGACGGGAGCCACCCCGAATATCACCAGCGGCAGGAAGGGAAATTGCTGCCCGGCCACCAGCACCACCGGAGCCACCATGCCGCCCAGACGAGCCATCATGGTGGTGAAGCCAGTGCCTGTCTGCCTGCCAGACACAGCGCGCTGTGAGAGACTCGTAACAATAACAGCACGCCCCGCACAGAGATGCAACCGCCTCTGGGGTGGAGCACAGGGGCTGTTGCTACAGGGAGCCCTTGCCCAACACTGAGGCAGCCACCTCTGGGGTGAGGCACAGGGGCTGTTTATACAGAGATCCCTCACTCAGTGCTGAGATGCAGCCGCCCCTGGGGAGGGGTGCAGGGGCTTTTTATACAATCACAGAGATGGGGAATCCCAGTCCTGATTTTACCTGACAGCAGTTGGGAATAGCTCTCCCCCATACAGGTAGGAGCAGACAGAGGAGGCAGCCAGGCATCCTTTTCCCAGCACCACCAGAGCCAGTCGCACCATCAGCATCTCTGGAGAGGGGAGAGATGGGGATGTGGAACTGGCCTTCCCGGAGATCACAAAGCCCAGTGCACGTTTTAGTCACTGCAGTCCCACGACACAGCTGCCACATGAGCCATGCAAAGTATCACGGCAGCATTTCACAGTGTGGAAACTGAGGCATGGGACTGAATGGGTGAAGTGGCTTGTACGAGGCAGAGCCATGAATAAAATTCAGGAGTGCTGACTCCCAGCTGCCCACCCCATTCCAATCACCAGACCCCACTCCTCTTCCAGGACTGGGGATAGAACCCAGGAGTCCCGACTCCCAGCCCCACCCTCCCACTCTAATCCCCGAGCTGTCTCTCCTGAAGATCATGGGACAGGAGACTCTTGGCAGAGCCATGTCACAAGGGCTTCCCCCACTTCCCAGCTCAGTGGGACCAACCTGGCTCCCATCACTGCTGGAAGTTGAGTGGGCTGAGAACCTGGGGTTCAGGGGGCTCCTTACCTCTGGGCACAGGGATGTTCCCCAGGAGAAAGACACCGGCCAGGATGAGGGAGCTGGCCTGGATGGCTCTGCGCCCAAAGTAGTTCAGGGCCAGGGCACAGGCCATCTTGGCCAGGATGTCAATGGCACCGAAGAACGTCTGCACCAGGAAGATGTCCAGGCCAAAAGCCGGCAGGTCCATAGAGAGCCCAAAGTAGGCCAGGTTGGTGGAGAAGCTGCAGAGCAGAGCGGAGATTGGTCAGAGGGCTGGGCAGGCCTCACAGGCGAGGTTGGAGAGTTCAGCGAGGTTGTGACAGCAGGGGTAGAAACAACCCATCCATCCTCCTAGATACAGCTGTGTCCACCCCTTCCCATCCATCCTCCTAGATACATCTGTGTCCACCCCTTCCCATCCATCCTCCTAGATACATCTGTATCCACCCCTCCCCCTGTCCATCCTCCTAGCTACATCTGTGTCCATCCCTCCCCATCCATCCTCCTAGCTACATCTGTGTCTATCCCTCCCCCTGTCCATCCTCCTAGATACATCTGCGTCCATCCTTCCCCCTGTCCATCCTTCTAGATACATCTGTGTCTGTCCCTCCTCCTAGATACATCTGTATCCATCCTTCCCCATCCATCCTCCTAGATACATCTGTGTCCATCCTTCCCCCTGTCCATCCTCCTAGATACATCTGTGTCCATCCCCTTCCCCCGTCCATCCTCCTAGATACATCTGTGTCCACCTCTCCCCCATTCATCACAGCTGTGTCCATCCCTCCCCCGTCCATCCTCCTAGATACATCTGTGTCCATCCCTCCCCATCCATCCTCACAGATGTGTCCCTCTGTCCATCCTTCCACCCCTCCTCAGAGATTTAGCTGTGTCCATCCATCCATCCACCCATCCTCGCAGAGGTACCTGAATCTCTCAGACCCTCCATCCCCTCCTTAGATCCAGGAAGATGTATCTGTGTCCATCCATCTTCATTACTAAATCCTAGATGTTCGACTATCTGTCCATCCCTCCCTCTCCCCATGGATCCTCTTCTCCTTATCTGTCTATCACCACAGCTGACCTTCTATTCAGTTCCAACCCTACCCCTCCACCCAGCACCATCTAGCTGTGCCCCGATAGGTACTCTTATCCCGTGGTGGACGTATGGCTCTGTCCATCCCCTCCAGGGATGGACAGGGTCACTTCCTGGTGCTGGAGGCTCTGAGCCCCAGGCTGGCCGCGCAGAGGGCCCTTACCTGACACTCATGAGGCAGCAGGAGATGCGTCTAATGGCCGGCGTGCGGAAGAGGCCCATGCAGGAGCAGGTGCTTTTCCCAGGGGGGCTGCCCCCCACCTTCTCCACCATCTAGGAGAGAAAAGGTGGCTCAGCAGTGCCCCGGCCGCTCAGGGCCCCAGGCGAGGAGGAGGCTGGACACGGACTTGCCCCTTCCCTTGGCCCCAGTGGCCCAGCCCAGAACCTAGCCAGCTCCAGAGCCCCACCCCCCATCTTGCCCTCAGCTGGGAGCCTCGCAGGGCTGAGGCTGGGGGAAGGAGCTCAGCACGAGACCCCGACCATGGCCTCTGGCCTTGGTGTCTGCCCTGGGAGCCTGGCCACTGGGAGAGGGTAACGGGGGGGAGGGCAAATCCCAGCCCTGAATGTTGGGAGAGGGCCAGCCCCAGAGCAACAGATTGAGGGATGGAGGGACGGACGGCTGTGTGTGGGGAGGGAGGGAGGGAGGGATGGGTGTGTGGGGGGAGGGAGGGATGGACGGCTGTGTGTGGGGAGGGAGGGAGGGAGGGAGGGAGGGAGGGATGGGTGTGGGGGGGGGGCGGCGGGGGCGGGCGGGGGCGGGGGGGGGCGGGGGCGGCCGGCGGTGGGGGGGGGTGTGTGTGGGGAGGGGGCCAGCCCCAGAGCAACAGATTGGGGGAGGGGGGGACGGGGGGGGGGGGGGATGTACGGGTGTGTGTGGGGGGGGGGGGATGTACGGGTGTGTGTGGGGCGGGATGGATGGACGGGTGTGCGTAGGGAGGGACGGACGGGTGTGTGTGAGGAGGGAGGGATGGCCGGCTGTGTGTAGCGCGGGCGGGATGGACGGATGTGGGTGTGGAGGGAGAGAGGATAGGTGTGTGTGGGGAGGGAATGCAGGACGGGAGGGGGAGAGGAGGGAGGGATGGACGGCTGTGTGTGTGGAGGGGGGGAGGTGGGGGTGGGGCGCGGGGGGACGGGTGTGTGTGTGGAGGGAGGGGGGAGAGGACGGGTGTGTGGGTGGAGGGAGGGAGGACCGCAGGGGGGGGGGCGGGACGGCTGGGGGGGGGGAGGGGGACGGCTGTGTGTGTGGAGGGGGGGAGGACAGGTGTGTCTGGGGGGGGAGGGATGGAGGGGGGTGTGGGGGGGGAGGAGGGGTGTGGGGGGGGAGGAGGGGGGGGGGGGCCACCCCCAAGGGAAAGAGTGGGGGGGGGGGGGCACCCCAAGGGAAAAGGATGGGGGGGGGGGCGGCGGAGGGGGGGGGGCGAGGCGGGGCCGGGGGGGGGGTGAGTGGAGGGGGGGGGTGGGAGGGCGGATGTGGGTGGGGAGGGATGGACGGAGGTGGGTGGGGGGGGGGAGGGGGGCAGGGAGGTGGGGGGGGGGTGACCGAGGACGGATGTGTGTGTGGGGGGAGAGAGGGCAGGTGGGTGGGGGGAGGGACGGAGGTGTGTGGGGAGGGAGCGATGGAGGGGTGTGTGTGGGGAGGGAGCGATGGAGGGGTGTGTGTGGGGAGGGGGGAGAGGACGGGCGTGTGTGGGGAGGGAGCGATGGAGGGGTGTGTGTGGGGGGGGGGGTGGGTGTGGGGAGGGCGGGTTGGACGGATTTGTGTGTGGAGGGAGAGAGGACAGGTGTGGGTGGGGAGGGATGGATGGACGGGTGTGGGTAGGGAGGGAGGGACGGTCGCTTGTGTGTGGGGAGGGGGGGGGGTGTGTGGGGGGGGAGGGGTGTGTGGGGAGGGAGGGATGGACGGGTGTGTGTGGGGAGGGAGGGATGGACGGATGTGTGTGTGGAGGGAGAGAGGACAGGTGTGTGTGGGGAGGGATGGATGGACGGATGTGTGTGTGGAGGGAGGGAGGACAGGTGTGTGTGGGGAGGGAGGGATGGACGGGTGTGTGTGGGGAGGGAGGGATGGACGGGTGTGTGTAGGGAGGGAGGGACAGACACATGAGCGTGCACAGAACTGGATGGTTGGAGAGATTAAGCCCTTTCAACCCTAGATTGGATCAGGGCCCTCGCCCCGCGTGATGTGCGCTTCTTGCCCTCATGCCTTTGCCCGCCCAGCTCCATGCCCCACAAAGGAACTTCCACCCCCCTCGCTGCCCCCACTGTGTTTGTGGGGGAGAGGCTCCTCTCTGGACAAGACCCTGTCCCCTTTCGGCTTTCCCAGTTCCCAGTGCCATGCAGGCGAGGAGATGGGCCAGGTGCCAACCCAACTGGGGCTTCCCCAAGGACCTCCCATCCCCCTCGCCAGGGTCAGCCCCAGCTGGGTATCAGGGCTGGGACATGCTGTGACCCCTAGGGGTCAAAGGGCATCATCTCACCTCCAGGGAGATGCTGTCCCCACCCAGCTGCTTCCGATTGATCCGGGCCACCCGTTGCAGGTTGCTCAGCGCCATCGCAGGCCTGTGGTTGACGATGAGCCAGCGTGCAGACTCTGGGATCCACCTGAGGAGGGGAGGAGCCGGGATGCCACTCAGACAGGGCTGATCCCTGGGGGATCTCAAAGCACTTTTCTGTCATTTCTTCAGCCCCCTGTTTTATGGAGGGGGAAACTGAGGCATGGGGGGATGTGATTTGCCCCCACCAAGGTCACAGAGTTAAGCAGTGGCCAGGCTGGGAATAGAACACAGTCCTCTCCCCTGCTTTCACCACTGGACCCCACTCCCCTCCCAAAGCAGAGAGTAGGACCCAGGAGTCCTGGCTCCCAGGCCCTTGCTCTCACCACTGGACCCACTCCCCTCCCAAAGCAGAGAGTAGGACCCAGGAGTCCTGGCTCCCAGGCCCCTGCTCTCACCACTGGACCTCACTCCTCTCCCAAAGCAGAAAGTAGGACCCAGGAGTCCTGGCTCCCAGCCTCCTGCTCTTACCACTGGACCCCACTCCTCTCCAAGGCCCTTCTGGGGATGGGGGACTCACCAGGCGCAGAGGAAGAAGATGAAGAAGGGGATGGAAATGGCCAGCTGCAGCCAGCGCCAGTCCCGGATGCCGTAGGCCAGGCCAGCCAGCACTACCTGGCCTGCCGTGCTGCAGTAACTCAGCCATGTCACCACCAGGGCACGGGACTTGGTGGGGACCCATTCCAGACCTGGGCAGGGGCAGAGGGATGAAACATCTGAGCTGGGGGGTGACTCCTGAGCTCCTTTCTCAGCCCAAGCCCCTCCCCACGCCCATCACTCATGGGCCTCAGCCCAGGCCAGCCTTGGGGATGGGGAGGCTCATTTCTGCTAGGACACAGCAAAGTCATTGCATGCTATGCAATGCGACACTGGATGGGGAAGGTCCCTGGGTGTCATTAACCTGGATTGGAGTTGGTGCCCCCTATGGGGAAGGGCCCCATACCCCATTCCTCACCCTCTTAGGCCAGTCCCTCCGCTTTGGGGCTGGATTGGAGCCAGTGCCCATTGGTGAGGAAAGGCCTCATATCCCATCCCCCGAAGCCAGCCAGCCCCCACTCTAGGGCCAGATTGGAGACGGCACCCAGTGGAGCAGAAAGCTCCATATCTTATCCCCCACAAGCCAGTTGGTCCCCCTGCCCTGGGGCTGGATTGTAGCTGGTGCACCCTAGAGGGGAAAGGCCCTGTCCCATTCCCCCTGCCCTGGGGATACTCACTGAGGCAGATGTAGTTGAGGAGGAAGCCAGACAGACCGACACCGCTCAGCAGGCGGAAGGCGCAGTAGGTGAGGAAGTCTGAGGACAAGGCAGCCCCGGTTCCCATGACAGCCACCAACAGCAGAGAACACAGCAGGATGACCCGCCGCCCAAACCTGCATCACACGCGGGAGTGTCCAGGGTAAGACCCCAGAGGGAGCAACACAGCTCTCACATGTCAGACCGTTCACCTGCGGTACTCACTGCCACAGGAAACTGCAGCACTCCGTCAGGCGTCTCTGATTGTTTGGAGTCAGTAACTGACAGATGATAATCACTGATCAACAGTAACTGCCCCAGCTCACTGATCATTACTGCTAAATAACTGATCATTGAAACAAGTGCCCAGCACTTGATCATTGTTCATTGATAGCCGGTAACTTGTAACTGACCGAGCTTGGCCGTACACCCAATTCCCTGGCATTTCTCATTCTGTCTGCAACATGATAACCTTTGAGTGCTGTGTCTGATCCAGCCCAGAATTTCAGGGAACGTTCCAGGCACCAATTGCTAAAACCAGGGGTGGGCAAACTACAGCCCCAGGGCTGCATTTGGCCCTTCAGACGTTTTAATCTGGCCCTCAAGCTCCTGCCGGGAAGTAGGGTCCAGGGCTTGCCCTGCTCCACCCAGTTCCCAGAAGTAGCAGCATGTCCCCCCTACGGCTCCTACACATAGGGGCAGCCAGGGGGCGCCGCACACTGCCCACGCCCCAAGCACGGCCCCTGCAGCTCCTGTGGCTGGGAACCGCAGCCAATGGGAGCTGCAGGGGCAGCGCCTGCGGATGAGGCAACATTCAGAGAAGCCTGCCCACACCTCCACGTAGGAGCCAGAGGGGGGACATGCCGCTGCTTCTGGGAGCTGCTTGAGGTAAGCACTGCCCGGAGCCTGCCTCCCTGCCCCTCTCCCGGGCCCCAATCCCCTGCCCCAGCCCTGATCACTCTCCCACACTCGGTCCTAACCCAGAGCACCCTCCTGCACCCCCAACCCCTCATCCCCATCCCCACTCCAGAGCCCTCACCCCCAGCCAGAACCCTCACACACACACCCCACCCCCCTACCCCAGCCCGGAGCTCCCTCACGCACCCTGAACTCCTCATTTCTGGCCCCACCCCAGAGCCCGCACCCCCAACCAGAGCCCTCTCCCACACCCCAACCCCCAATTTTGTGAGCATTCATGGCCTGCCGTACAATTTCTATTCCCAGATGTGGCCCTCGGGCCAAAAAGTTTGCCCACCCCTGGCTAAAAGCCTATGGGGAATTTGGGCACAACTGGAAGAGGGAAATGGATGGTATCCGGAGCCCCAGCAGCACTTTAGCAGAGCCACAGCCTCAAGCACCTGAGATCAAAAAACTGGCTGAGGGCACCAATGAATGCACTAGCAGCATGACAACACTCCATCTCGGCTCTGTTCATCCTCCCAACAGAGTGTAACTGGGGGGGGGGGGGGGGGGGAAATGACACCCCCCAGACAAAAAACAAGGGGGGGGGGGGAAATAAGGGAACAGGGGGGGGAAGGGGGTGTGCCCACAGCCCCTGGCACTGGGGGACAACAGGTGACCCTGGCATGAGGGAGGCGGTAGGGGGCTTTCAGCGAGTCCCTGAACTAGAGGGGACTGGATGCAGCAGAGGGAGCTGTGCAGGGGATGGCGGGATGCACGGTGTGTACAAGTGCTGGGCCAACAGAAGCAGCAAAGCATGGGACCCCCTTGTTAATAACCAGCCTTTGCTAACGCCTGTTGGCTGAGTGCCGAGCGCCGATCAGTGACGGACGTGTCTTCGCTGACAGCCGGGGTTGTCACCCACAACTCATGGTTAACAGGCAGTGCTGGAGAGCTGAGCATCAATAACCAGCCAGTGACAAGTGAGGAGTAAACCACTCGCAAGTGTAGGGTGCATCTCAACCCAGGGAGTGTTTCCATGCATCATGGAATGACCTAGCATTGGACCATGCATCTGAGCCAGGGCAGCAGGGGCGGGGGGACACTGGGCTGGATGGGCACATTGGTCTGATCCGGGGAGGGAGTGGGGGGGGAGTGGGTAGAGGGGATATCAGGCTGGATGGGACCATTGGTCTGATCCGGGGCGTGGGGGAATATTGAGCTGGATGGGCCCATTGGTCTGATCCGGGGCGTGGGGGAATATTGAGCTGGATGGGCCCATTGGTCTGAGCCAGGGCAGCAGGAAGAGGGGATCTGATCCAGGGTGGGGGATGTTAGTTTCAGGGGGACACCCCCCGTCACCCACCTGTCCGAGAAGACTCCGAAAAGGAGGGCTCCAAGCAGCACTCCTGCCATGAACAGCGTCTGCGCCAGCGCCGGGAGGGGGCCCAGATCACACACCAGATCCCACTGGCAGACAGACGGACAGTCAGTGCCCACAGAGATGGGGTATGGCGCCCCCAGGGGGCCCCCTCCCAGTCAGTGGATTGACCTGAGGGACTGGAACTCCATAGCCATGTATCCCCCAGCACCCAACCTTCTCCCACACCCTTCTCTGGCCCCCTCCCCAACTCTCCCCATCCTCTCTCTCCCCTACCATCCTCCCAGTTCCCGCTCCTCTTCATCCCCCACCTCCCCTCCCCCTCTCTCCCCACAATCCCCACTCTATCCCCTCCCCCTACGTGGGTCCCCCCTCCCTGCCCCCACCCCATTGCTCTGCCTTGGGGCAGCAGGGAAGAAGGGGGGCTATCAGCCATACCTCAGTGACGATGGTGGAGGAGAAGGTGCTGCGGTCATAGTGCCATCCATCCCGGCAGGGCTCTGTCTCGCCTGCCCTGCCCAGCGAACCGTTGGATCTTGGATGCTGCCCATGGGTGCCCACCAAGCGACAGCACCGCTCTGGGCTCGGGACCAGGGAGAGCCCCCCACGAGCTGCAGTGGTGTTGCCCACCCAGCTGGCGTTGGTGCCCGGTGGCGGAGGGCAGCACTGGTGCTCAGGGGAGGCGGCACTGAAGTTCTGCACCAGGTTGTGGCTGGCAATGAGGAGGGCAGGCGCGGTGAGCAGCAGGACACAGAGGAGCTGAAAGGGACCTGCACTGCCCACCTTCTCCAGGAGGTCTCCAAAGGCCATGGCTGGGGGGTGGCAGAGGACACCAGGTGGTGGGGGATATGGGCACAAGCCCCTCCTGGGGTGACTGCAGGGAGAGACGGGTGCCTCAAGGGAGAGACAGACACGGGCACCTGCAGGGAGAGATGGGCACAGGTTCCCTTGAGCAGCTCTTCCCAGCTCCTGGCTGCCTTATATACCGAGCAGAGGGGAAGGTGGGGAGGGGGGTTAACGATTGACTCCTGCCATGTTATGCTGCCAACCAAGAGTGCCCTCCCCTCTTCTCCCCACAATTAGAGGCAGCTGCTAACAAGGAGGAAGCTGGCATGGAGGCAGGGGGAAGTGGGCACTGGAGATAGGGTGACCAGATGTCCCGATTTTATAGGGACAGTCCCGATTTTTGGGTCTTTTTCTTCTATAGGCTCCTATTACCCCCCACCCCCGTCCCGATTTTTCACACTTGCTGTCTGGTCACCCTAACTGGAGACTGGGAACTGGGATCCAGGGCTGGGATTGAAGAGAGAAGGCTGGCGCCAGACTGGGCACAGCCACTGGGGACCAGGCACTGCCTCTGCCCTGGCACTGGGGACTGGGCACTGCCTCTGCTCTGGCACTGGGGACCAGGCACTGGTTCTGCCCCAGGCACTGGAGAGCAGACACTGGCACTGCCCCCAGCACTGGCTCGTCCCCCAGCAAGCTGGCACTAGTCACAGACCCAGTCAAGAGTGTTGCTAATGATGCAGAGTGAGACAATTCTGGGGTGACCTGCCCATCTCTGCTCCCCCGACCCATCTCTCCTGGGTGGGGTGGGGGATCCTTTGTCAATGTGCCTCGCATGTGCAACAAGCTGTGTCAAGTCTCAGCCCCTGCCAGGAGCCCTGGCTTTGCCCTCATTTACCTTTCTACGTCTCTGCCCCTTTAACCTTCTAAACCCTTAACTCTTCTATCTCCTCCACACCCCCTTCACCGCACATCCTCCCTTTAAAGACACATCCATCCAGCAAACAACTTTCCTTTCCCCGCCCCACATCTTGATCCAAGGGGATTGGGTCTGGCCACCTCCCCACAGGCGTGCCCCCGTTCTTACGTCAGAGCAGCACATTTAGAGTTAATCATTACCCTCCTACCGGATTCACACACCAGCCCATTTCCTGTGGGAACCAAGAGAACCCCCCTGACCCCCAATTTGGTGCCTTCAGTTCTGCTACTCAGTCACCTATTGCTGAAGTTTGGCCTCCACAGCCTGGTCCGTGCATCCACTTCTCATCCGGCCACACCCTCTCGTGTCGCAATGGGAGGGAGAGGCGTTCACCTACAAGGGGGCTCCCCCTCAAAATCAGCCCCCGAATGTCACAATGTTAATGGTGCTAAGCAAGGGGCCAAAGGGCTGGCCCCACGGGGGGTGGAGAGAGGGGGCAGATGGATTGAGACCAGGCAGACTCATCACCCACTGAAGGGGGCGGTCCCCAGCAGGAATCCAGCTCCAGGGAAAGAGGCTGAGACCTGCCATAGACTCATCATATGCTAGGACGGGACTGGCCCACAAATCCTCTGGCAAGGGCTGGTATATCTCATTCCACCCACACACCCAGCCTCAGCGCCGGCTCCAGGGTTTTTGCTGCCCCAGGCAGCAAAAAAAAAAAAAAAAAAAAGCCGCGATCGCGATCGGGGCCGCGACCGCGATCTGCGGCGGCAATTCGGCGGGAGGTCCTTCGCTCCCAGCGGGGGTGAGGGACCCTCCGCCGAATTGCCGCCGAATAGCTGGACGTGCCGCCCCTCTCCCGAGGGGCCGCCCCAAGCACCTGCTTGGTCAGCTGGTGCCTGGAGCCGGCCCTGCCCAGCCTCACCCCTGAGCCTGTCCATGGCATGTGCCCAGGGCTTACCTGTCTGCCCCCGGCATTGCACCCTGCAATACCCTCTCCCTGTCCCTCTGAGCTAGGCCCAGGGCAGGGCTGGGTTGCCAGCACCTTGCAGTCCCCATGTATCCCAGAGGACACCCTCTCCACCCACTTAACCACCCTACTGTGGCAACAATTCCCACCAGCACCAGCTGCCCTCTGGTAGGCACAGCAGCATGTATGGGAGTTCCCATGTGCGTGCACACACATGTATGTCTGAATGTGTGCACACGTGTGTGCATGTGAAGCAGTCACTAGGGGCACAAAGCGATGCTCTCACCGTAAGGGCTGCAGATTGGAGGAATGGGGGAGGCCTCCCGTAGCAACAGCGAGGGAGGGACAGCAAGAAAAGGGTGAGGTGGGGGGGTCTGGGACAGAGGTGACCTTGCTGTCAAAGTCTCAGCAGGGGGCTACTCTAGCCCAGGGGTTGGGGAGTTTGGAGGGGCACAGCACTTGCCCCCCTCCCTGCAGCCCCCCTGCACTTTTCCATTGCCCTGCCCTGTGGGGCCCAGCCATCCCCCAGCCCATGTGCCGTCTCTGTCCTCTGGACTGACCACTCTCCCTTCACCTCCCTCAGCCATTAGCCTTAAGATGCTTAGGAGCCCCAAATCCCTGCTCAGCTTATCCCACAGTGCCTCCCTCCCTGCTGGAGACAAGTTCAGCCACACATGAAGCCATGGCATGGTGGCAGCAAGGGCTGGCTCTGTGTGGGGGACCTGCCCTAACTCCACAGCCCAGCCCAGGGCTGGGGCCCCAAGGCAAGGGGGAGCTGGTCTGAAAGCCCTAGAAACCCAGGCAGTGGTACATCAGACCTGACCCTTTGCACTAAAGACCTTGGAGATATGTGGGAACATAACAGCGTTATAGTTATGAGCCAAATGAGCCATTCAAGCTGATAGTTGACATGAGTAAAAGATCTCTTCAGCGTTTTTCCAACACCTCCAGCCCCATATCTACTTCCCTGCCATCCCTGGGCCCCTCCAGTCAGGTATCCCCCCCCTCGCTGCTACCCCTGGTCATACCCATGGGCCCCTTCAGTCAGGTATCCCCCCTCCCTACCGCCCTGGTTACACCCATGGGCCCCTCCAGTCAGGTATCCCCCACTCGTTGCCACCACTGGTTTCACCCACGGCCCCTCAAGTCAGGTATCCCACTTCTAAGAGTCTCCTAATGCAATTCTACTCCATGTGACCTACTCCAACACATTGCAACATGGTGCAATTAAATGTGACAGCCTCCATCTCAATTCAGGGGCTACACTACTTCCCCTGTCCCTCTAGTGCAGTACAGCCCCTTGCATTTCAAGGAGATGCTGCTTACTGCATGCAATTGTAGCCAGTGAAATGAAATGCAGCAGAGTGCTTTCTGCTTCAATGCAATTGCATCATAACACAGAGCCAAAATATGCTCTTCTCATTTAGGGCTTGAGCCTTTGGGGAGCTGAGTAGTTGAGGGTGCCTGGTAGCTTGCAGGTTCAAAACTATACATGGATGCTGTCCCATAGCACCCCCTCGTGGCCTAGGACAGCCCTCCAGGCACCCTGCCTCAGTTTCCCTATATGTACTGAGAATAATCCAGTTATACCCAGAGTCTTTAAGAACAATATTCCCCCTTTCTTAGGGCTAATTAATTCAAATTAACCAGCTACCCTCTTTAAGTTCAGGGCTTCCCAGCCCTCCTTCTTGGGACTGGGCGATTTCAGTCCTGGTCTGCCTGGCCTGCCCTCAGATTCAGGGGTTTCACAAGCCCTCCCCGCTGCGGCTGTGTCCCAGCTGAGCTCTTCCTCTCCATCTGAACAGCTCCCCCCTTTCCTGGGCTTGGAGTTTCCTCTTGAGTCATCTGGCCAGTCACTGTTCAGTTTCTTGATCCTCCCCAGGTGGGTCTAAACTCCAAACCTTGTCTGTGCTGGATGGGAGAGGGTGGAGTTTTGCTGTGCTCACTCTTCAAAGCTCCTGGTCCTAGGCCCTTCAAGGAGTAATGGTTTAGGATGGTCCAATACCTTCCCCCTTTGTGGCACTCTGTACCCCAAAGCAATACCCTGGCACCCCCATATTTACCATGGTGATATGATTATTATATGTTTTGCACAAAGTATGCCTTGTAAGGTATCATTCTAAAAGTCTTGACCTGTTGACCATTAATATCCTGTTGGATTGTATGTGTTATCATTGTATGGGAAGTTATGAAGTTTTGCTATGTGTGTGTTACTGAAATGTGTTGTGAAGTTGGAAACACCCCCAACCAGCCTTTCAGGTACAACAGTGGAGAAGCCAGACAGCGCTGATGACTTATTAAGGGGAATCCACACTACCAAGGACTATCCCAGGAACTGTATACAATGGAGACCTCTCAGAGAGAGCACGTAGACAATGGACAGTACTTAACTCACTTCATAGCAAAGGGTCTTTCCAGCAAGTTGGAAGAAACTATAAAAAAGGGGAAGTGACATCATCACTTGGCCTCACTTCTCCTACAACGCAGCACCTGGAAACATGTCTGGGGAACAAAGACTGAACTGGGGAGGTGGTTCCAGGCTGGAAAGGAGAACTCCAGCTTGTGTATTACGGAACTATACCATCAGGGTGAGACACTGCTTGATTCAAATCCTGTCTAGTTTATAGAGCTCAGATTGTGATTTTACTTTTATTTCTTAGGTAATCAACTTTGATCTGTAGGCTTACTACTTATAATCACGTAAAATTGATCTTTTTGTAGTTAATCAATCTGGTTTATAGTTTACCTTAAACAGTGTGTTTTGGTTGAAGTGCTTGGGAAATCTGCTCAGTGAACAAAAGCTGGTGCATGTCCTCTCCACATTGAGGGAGGGGCAGATTGGGTAATAAACTTACACTGGTCAGGCTTCTGACCAGGGCAAGACAGTACAGCCCTGGGGTCCTAGGCTGGAGGGCAGGGGGAATTGACTGGAGCCTCTCAATTGTTAGTTTCTCAGTGGCTAGGAGAAGCATTCATATAACTCAGCTGTGTGTGTCCCTGCCTGTGGATGGCTGTGTAAGTGCAGTACCTGGAGAGGCTTTAGCTAGTCACAGCATCACAGTGTGAGAGGGAGCCTAGGTTGGTATGTCAGGGTACCCCAGATCCAGGTTGCACCTGGGGAACCTGTCACACCCTTCCAGACACTAACTGCTCCCCGGGACCAATTTCCTCTTTCCTAATGGTCACTTCCATTATTTTTCCAGCCTTCATCTGCTGTCCCCAGACACATGGAATCAGGGTATATGGCCTCACAAACGATCCCCTCTGGCCTTAAAGGCCAGTACATTGTTACAAAAAGCTTCCATGGAACGAATGCAGTGACATCACTGAGATTGTACAGAGTCATCCAGAGGAGAATTTGGCCCTGTGTGAATTCCAGTGAAATTAACTGCACTCCAGATTGAGACACTGCAGTGCAATTCAGCTGAATGCAATGCAGTTCTGTGCTGTCACGCCAGCTTTAATGCAGTTCTCTTTGGTGTGTTGCACAGCAGTGCAATGTAATTCAATGCAACACATCCTCCAAGTTTGGCGCAGCTCATGACTCCCATTTGTGTGCAGTACAGTCCAGGGCAATCCTCCCCAGTGCAAGGCAGCAGCCACCTGCATGGCAACAGCTGTGCAGAACTGCATTTTCCATTCCCTGCTAGAGAGGGACCCATCTCTAAACCTTCCTAGGCCCCTTTAAGAGCAGGCCTGGCCCACCCATTACATCACTAGAGGCAGCCATTACAGATGCAGGAGGTTAGGGCTGGGCTACAGAGTAAGAAGGAGAAGCAGCAGGATAGGCTAGAGTCCCTGTCATGCACCCTCTGCCTACAACTCCCATGCTGCAAAGGGGCAGGATGCTGATTTAACCATTTAGTGTGGCATGCTCCTGCAAGCAGCAATAACATAGCCCCTGACAATCAGGTGGCTTATTTTGGAGGGGATTTGGGCTGACCCCCAAAGTTCTGAGGTTGTAGTATTTATGCAAATAAACATTGGGAAGGGAGGCATTGTTAGCCATGGTTCCATTAATAACTGTTTCTGAACACCCACGGTGTATCATAACCGCTACAAAGGAATAGAGTACATAGCACTCGGCCAGAGCTAGGTGCTCTCAGAAGAGGACCTCAAAGCACACAATGAAAATTCATTAGTAAAGGTTTGCCAGCCTCCTGCAAGTGCTATTATTCTCTTTCTACAGAGGGGAGAAACTGAGGCAGTGGCAAAGCCAGGAATATTGAATGCCTCCGATCCTACTGTTTGAGACCCTGCTCCACTCCCACAGCAATCAACTCGCACTCCCTGCTCTAGCCAACTAAGCCGCTCTCCCCCGTGCCAGGATTAGAACCCCTAGGTCCTCCTGCTCTAACCCACTAAAAATCCCACTCCCTCCCTCCTGCATTTGAGGTGCAATTTTGCCCTGGATGATTTCTGGTTTGTTCTAAAGATGGTAGTGTAGGATTTCTTGGGGTTGGTGGGTGGACCCCCCATGAGATGCAGTTGTCTAGCCTCACCAGCTGGGACTGAGACCCCTTTATTCCATCTCTGGTGTCCAATCTCCCTTGTCATTTATTTTGAAAGCCCCTGTCTGAGTAGCAGAGGAAATCAGGTTGTAATCATGTCAGATTCAAATGCTTAATGCTAATGTTCCCCGTGCTCTCCGACTGCAAGGCCAAAACCTCCTTACATGCCTGACTTGAAGCTATCAGAAACCTTGAACAAGCTCTGTTTGGGGAATGTCCCCAGGCAATAGTGTGAGGGCCTTCGGTGCAAGTGACACTACAACTGCGTGAGGAGCTCTGCCTGCACGTGTGAACAATTCCTCCTGCAACAGGGCAAGCAATTCCTGGAATAAGTGAGCGACCCCTAGTGCAAACGTGTGAGCAGTTCCCAGTGCAGCTGCACAGCTCCTGGTGCCTCTTGTGCAAATGGGCCCCAGTGGCAGCTGCAGTCATGTCACTTGAGCAACACCCTGGTGCACCAATGTGGGCAATTCCTCGTGGAGGTGCAAAAGGTGTGAGCCGTAGGAGCAACCCCTAGTGCAGGGGTTGAAAACCTTTCAGAAGTGCTGTGCCGAGTCTTCAGTTATTCACTCTAATTAAAGGTTTCGCGTGCCAGTCATATATTTTAATTTTTTTAGAAGGTCTCTTTCTATAAGTCTATAATATCTAACTAAACTATTGTTGTATGTAAAGTAAATAAGGTTTTTAAAATGTTTAAGAAGCTTCATTTAAAATTAAATTAGAATGCAGAGCCCCCCAGACCAGTGGCCAGGACCCGGGCAGTGTGAGTGCCACTGAAAATCAGCTCGTGTGCCGCAGGTTGCCTACCCCTGCCCTAGTGCAACTGAGCACTACCTGCTTAGCTCCTCCCAGTCCAGGCGGGAGCACCCTGTGCCTTTAAAACTGGGCCGAGTCCTGCTCTCAGCCCAGCCAATGGCCGCTGGGGGTGACATCATCCTACAGCAATGACGCAGGTTCTATTTTTAAGGGACCAATGGGTTGGCCGGAAGGGCGTCACATGGCCCTGAGAGGTTACTTAATGTCAGCCTAATGAACGGTGCAGCATCAAAGAGAGGCAGGGGAGGCTGCTGGCAGGGGAGGGGGGGCCTTGCGGGACCAGGGGGTTGGTGCTGCCTGGGCCGGGATCCCATGCACCGAGCTGGGGAGCTGCTGCATCCAAGCCCCTGACCTCGGCCCCAAGCCACCGGCTGCTCCCTGGATCCGCACAGGCCGAGCTGCAGAGAGGCGGGGGAGCTGGTCCATGAGGCTGCAGGCATCCCCGGTGGGGCAGCCCCCAGGAAGAGGAGACGAGCCGCGCGCCTCACCTTAGCTTCCCCACTGCGTTGCGGGGCGGGGGCCTCGGGTTGTTTTTGCAAGCCCCGGTTGCACTTGGCTCTGGGGAGGGTGGGAGGGGGACAAGAAGGGAGGAGGCCTCGGTCTCTGCATTGCAACAAGGGCAGGCTTCGCAACGGGGGCTGTTATTTATTTAATTTGCTTTACTGTTTACGAGCTTCCCAGCAGGGTAGAGTGTTGGGGAGGGAGGCCTGCTAAGATGAGTCCAGCGTCTCTCCAGAGCCCTGACCCTGCCACCTGAGGAAGGCAGCAGGGAGGGGAGCAGGTGTGGGAGTGACCCCCAGTCCTTTCCCCCCTACACAGATCTCTTGCTTTCAGTGCAACTGGCCGTAGGTTGGGGGATGCAACTTGGTGCAGAATGACCCATCCGCTGCATCGGTGGCTATCTCCCCCCTGTGCTCCCCAAACCTATCGCAGGTGACCCTGTTGGAGATGATTATATGACTGGCGACCCTCCTTTTTCCCCTCCCAGGACACAAATTTCCTCCTTCCTTTCCGACCCTCGGATCCTGGCCACATCAGAGAGAGACCGGAATCTCCTTCCAATTTTTTCTAGTAGGGTTACATTTTCGGGGGGGTGTGTGTGAAATCCTAGATCTGTTACATTTTGGCTTAAATATTGTGGCTTGCCCCTCTCTCTCCAAAGGGACAGAAGCTGCCTAGGTAAAGGGCAGAGGGGATTGAGCTACTTACAGCTTTGCCAGTGAATGGAAAATAGTGTGTGTGTGTTATTTATTTGGTGCATGGGTTTGATTTTTTTTTTAAAGGGTAAAGTCTTCCATTAGTTCGCAAAACAAGCTTGAGTAGCTGTGGGCACAGTGCTGTAAAAACATTTAAATTTCTCTTCCCCATAGTGACAGTAGGGTGGGGACCTGCAGTCTGTGTCATTTTAGCAACTTCCCCTTTGTAAAGTTTTTGCTGCTTGGATGGGGGTGGCAGGTCAGATTGGTGTGTGCAATTTACTTAGTTGCTGCTAAATTCAGGGGTTGGTGTTGCATCATTGCTTTGGCTTGGGGGTGGAGGAAGCTGAAAGCAAATGAACTTAGGGAAGTGTCTAGTTTTGGAAGAGATGGTTTACAAATGTGTCTTTTAAAATCCAGTCTTAAATCAGAGAGAGCACAGTCTGGCTGGCATTGAATGCACTAATACTTAGGGGTTTGCAAAAAGGGATAGGGGTTTTGCTGCTAGAATTGCCCCCTAAAATTTATCCTACAGTCACCAAAGTTTGAAGGGAGCTGGTTTCAAATCCTTGTTGGCTTCTGATTCATCAGGGTCACTACTGGGGGGAGAGGTGTCTGAACTGGGCTGACCGATTCATTCCCCCTTGGAGACAGTCGGGAAGAGAAACTTGGGATTCAGAGTAAAAACTTTGCTTTCCAAATGTACCAGGAACTTACCTTAACCCATGCTTGAGGAACTGCCTGGATTTCATCTGAACTCGTCCTCTGCATCGGGCTGCCCCTGGAATAAATAGGCGATCCCCCACCCCTACCATTGTAGCCAAGTGGGGGACAGGTGTTTGTGTGTGTGTGTGGGAGAATACCTCCTGCAATGATTCATGCCAAAGCAGGTGTCTTGTCGGGTCTGAAACTTTGAATGTACCTGTGGACCTAAAGTAAGGCTCCAGGCCTGGAATCCTCTTGGAAATTGGAAACTGGACGATCACCCACACCCCGCCCCGGGGCGCGAAGGGGAGCTGTGTTGGATATGTGCTGCCCTCTTGCCATGGGGCGCGTGCTGAGGATGCGAGTAGCTTATATTCCTGCCATGTTGGACACCTCTCCAGAGTGCTAACGGGCACTGCTTTACCCGGCATCCTCTTGGCTTAGCCAGAGTGGCCCTGTCTATTGGAGGAGAGGAGCCAAGTAGCTCTGATAGCTGCCCCCACCTGCGAACATGGAGACCAAGCTGCCCCCTGCTGGCACCCCCACCAGCCCCTCATCCCCAGGGATGTCGCCCGTCCCCCCGCCTGATAAAGTGGACGGTTTCTCCCGGCGCTCCCTGCGCCGCTCTCGTCAGCGCCGCTCTCACAGCTCGTCCCAATTCCGGTACCAGAGCAACCAACAGGAGCTGACACCCCTGCCCTTGCTGAAAGGTGAGTGTCGCACAACTGGTGGGACTCCTGGGTTCTGTCCCAGCTCTGGGAGGGGAGTGGGGTCTAGTTGTTGGAGCAGGGGGTTGGGAGTCAGGAGTCCTGGATTCTCTTCAGCTCTGGACAAGTGCCTCCAGTGCCTCAGTTTCCCCATATCTGAGAGGTGGAGATTTCTGCCCTATCTGCTCGAGGGATGACACTGATATTTGCACAGGGCTTGTCCCATACAGCAGGTCAGGGAATGTTCAGTGTGAGCTGAGACTGTCATTTCCTGTCTGCTCTGCTTAGCCCTGTGTTCCCTTGTCACCCCTGCCCTGTCATCCACAGCCACACCTGGGCTTTGAGTGCCTTAGAGTATCCTGCCCTTGGTGATTCCATCGTCACCCTGCACAGGGGTCACTTGGGTGCTCTGAGGCTAACTGATCTCGGGCGTTGTTAATGTAGGGTTTTCCAGGAGTCCTGGTGCTGTCTGTACTGGGTTTGTTATGGTACAGTCTTCTTGGGAGCAGCAAGCCTGGCTTTGTTTTTGTAGGGTTGCCTGTGAGTGCTGGGCTTTGTAATTGTAGGGTCTCCTGGGAAACTTGGGGGCTGCTGCTAACTGTGTTGTAAGTCCTTTAGTGGAGCTAGGCCAGGTTTGTTGGAGGGTCGTGCTGGTTTTGTTGGTGGGTCACATGGGAGCTCTGGGCCTGGTTTGTTGTAGGGCTGTGTGGTAGTTCTGGGCTTGTTGTGGTGGGGTTACTTGGCAACGCTGGTTGCAGTTCTCTTTCCCATCCCCACCCCCAGGCTGGTCTGAGCTTGGCTCTGCTGTGATGTGTTCCCTGCCCACTCCTGCAAAGAGGGAAGTGGCTGGAACCCCTTAGTCACCACACCCCTCCCTCGTGCCTTAGCCCTTCTTGGCCCAGTGACTCAGCCACCCTGCATGGCCCAACAGGCCCCTGGGAAATGAGGCAGCCCCATGAGGACTGGCTTAGAACCAACCACAGGGCAGGGGACTGGCTGCCCAGGAGGCGGGGAATGGGATGTTGGCACCAGTTCCCATCCAGGCTGAGTTACTGGGACATCACTGACCTCTGATGCCCATTTGGTTGCCCACAGCATGAGATGAATTTGCCAGGTCCCAGCTGGGCTCCAAGCAGGACATGTGGCTGCACTGCACAGCCAGTGCCCTTGGGACACAGAGCTGGGCTGGGCTGGGCTGGGCTGTGATGCTGATGCCCTGCTAATGCCTCCCCTAACAGCACTGGTAGCTCCTTGAGCCCTCCATGCCCTTAGTTCAAACCTTCCCCTTCCTTACTTCTTTGGGAGTCTCCAGGCCCTGGCCTGCTAGACAGTCCCAATTGCCTTAGCGTCCCATAGGGGATTCAGACTTGTGAGGAGCCCTGGTATGGGAGCTAGGGATGGAGGGAGGATCTTTTGGGGTCTCGCACCATCATTCAAGCCCTTAGTGGGGGGCAGGCCCACCTTGGGCAGGGGGGTGTCCCGTAGGCGCCACCACTTGTAGGGGCAACTGCTCCCTGGTCGTCTAGTGCTTGTCGTGTGTACAAGCTGTCATGCTGCATCAGACCCATGGGCCCATCTAGTCTGGCCTAGTATCTAGACTTCACTTCCTGAGCTGGGGATAGAACTCTAGAGTCCTAACTTCCAGCCCCCCCTGCTCTAACCACTGGACCCCACTCCCCTCTCAGAGCTGGGAATAGAAGCCTGACTCTCAGCTCCCAACCCCCACCCCGCTAGATCCCATCCCCCTCAGTATAATGCTGGGTGTTTGCTTGGTTTCTCTAAGTGCCTTTTGGAGCCAGCAGCCAAATTGATGCTGAGTGTCTCCCTGGGAACCTTCCCAGATACCCACTGGCTCTCTCAGTGGCTTGGGGGGGGGAGGGAGGGGGGTTATGTATGTGGGAGCTTAGGGCTGTAATAGAAGGGGGGGTTGCAAGTCAGCGTGAAGAACGGTTTGCAGCTGACGTCCGACACCAGTCTGGTATAACTGACCTGGCCATGTGTGTACCTGGGTTTGATTTCCCATGATGCTCACGGGCCCTTCTGAGCCAACTTCAAGCAGGCTGGGGTCAGTGTGCAGCCGGCCTTCGCACCTGGGGCCAGTGAGAGGATCCCCCACGCTGTGGCCAAAGACAGACTGTGTCACAACTCGCTGGCGATAGCCCTCCGACCAGATTGGATGGTGGGCTGAGGGCTTTGCCACAGATTGGTTTGGCAAGCTCCACATCCGCTAAGAAGCACTGGGCTAGGGTAGCAGGCGGGCTGTGGGTCGGGATAGAGGGACCCCAGCAGAGCTCCATGCATGTGCGAGCTCAGCTCTGCAATAGCAAGAAGCTCTTTAAGCTCCAGAGATTTAAAAAGACAGTGTGGGATTTGGCTTCCCACACGTCTGCCGCCCGAGTTGGGGGATCCCTTGGGTCTTCCACAGATCGTGTCCTCACCCCCACACTGCGATCCCTGCCCTGTAGGCTTCTCTCTGTTCAGAGTTGCCTGGAGGCTGGTGCTGCTAGCTGTATGGGCTGTCACTGGGGGCTTAGGTGAGACCCGGAAGGGAGTGGGACTGAATGGCCTTCCCCTCTAGGGGGCCCTGGCTCAGGGGTGGGGAATGGGACATGAGGCCTTTTCCCCTCCAGGGACCACCAGCTCTGCTGCAGACTGCTTGGTGGCCTCTGCCTGGAGTGAATTTGTCAAGTCTCAGTCTGGCTCCACGCTGGGAGGGGAGGGGCATTTGTGCCAACCATCTGTCTGCACCTTCAGTGGCTGAGGCCCTGGTGGTGAATTCAGCCTCCCTTCCCTTAGAAACCCCCCAGCTCCAGTGTTCAGCATCCCCCCAGTGTCTGACTTAAAGATCTCGCCTGTCAATCTGTACCCCCCTATGCCAGCTGTGCCCCTGGTATCTTCCAGGGGGTGGGGGCAGAGCTCAAGGGCAAGGAGGCACTGGTGGCAGAATTTGGAGGTAGGGGAGATGTGCTCCATCTATGTCCAGCCTGGAGGTGCAGGTGAATTTCTGTAGGCCTGTTTTATTGGGTCTCCTGTTTCTCTCCCTGCCCAGAATGGAAAATAGGCACCAGAGCTGCCTGGCAGGCAGGGAGGGAGGTGAACGCTGGGGGCTTTATGGACAGGACACTGCCTTGCTTGTGTCTGGGGGAGCAGGGGCTTCTGCTGGGGCTAGATCATGGGTCCTGGGGAGCCAGGTTCTCTCTCTTGGCTTCAGGGGACCTTGTCCCAGCTGCGTCTCTGGCTGGGGCTGCCTCCTGTGCTGCTGTCTCCACCTGGAGGCAGGAAATTGCCTGCCTTGGGAGACAGCCCTGGGAGGAATATGGGCATCCTCTCTCCTCCTCCCCCACATCTGGCCTTGTGCTCCTCCCCCGCCCCGCTTCCCAGGGCTCTGGATGCTGCTGCTTCGTCTCACTATCTCTGCTGCTGTGGAGACGGGTCCTGTGGGGCTTGCTACCCGCTGGCCTCCCTGAGGAGAGCACCAGGAGTGGGCTTGCTGAGCCAACTCACTGCTGCTCCTCAGTCCTGACCTACGGGCACCCCTGGCTCTGCTGCTGATGCGTCTCAGTCTCAACCTGCAGCACCCTCTACTGTGTCAAACTCCATTTTCGTCTTTCCTGCCCCAGATGCACGTCCCCTGGCCCAGTGCTTGTCATGAGTGGCCAGTGCCTATATTCACACCCAGGTCCATGGAGGCCAAAGGGTAGTCTTGCAGCAGTGCCTCCCAGTATCCCACCTGCCTAACCAGGACCCCACCCCCCACGTCTCCCCACTCTTATCCCAGCCTCATGTGCCCTAGCTGCGCTTCCACGTGTTGCTGGAATACTGCGGGCGTCACAGGCAGGGGCTGTGCCAGTCCCAGCTTGGTGGCCACTTGCTGGGGTGGGGGTGGGGCTGCCTGTTCTTGCTGATCAAAGCTGGCGCCAGTGCCATCTCCCCAGAGAGCTGTCGGGGCTGAGTAGCGTCTTGAGTTCAGAGTGGAACCTAGATATGAGGCAGGGGAGGGGCTCTGACGTGTGGAGAACAAGGGGTGTGGAATCCGAGATCATCTGTTCAGAATTTACTGGGACTCTGCTAGATTCCCCACCCCATGTCTGCCCCACTATTTTTAGGGAGACTCTATGCTGAGCCAGTGGCTGGAAGGGCTGTAATCTGAGCATTGAGGGAGGTGCACAGGGGTGACTTTCCCCGCTGGCCCCAAATGACGATCCATGGGGGTGCGTTAAGAAAACCAGAGACAGCCCTGGCAGTTTTATTGCAGGGTCCCTGGCTGTCTTGGTGCTCCCTGCTGCACACCAGGTCTGGGTGGCTGTAGGGGAAGGTTGAGTGGGGTCTAGTGGCTAGAGCGCTAGGACTCCGGGGTTCTATTTCTGTCTCTGCCACTGACCATAAGCAAGTCTCTTCCCCTCTCTGTGCCCCAGTTTCTCTCTCCCATCCTGTACTTTTTGAGTGAGGTCTTCAGGGCAGGGACTGTCTCTTGAAAGTGTCTGTTCAGTGCCCAGCATGACAGGCCCCTGATCTTGGAGGGGTTTGGGCTCTCTGCAGTGCTATCGTCAAACCCATAATTATTCTGGTTCTTGGTCCGTTGGATTATCTGATTCCCTAATGAGGATGCCACACAGAATACTGGACTGGCACTCAGGATACTTGGGTTCTATTCCTGGCTTTACCACTGGCCTCCTGGGTGACTTTGGACAAGTCCTTTCCCTGCCCTGTGCCTCAGTCTCCCCATCTGTAAAATCGAGATAATGATGCTGACCTCCTTTGTAAAATGCTTTGAGATTCATGGGTGGAAAGTGCTAGATAAGAGCTGGGGATTATTACCCTGTCTCCCTCAGCAGGAATCTGAACTGATTTGCTTTTCAAGGCACTTTGAGCATCCAAGAAGGAATCCCTGGTTTAATCTGTGGGTTCACACAGGTATAAATCCTAGCTCAGGTAGACACACATGGGCTAGTTCTGCTTGAGCAAGAGCCTAAAAATAGCAGCATGGCTGCAGTGGCTTGGGCTGGCTGCCCTAGTACACGCTCAGGGAGTCGGGCAGTATTGTACTCGCTTGGCTAGTCCAGGCTGCCACCACGGTCGCACTGATCTCTTGCTAGCTCAAGCTCTGTCTACCTGAGCTGGGGAGCACTCTCTGAGCTGCTGGGTAGATGTGCCCTGTGTCACAGCTCCTCCAAGAAAGTCACTAATGGTGTCTAGAAATGGAGTCTGCATCCCATCCTGAGGTGACGTGTTCCCAGTCAGTATGGGGATAGTTGAAACTCTCCCCCCTTCCCCCCCCTTATTATTGGGTTTTCTATTTTTGTTGCCTCTCTAATCTCCCTGAGAATTTCACCATCACTGTCACCATTCTGGTCAGTGGGGTTGGTAGTATATTCCTACTGCTATACTCTTATTATTCAAGCATGGAATTTTTATCCCTAGAGATTCTGTGGGACAGTTTGATTAATGTAAGGTTTGTACTATATGTCTATCACATATAGTGCCACTCCTCTACCAGCACAGCCTACTGTCATTCCTGTATATTTCCCGGTTACTACCGTGTCCCGTTGATTATCACCAGTTCACCAAGTTTCTGTGATGCCTATTATATCAATATCTTCATTCAATACAAGGCACTCAAGTTCATCCCTTCTGGCCTTAGAATCTGTGACCCTGAATCACCACAAAACCCAGTGTGGAACTTCTTCATTGGCATTAAACAGGGCTTGGATTGTTAATTATTTGCATTGTAGTAGCGCCTAGGAACCCTAGTCATGGACCATGGCCCCATTGCGTTGGGTGCTGTACAGACACAGAGCAAAGACTGTCCCTGGTGTAACGTAATGCGGGAAGGGATCAGCTTGATGTGAATGGACCTTTCATGCCAAAGGGATTTGCTGACAGGGAGACACCCCTGGGGAGAGCTCCCTAGAGCAGGGACTGTGGTGATTCTCTGCAACCCCCCAGCGCAGTGAATTGGCTTGGGGTTTACCCTCTCTTTGGATGTTCTCCCAGGGTTAGGGCTTGGGGCTAAGCCCCCTCACCCATCCACCTAGGATTGAACCACTTCATGCTGGGGGCTGATGTTTGCTCAGTGCTGACTCCCCTTTCCCTAGATGTGGCAGTGCTGAATCCTCCTCCCCTGTGGGAATCGTACCACCATGCTGGTGGCATGCTCAGTGTTGCACCCCAACCATGTGGGAATGTACCATTTTATGCTGGGGAGGATGCAGTCCATGTGGGATTGTATCCCTTTACACTAGGGGTGCATGCTTGGTTCTGAACCCCCAGTCCACAGTGGATTGGACCACTGTCTGGTGAGGAGGTGTGGTTTGGGGCCAAGCCACCAGACCCACATGGCATTGTACCACTTTGTGGGGGGTGGGGGTCAGTGTCAGGGCTAAGTGGAAGTCTATGTGGGATTGTACCACTTTCCCATGGGGGGGTTCATCGTCAGGGCTAAACCTCCAATCCATGTGTGGGTTTGTACCACTTTGCGGCGGGGGGTGTCCTTGGTGCTGATGCCCCCTTTCCCCAGACGTGGCGGTGGCGGAGCTGCACGAGCTGCTATGCAAGAAGCTCCAGCAGTGCTGCGTGCTCTTCGACTTTCTGGATTGCGTGGCCGACCTCAAGGGCAAGGAGATCAAGCGGGCGGCGCTCAACGAGCTGGTGGAGTGCGTGGCCACCAACCGCGGCGTCCTCATCGAGCCCGTCTACCCTGAGATCATCAAGATGGTGAGGGAGCAGGATAGGGTGCCAGGAGGGAAATGGGGTCTGATGAGCTATAGTGGGGGCTGGGAACCAGGACTCCTGGGAACAGAACCCAGCTCTGGGGGTCAGGGTCTAGTGGGTTAGAGCAGGGATGGGGCTGGGAGGCAGGATTCCTGGGTTCTGTGCCTTTTTCCATTGCCTCTTTGAGCATTCTGGGTGGGACTGACTCCAGTGGAGAATGGGGGCTGGATTGGGGTGTGAAAGCTGGGGATAGTGGTGTGGGGGGTTCCCCAGGCCCAACTGACCCCCCCCCTTCTAATCGTGCCAGATCTCAGTCAACATCTTCCGGACGCTCCCACCCACTGAGAACCCTGAATTTGACCCTGAAGAGGACGAGCCCAACCTGGAGCCCTCCTGGCCCCATCTCCAGGTGAGACACCCCTCAGGGAGCGTGTGGCGGGAGAGCAGGGGTCCGGTGCCACTGAGGGCTGCAGAATTCGATCCCGCTGCCCAGAGAGGCAGCAGAATATAGAGGCAGCAGTTGGGGCTCCCACCCAGAGTTGGCAGCACTCCCATCCAGTTGGCTGCAGGGCAGGGGTTGGGGGAGGGGCATGATTTCTAGCTCTGCGCCTGAGCAGGACTCCCTGCCATTCTTAAGGAGGGTGCGTACTTCTGGGCAATGGAGCAGGGCTATGCAACAGAGTTGGGTGGCAAAGTACTAGGATGAAAATACTGTCTGTGGTGGGGAGCCACCATGCATCCAGCAGTGGTCTCAATTCTCTCACTCAGCTGGTCTACGAGTTCTTCCTCCGCTTCCTGGAAAGCCCTGACTTCCAACCCTCTGTGGCCAAGCGCTACGTCGACCAGAAATTCGTGCTGCTGGTGAGTGGTGCCTGGGAAAGTAGCTGGATTGGGGGGGCTGAGGAATATTGGGGGAGTGGAAGATCATGAGGGGCTGCTGCTTTTGGGGTCTGTTGCAGCATGAGGAGTCCGTGAGGTGGGGGTATTGGCTGCTTTGATTCCCCTCCCTCGATCTACATTAAATGGGGCTCTTGGCCTGGGTGGTGGGAGCCTGGCTCCTAGCTGGGGTGCAGCAAGTTTGCTGGCTCTCGGCCTGACTGGGTTCCAAACCTCCATCATGATGGGGCACATTGGCTGACAGCAGAGACACCCCCAGGACTGGACAGGCCCATTGGGAGCAGTACCCCCTGAGGTGGGTGCCTGGGGTGAGGGGGCTTCACCCGTTGTAGCCGATCCTGGGCTGGGGAAGCAGGCAGGAGTTCCAGAGCACGGGTGGGTGGACATGCTTAGAGCAGTTCTGGGATCTGGGTTGGTCCCGCACCTAGTGTCGGGGTTGGGGGAGGATGGGTCATTTGTGGGATACCGGGGGTGGGGGGGGAAGAGCTAACTCCCCCAGGGGATATTCAGGTTGGGTGTTGGGATGAAGGTTGGGGGGGGGGGGCAGGTTGCAAGATCTGTGTGACCCTCTCTGCTGCCCCCCAGCTGCTGGAGCTGTTTGACAGTGAGGACCCGCGGGAGCGGGAGTACCTCAAGACCATCCTGCACCGGGTCTATGGCAAGTTCCTGGGGCTGCGTGCCTACATCCGCAAGCAGTGCAACAACATCTTCCTCCGGTGAGTCCCCCAGGCAGCGTGCAGCCTGCTATGGGGCAGAGGTCCCCTTCCAGCCAGTCTCAAGCCAGGTGCCCTGACCTAACCAAGGAGCACGGGCTGCCATGGCTCTCCAGGAAGTCCCTCCTGGAGAGGGTGGGACTTCCTGGGGATGATTTGTGGGCAGGGTTGGGATTCCCTGGGCATCATGCCTCTTTGGGGGGCTGGAGGGTGGGACTTCCTGGAAGTATGTCCCCAAAGCAGAAAGCCCCCCAATCCCCTTCTGGTTGGCAGGTGCTTGAGTTGTGTCCCCTGGTCTCAGAGATGGGGCAGGGCCCTGAATTCCACCAGTTACCCAGGTCTCCCCCTGCCCTATGGGGGATGATGTGCCCTGAAGGGGCTCTGCCCCATATGCCCAGTATGTGGGGTGAGGCTGGGGAAATCCCCCCCTTAAATTTGACCATGGGGTTGGGGTGACCAGTAGAGGGTTACTGTGCCTCGGAGTGCCCATCAGGGAGCAGTGTACTGCCCAGGCTTCCTGGGAGTGTTCTCCAGTTGCTCTGGGCTGAAGCTGGTGCTGAAGCCATGGGGGAGGCATTAGCCTACCCACAGCAGCCTCTCCTAGACTCCCCATTCCCTCCAGAATTCACAGCACCTGTTTCCTCCCAACCACGCTGCTGGGCAGGGCTGGCTCCCTCCCCCCCACGTATGGGGGTCCAAGGGGAGCATGCTCCAGCGGGGAGTTGGGGGTTAGTAAAGAGGCATTGGAGGCATTTTCATCTCTTACCTTTTCCCCCCCCTCTCCCCCCCCAGGTTTATCTACGAGACGGAGCATTTCAATGGTGTGGCCGAGCTACTGGAAATCCTGGGCAGGTAATGGTTGCACATGGGGACAGGTATGTGGGGGGGGGGGACGACAACAACGACACCCAGCCTTACAGGCCCATGATCTGTTTTCTGGGAGTCAGTAGAGGGTGCCGCATAAGGATTCAGCCTTCCCCAGGGGGCATCCCCCACCAGTAACCATAGAGTAGCCACTAGAGCACCTTGTACCCTCCCCCCAGAGGCTGCTGAGATCTAGGGCTCTCTGTCCCCCATCCTACCACACCCCACAGCTTATCCCATCCCACTCCCAGATGGAGCCAGCACAGCTCCAGCCCCCTGTCAGCTGCTGGATCCTGATCTCCGTCCCCCCAGTTGTGTCTGTTTGTGTCACCACCTGTCCCTCCTCCCTTTAACGTGCAGCATCATCAATGGCTTCGCCCTGCCCCTGAAGACGGAGCACAAGCACTTCCTGGTGCGGGTACTGATCCCGCTGCACTCAGTCAAATCCCTCTCCATCTTCCATGCCCAGGTAAGTGCCCCCCCCTTCTGGGAGTGGCCCTGAACTCTGACCTTTCACCTCCAGGTCAGATAAGGGGTCACCTCCAGGGGTGTGAGCTGCAGGAGCCTGCTCCTGAAATTGTGCAAGGAATAAGTGATCCCCAGGGAAGGGGCTGGTTCAAGGGGGCAGGGAATGGGATACAGGCCCTTTCCCCTGTAAGAGGGTCTGGCTCTCATCTGGGAGATTGAAGAGTGGCCTCCGTGGCCGTGCCCTAGCGCAGCACCAATGTGGGGGACCCCTGTGCTGTTCTGCCCTGGTCAGCGCTGCCTTTAGCCCCTCTGAGATTTGATTTCCCCTGCCCACTCCGCACCCCCTGCAGTTCCAGACATTGGAAGTTGCCTCACTACATCCCCCTTGTGGCTGCCTTATGTCATGTCATAGCAGCACTGTTGGCCAAAGCTGGGACAGTGTCAGTTATGGATAGGGCCCTACCAAAATCATGGTCCATTTTGGTCAATTTCACGCACATAGGATTTAAAAAATCATAAATTTCCTGATTTCAGCTATTTAAATCTGAAATTTCAGTGTTGTAATTGTAGGGGTCCTGACACAAAAAGGAGTTGTGGGGGGGTCGCAAGATTATTGGGGGGGGGGGGGGGTTGTTGTGGTACTGCTACCCTCACTTCTGTGCTGCTGCTGATGGCGGTGCTGCCTTCAGAGTGGGCAGCTATAGAATGGTGGCTGCTGGCTGAGATCCCAGCTCTGAAGGCAGTGGCGAAGTAAGGGTGGCAATACCATGACCCCCCCTTAAATAATCTTGCAACTTCCCCCCTGCACACCCCTTTTGGGTCAGGACCCCCAATTTGAGAAACACTGGTCTCCCCCATGAAATCTGTATAGTCCAGGGTAAAAGCACACAAAAGATCAGATTTCATGGTCCGTGATGTGTTTTTCATGGCTGTGAATTTGGAAGGGCCTTAGTCATGGACCCTGCTGATGGGAATCTGACCTCTTAGGGGAGGGGGTGGGGGAAATCTGCAGGTTGGGAGGGATCTCTGTGTCTGGTGCTGCACATGGGATGGGTATGGGGAGCAGACCCCCTGGGTTCTGGGGAGGTATCTAGGTGGTGGGGCAAGCCCTGTCTCAGATGCTTCTGCCGCCTGCTGATGGGATCTGAGCTCAATGGGCTAGGGAGGAATCTAGGGGGTGGGGACCAGTGCAGGGGATCCCTGTCTCTGATGCTGCCCCACTTCCCCTTGCAGCTGGCGTACTGCGTGGTGCAATTCCTGGAGAAAGATGCCACCCTGACGGAGCATGTAAGTGCAGCCCCATGGTGGGGGGATGGGATCCAGGGCCCAGCGGCTCTCCCCTCTAACCCTCCCATGTCCCCCTTCCCTCAGGTGATCCGGGGACTGCTGAAATACTGGCCGAAGACCTGCACTCAGAAAGAGGTGGGGCTGGGGCTGGGCAGGGGGCCTGCTAGCTGGGAAACAGGCTGACATGGGGAACTGGAGGCTAAGGTTGTGGGGAGGGGCATTGGTGTGGGGCATCTGTGCACTGCATAGGGGCCTAGAGGGATGTGGGGGGTGAAAGACTTCATAGCACTGGAGGGCACTGGATGGGGTAAAGAATGGGTATTGGGGGATTTGGGGGCAGGCACAGGGGGTGGCCATTTTTCGGGGGACACTTGTTGGGTGTGGGGAGACATGGTCCATGGGGATCAGGGAGCACTAGGGAGCACACAGGCTGGGGTGTGACCTGGGTGGGGTATCAAGGGTGCCTCTCCTAGCCCTGTAGCTCACAAGGGGAGCTCTGCCTCTCCCCACCCCCGCAGGTGATGTTTCTGGGGGAGATTGAGGAGATCCTGGATGTGATTGAGCCCTCGCAGTTTGTCAAGGTGCAGGAGCCGCTCTTCAAACAAATCGCACGCTGCATCGCCAGCCCCCACTTCCAGGTGTGTGCAGGCTGGGGGGGTGGGGCCTAGACTTCTCATAAGTCTGGGGCTTCCCCCATCAGGGCTCTAGGGCACCATGGGTCACTGCCCCCAATTAGGGGCTGGGGAGGGGGTCCCATTCCCCCTCCCTTCAAGGGGGTCTGGACTCAGCCAAGCTGGGGTTCCCTGAGTCTGGGCTGGTCCTGAATCCTGGGTCCCCCACCCCAGTTTGGGGGCTGAGGGGGTCAGGGCTCCCTCCTCCAGCCAGGGTTGTTGGTGCTGAGGGGTCTTTTCCTCAGGCCTGGGGTGTAGTCAAGACCCCTGCTGATGGGGATCAGACTCCCAAAGGGCAGCCCCCAGCACTGACTTCAGGTGGCGGAGGAGGTGGGGTGGTGAGTGGGGGTGGGAGGGTGCAGGGCTGGGCAGCCCCCAGCACTCACCCTGTCTCCCTTGTACCCAGGTGGCAGAGCGGGCTCTGTACTTCTGGAACAACGAATATATCCTGAGTCTGATTGAGGACAATTGCCACACGGTGCTGCCTGCCATCTTCGGCACCCTCTACCGGGTCTCCAAGGAGCACTGGAACCAGTGAGTGTGTATGAGGGATGTGTCTCAGCTGCCTGCCCCCTTTAGCCCCTGCAGGGCTCCAGGCACTGGGGATCCCTCCCCTAGGGTCTTGCTATTCCCCACAACCCCTCCCCTGCTGTGTAAGGAGCACAGGGTGGTTGTGGGGGCGTGTCTCAAGTGCATTGGGGAACTGGGGTGAGGAGCCTGGGCAGGGGGCTGTGGGGTGGGCATCTTGGCAAACCCCATGATGCTTTGCAGGGCTGTGGGGGGTGAGCATTGTGGCAAGCGCCAGGATGCGTTATGGGCAGAGGTGGGTGGGTTCCCTGGGGCAGGGAATCCAACATAGGGCTGGCAGCTGAAGCCAGTCAGGGTCTCACCTCTCCTCCCTCCCCTGTGCCCACAGGACAATAGTCTCTCTGGTCTACAACGTGCTCAAGACCTTCATGGAGATGAATGGGAAACTCTTTGATGAACTCACGGCCTCCTACAAGGTGGAGAAGCAGCAGTGAGTGTGGGCCAGGTGTTGGAGGGAATGTGGGGCATCCAGATGTTGGAGTGGGGGCCAATCTCCTCCCCCCATGTCCTTAGGGCCAGCCCCCTCCATGCAGGAGTACCTGGGGGATTCTGGGAGAGGTGGGCACTGCTGCCCAGTCATGTGACCTGCAGCCTGGCATTCCATAGTCCATACCTATGGACTCTTAGCCCTTGCACAGGGTTGGGCTGGGAGCTGAGAAGTGAGGCGCCCCCGGCTAGTTTGGAGTAAGCACCCCCAGCAGTGTGCAGAAGTGGGAGGCCAGAGGATGCTGCCGAGCTATTGTCCCCACACAATGCTCTCGGGTGGTGGTCATCTCATCTTGGCTTGGGTTTCCTGGGGGCATGCCCCATCCCCCACAATGCCCTGGGGCGGCTGAGGCTGTCTTGGCCTGGGTTTCCTCGGGGCATGCCCCATCCCCCACAATGCCCTGGGGCGGCTCTGAGGCCATCTTGGCCTGGGTTTCCCAATGGCTTCTCCAGAGCCCCTGTGAGGGCGTTTGACTGCAGGTGCTGCCTTGGGTTATTGGCAAGGGGCCAAGTTGCGTGCCGCCTTCCCCCCTCACTCTGCCACCCTGTCTCTGCAGGGAGCTGAAGAAGGAAAAAGAGCGCCAGGAGCTCTGGAAGCAGCTGGACGAGCTGCAGCTGAAGAAGCTGCAGGGTCTGGAGGAGGCGCAAATGAACCGGCTCAATCTCCAGCACAGCCTGGGCTTGCAGAGTGGCAACAAGAGTTAGAGAGGTGCCCAGCCGGCTGCCAGCCCTTCCCCTGCCCAGCCTGTGCCAAATCAGAGCCGGCCCCTCCGTGCTGCAGGAGCCCATGGCCCTCCAGCCATCGCCATCCCCATCCCACCAGGGACACGGATCCAAAACAGGACTGGAGGGGGGCACCCCTGCCTCAGCAATTGCACCCCACTTGGACTGGCACTTCTCCCCATCACATCTCCATGGTGTACACTTAACACATCACCCCACGTGACCTCTGTGGGTCCTAGCTGGCACAGGGGCATGTTTTTGGGGGTAACCCCAGTGCCCCCCATTCCTTGGGGGTGCAGGGTCCAGCCTCAGCCCCTTGCCAAAGGGGCAGGGCCAGGCTACGTCTTGGGGTAGGAGCAGGATAGGGATGCAATAGGCTGCAGGGGCGCAGGACCTCTGGTGAAGGGGTCCCCAGGGCTGCTGGGGGCAGGATGAGTTGCTGGTGATTCCTGCCTTGGCAATCAGCCTGTCTCAGCTGTTCTGGTCCAGGGAGCCACCTCTATTTGGCATATGGGATATAACGGGTTAGATGGGGGACCCAGCTTAGCTCTCCCCAGTGCAAGCTGAACCCCCAGCCCCCCTGCCACAGTGCAATGGGTTGTGGCTGGCTCTGCTGTAGGGGCCGGATAGGGGGGCCCCTGTGTTTCTTAAAGCAATAGACCCTCTTGTTTCAACCTAGGGCTCCTAATGTAAGAGGGGAGGGAGTAGAGCCCTTTATGAGAGGCCGGGAGTTCAGTTCCTTCCCCCTTCCCCCTCTGTGGGATGGGTGTTATGCTAGTACGAATGGGCAGGGTCTACTGATGAGCCTGGAGGTGGTGAGACTGAGCTGCTGTGATGGGAAGGACTCTGAAAAAGAGATCAGCTGAGCCTTGCATTGATCCTCCTCCATCTGTCCCCTTGGCTCATTACTGCATCCCCTGGGGCAGATCCATCCCTCAGCCCTGGAGCCTGCTCCCCCCAAACTTGGCAATTAGCTTAGTGGGGCACTCTCTGAGCTCCCCTATTCATCAGTGCACCCCACTTCACTCCCCTACAGAAACAGCTTGGGGGAGATATCCCCCCAATACATTGGGGCACCCCACAATCCTGATCCCATACATCAGCGCACCCCACAATCCTTCCCCTATCTCCACCCCCATCTCAGTCTCCTGCACAAACAGCATGGGGGAGATCCCCCCTCTCCTATATATCTGTGCACAATCCTGACTCCCCTGCACAAACATACTTTGGGGAGATTCCCCTGTCGTACCCACCCCCACACACACCCCAATGGAATCCAGGCTTCTATGGGATCCTGTTTTCTCCCCACACCCTCCATTTCCGCTCCAACAGTCAAGTGTATCTCCCCTAACATGAATGCCCCGATAGCAGAGATGTTGGAGGGGGCTGTGTAGTGCCCTCAGCCATGGATGTGACAGCTCAGAGGACAGAAGGGATTGTTAGTGGGGAGGCAGGAGTGGAGGGCCTGGTGTCAGCCACTATCTGATTTTTTTTTTTGGACACTGCTAAGGGATGGAGAGGGAAGCAGCTGGGGAACTGGACCTAGGGTCCATGGGTATGTGAGGGGGGAGTACCCCTCCCTGGAGATGGGTGGTGGGGCAGAAAGGCAAGGAAGAGAGCAGCTTTATAGCCCTGCAAGGTTAATACCAATCTCCCCTGCCTCTTCCCTGCAATCCTCTTGGTTCAGCTCTTGGGGGGTATGTTGCTTCTTGCCATGACCCCTCCCCCCAGCAGCTGTCAGCTGCGACTGTCACTTTAAAAGTTTGCTTCCTCCCTTTTCAATTTCTGTTGGAAAGGTGGGTCAGTCTATTCAAAACATTCCCCCCCCTCAGATGGTGCACTCTGTCCTGCAACATTCCCCCAGATGGTAGAGTCCGTATACCCCCTCCCTGTTTAGATGGTATGGTCCATTCTGCTTCTTCCCCTTAGGGAATGATCGAGTTGAACCAACCCCTTTTCCAGCTTGAAGCCTTAATAGACTGTACCATCTGGGGAAATAAAGGGACGAGGCTGAAGATTACTATTTGATGTGGTCTTTGAGTGGATTGTACCATCTGGAATTAATTGTTGCATATTTGGGACTAAAGAGGGAGGGGTCTGCATAGGTACCTTCATACGGAAGGGGGAGAAGGGTGTTGAATAGTCTGTACCATTTGGAAGGGCTGAATAGGCTGTGCTATCTCAGGAGATGGGGGAGAGGAGAGGGATTTAGGACTGTTCCATTCTGGGAGCAGGGGGAATTGTATAGACTAGCATTGCTGGGTTGGGGAAGTTAAACTTGACTGTTCCAACTCTAGCAATTGGGAGGGGGGGAATAGACTGTACAGTCACAGGGCGAGGGAGGTTGGACTTGGCATTCCAGCTCTGGGAAAGGGATGAGTGCATAGTTTCTATTATATTAAAGGGGGTGAGCTGGATGGAACCTGCCATTGCTGGAGGGGGGGCAGTTGACTGCTCTGTCTCGCATTGAATGGACTATACCATTTAGCTGGGTGCATGGTAATGTATCTCATGGGTGGGAAGGAAGGGCCTGAATAGACTATGCCATTTGAAGGGAGTGTTGAACAGACTTACCATCTTGGGGTATGGGGGTTGAAAAATGCTCCATTTCTAGTCGTGCTGAGCCCATGCTCTTGCATCTCCACTGTCTTAATTTTCTTCCCATCTTCGAGTGCCGGCGCTGGCCAAAAGGCATCCCGGGTATCACATCGTGCCCTCAATACTAGGCATGACTTAAAATATTTTACAGTTCCCTGGGGGTTTTGTTATTTTTTTAATTACTATTTTATTGGTGGGAGTAGTGGGATATTTTTAATTTAAACCTTAATTTATTTGTAGCAACTCACGCCATACGGTGACTGTAGTAACCGGGTGCACAATTGTTGTCTCTTAGATACAGCGGCGACGTAGTTACCGTGAGAGGAATTGGGGTTGGGAATGGACACCAGGGGTTATTTTTGAGGGAGGAGGAATTCGGGGGGAAGGGTTGAGTAAAAAACAAGAAGTTAAATGACTATTTAAAATAATTTGGTTTAAAGCTGCCCTCCCTCTTCCTCTCTTTCCCCCCCCCCCCCCCTTATTTTCGTTTGCTGGATAAGTCTGTATTCAATAAAGAGATACTTTCATGTCACTGGGCTGTGCAGATTCCATTCACAAAGTGTTAGGCTGTGAAGGTGGGAGAAGGGGCATGTAGGTGGGGGCTGGGAGTCAGGACACCTGGGTTCTTTTCGCAGTCACTGATTTGTTCTGTGACCTTGGGCAGGTTGCAGATTACTGGGTTCTCTTGCTATGTAAAATGCACTCACCCCAACTGGTGGCAGAGTTAATTGCTGGGCGGCAGTAGATGAGGGCAAAGTATTAACTCCTCATTGGGCAAAGAGAGAGATACAAGAGTTGAAAAGCAGGGTGGGAAGAGCACTAGGCTTTCCCCACCCAAAATTGGCCATAGAACTCTGGACTCCTGGTACCCAGCCCTCCCCTCCCCCCAGCCTTCAAAATTGGTGACTAGGCTGTGACTGGGGGGAAATCCGTATATTAGCAGGATATGGAGTTTGATGGGTAGAGGATGCTAGTGGTCCCCTCTGTTGGGGGAGGGGCAGACCTATGGAGTTCAGAGCTTGCTCTAAATCCTTCTGCAGGGGATGGAAGCAAGAAGGCCAACCATGCTCGCTGTGCCCTGGGGCTGAGTGCTGGCCTGTTACCTCCTGCCAACAAGCAGAGCAAAGAGGGATACCAGTGTCCTAGTGGTGAGCACCCAGTAATGAATAGGTGCCAGCTCTCCCCCAGCAAGAATAAAAACCAGCACTGTTTGTTCCCTACAGCCTAGGAAGGGCTGGCCTTGTGGGTACAGCTCTGTGGTGAGACCCTGGAGCTCTGGCTTCAAATCCTAGTTGTGTGTGTGGTGTTTCCCCATCTCTAAGAGGGGGATCATAGCGTTTCCAGCAGGGTATAATCCCAATCACACATGGAAGGGTCAGATATTCTAGGGGGATGCAAGGACTCTAATGCCTGAGCCAATAGCGATCTCCATTTGCTGTTCCGCTAGCCGGGCTGTTCTCCTGCCCCACTAGGCTGTGCTCTAGTCACACTCCAGGGCACAGCTCTGACTCTCTCCAGAAGAGGGCAGCAGCAATCACCCCATTGAAGAGCCTGTATATCAGCAGTTCCCAAACAGTCATGCAATCAGCAGCTGGGGTTGGGGCAGTCCCTAGTAGGCAAAGGATGCCATTTAGCTCTGCACAGTGTGACCTGTGTGTGAGAGGTCATGATGCATGGAGGATGCCATTTTGCTCTACAGCCTGGTATCCTCCACATAGGGTGACCAGATGTCCCGATTTTATAGGGACAGTCCTGATTTTTGGGTCTTTTTCTTATATAGGTTCCTATTACCCCCACCCCCTGTCCTGATTTTTCACACTTGCTGTCTGGTCACCCTACCTCCACACAGTGCGACCTTGCGTGCTCCATATGGATGAGATCACACTGCAGAGTCTGCCATTTTTGTAGAGCAAAATGGCCGCCTCTATGCAGCGTGACCTTGCATGTACAGTGGTTGCATGGTCTTGGTCACTATGCGGCTAATACCCTTTTGCTCTTCAAAATGGTGCCCTCCGTGCAGGCTGGGGTCCCGGCAGGAATACTTTGTTAAAATGCACTTGTACCAGCAAAACTTTGGGAGGTGCTGATCTATATGGTCTGCTTCTAACTCGGTCCCTTTTGCTTCTCTCCCTCCCCCTCCCCAATCCAAGGGCAGGGATCCTTGTATTAAATACATCACTCCCCATGCCACAGGCAGTCATATGTCGGAGGAGGCTGAAGAACCCCATCCTGGGGTTGCCCCACAGGGAACCCTCTCACCAGCTCTGCACCTCCAGCCACTACTGGAACATCTACCCCAGCGTTGACCCATTGCATGTCTTCCTGCAGGCACTGATGCTGGGGGGGGAGAGGGGAGCGTTTTCACCTATGTGCCACAAGGGGGAGGGGAATGGGTGAACTGAACCCTCAGCCAGTGCCTTGGCTCAGGGGTGATGCCAGTAGGAGGCCCCCTCCAGGAGGATGCTGGGGAAGCAGCAGAGGTGGGGCACCTGTGGGACTCTGCCCCTGGAGAATGCTGGGAAAATGGAGGCATGGCAGTGAGATTCAAGCCACCAATATATCTTCAGCAGGCAGACCACTTCCAATGGGCCAGCAGGCTTCCAGAGGGGGTGTTGCCTTCCCCATTGGGCAGCCAATGAGTTGCCCCTGCAAGTGTGTCTGTCTACCAGTCAGCAGGGGCACCTGCCCCCTATGGACCAGTGAGGCAGCGGGTCCCCTACCATGGACCAGTGCTGAAGGCTTTGAATCCTTCCTAGCCTGGATGCCCCAGCAGGGCAGCAGCTGCCAGCCACTCACTGGCCTGCAGGGACCTCCATCGATCATGCCCTCCGTGGCTTGTTGCTGCCCCTGCAGGAGTGGCCTGGACTGATAGCAGCCAGGGGTGGGTGGGTGCGACAGAGCCTTTGGGGGGGCAGGTTTTGTATCCTCCCACCAGTGTACTCTAATCAGAATAAAGTTTTCTAGCTGGAGTCTGGTTCCTTGACACAGAAATCAGCCCCACACTGGTCTCTTCCCCCTGCTCCTGCTCCTATGTTTACTTCCCCTCTGCCACACCCCCATGCCCCCACCCCCACCATGTGTGCAGCGAGGAGTTTGCTATGAAGGCCAAGTGGTTCCTGGCTTGGGAACACAATGGCTTTGGTCCCCACCCCACTCCCAATGGGCTCTAGATCAGACTTCTGAACCATCTACACACCTGGCTGGGAGATGAGGCCCTTTACACAACCAGACTGTGGGTCCAGGACATCAGCTCAGCAAGAGGCTATAAACAGGAGAAGACCAAGGGGCTACCCCAGCCCAGAGTCCCCTTCCCTCCTTTGATGGTGTTAGCCTTCCACCAGTGCAGTGAAGGTTGCTATCCCTGTTTTAAAGAGTGGGAAACTGAGGCACTGAGTGACAACAGTCACATGTTGAAAATATAATAGAACCCATGTGTTCTGGCTCCCCTCTTCACTTGCTCTAATCCACTAGACCCCACTGCCCTCCCAGAACCAGGGATAGAACCATCTAAGGATTTAATGCCTATGAAGTGAGAACTAAGAGGAGATGCTGTTTCTTGCAGCCAGAAGAACTCCTGGCCACCAGGACTGTAGGTGATCCAAGATGACTGGGATTTTTTTAAAGTGCTGCTTAATTTTAGTAGCTGGGACTGACACCTTTAAGCAGCCCAGCTGGAAAGGTTTGTTTGGCAAAGAAACTGCTGGGCAAGCTAAAGTTTCTTCAACAGGATCATTTATTTTAATAGCTCACATACTGTAGCACTCAGCGAGAGAGTGGAAGCACAGGTAGCCTTAGCCCCAATATAGCATTATTATTCATATTAGAGTCACCACTAGAGACCTTGACCAAGATCAGGGCCCCCATCAGGCCATGTAGTGCACAGACATAGTGAAAGAGAGTTCTTGCCTTAAAGAGCTCACAATCTAAATAGGCAAATGATGGGAGAAGAAACTGAAGCACAGTAAGAAGAACGTGCGCATGGTCACACAGCAGGTCAGAACAACTAGATCCCATATTGCCTGCGTATAAAACACAGCCCTCTGGCTTCCCCACTACACCCTCTGGTAGCTATACCAGCTCCAGCTGGCCTTTTACCAGGTGTGGGTGAGGTGAGATGTGTGCAGGGTGGAGCTATGTCTCTAGCTCTGCCTCTGGCACGCCCATATAAAAATGAGCAATGGGGACCTACTTTCCTTCCATAGACTCCCTAGGAGGCCTAGGTTCAGGTTCAGTACTAGGGTGCTCTGCTTGGTAAATAAAGGGGCCTTAAAGGGTTCCGTTTGTTATGGGGTCAGGATTCAGGCATGTCCTTGCAGGGATCTTTCCTGAGAGTGACAATCAACTCTCAGGGTCCAAGGCATGAGTTGGTCTCTTCTCTAGGGGTCAGGAAGGAACATATTTTATGCTCTAGCCAGGTACATTAACCTGAGATCAGGTATTAGCTTCTTGGCAGCACAGCAGAGAGGAAAGGAGCCCATGAATTTTTCTGACTAGGCCCAGCATACAGGCAGCACCCCATTTACAGCCCTGCTTGGGTTGGGGAGCCTGGCTCTGTGGTTTGTCCAGCTGGGGGCTGTCTGCTAATGATATCTATTTGCAAAGACAAACCTACAGCAGCAGCAAGCTGGCAAATTGAAGCTCTTGGTAAAGCTGGGAGCAGCTGTGGTGCCCCTTGGTGGTGGCAAAGCAAGCTTGGTATGGACTGCAGTAGCCCCTGCTGACACATGTTAATATGCACATTTCTAGACAAGCCCAGCCTGTGGGTTCCTGGGTGCTGCAGGAGAGGGCTTCCCTGGCCCAGTCAGTATCGGGAGAGACGGCACATGTCGCACTGGCAGCTCTTGGCGGTGAAGATCTCTATCTCTTCGTGGCGGATGGCCCCGCAATACAGGCGGACTTTGATCTGTGGCGGGGGGATGGGACGGTGAGAGAGGGACTGGCGCCAACCCCCTATGCCCTCCCTGAATTCCAGGCCCTGGTGCAAGTTAGAGCAGGTGCCACTTCCCATGATCCCTTGGGGGCAGAGAATGGTGCATTCTGGCCATGCCCCTTCCTAGAAGCAGAGCCCTTTTAACTCCATGCTGGCTGGCAGGGATGGATTCTGAAAGGGCCACCGAATAGCCCTGAGATTCCAGCCAGCGCTGAAGATCCCCTCTCGTGAGCGCTGTGCCGGACCAGGGTGCGCTGCACCTGTGCCAGTCACTTCACTCATGTGGCTGTAGCGTGCACCAAATCCTCAAAGTAGCTGAGAATCGGCCCTGCTGTGTCCATCCAGCTTTCCCCTATGTGCTTCGATCCCAGTTGCTGTCTCTGAGACCTGGGGAATCATTGGGGAGCTACTGGATTCCTCAATACCTGTGTGTCTGCTAAAGGATCTCCCTCTCTCTTGTTTCTATCTATCATCTATCTATATCTTGCATGCACCCAGGAGTCCCATGTGCCCCAGTCTGGCTGAGTTTGTGGAAAGACTCATACCAGGCCTGGGCCCACATTGTGGGGCAGGATCTATGGCATATCCCCCAGCCCCGCTCACCTTCTGCATCTTGCTGATGGTGCAGCACTGGGACACAGAGGTGATGTTGTGTTTGAAGCTGCTGGCCAGCAGGACGGAGTACTTGGAGGGGAAGGCACTGGATTCGCAGTAGCCCACACAGGCCTGGACCACATGGGTCCCACGGCAGGTCCCACGGCGGTCGCTCTTGATGGTTACATCAAATGCTGGGGGGAGAAGGGGAAGTTCAGTCTTCATGGTCCAGCCAGCCCTCAACCTCTGTGCTGATGAGCTAGGGGCTGGGCTGAGAGCCAACTAACTCATTCCACACCAGGGCCACAGAGCGGGAAGGACCCTACTTGCTTGGGATTTGAACTGGTGACTTTAGGATCCCTGCACTGAACACTCAAGTGGATTTACAGCCATGAGCATCCCTGTAAAGTACAGGTGTACAAAAGTCAACTGTGGGGGGCAGGGAGCTATAGTGGTTAGAGCAGAGGGGCTAGGAGCCGAGACTCCTGGGCTCTATTCCTGGTTCTGTCACAGACTATGCTTGACCTCAGGGCCAAGTCACTTCCCCTTGCTGTGCGTCAGTTTCCCAGACTGTAAAATGCAGCAATTTCATGAGTTCCCGGGGAGGGGGTCAGCATCAGACCCAGAGTTAGGGAGATCCTGGCTCCCCAGTGCCATGTTCAGCCCTGGCATTGCTCCATTTCCCCCCTCCTCTGTCCTTACGGTGCAGATGGCAGCCGGGCCCGATGGCCTCGTAGCTCCAGCGGGGGGAAGCCGTCAGGATCAGCAGCAAGGAGATGATGGCAGCATGGCAGGATGACATGGTGCATGGGCTCTGCAACGGGAATGGCACAGGCTCAGGGTACAGAGTCAGGGCAGCAGGAGGTGGGAAGCGAAGGGGCTGCTCTGATTAGAATAGTGCGTGCGCTGCATGCATGTGTGCACAGCCACCCTCTGCTGGCTGGAATCTAAACCTCTGAGCTGTGTGTCCTAGCTCCTATACTGCTAATGGGGATTCTTCTTGAGTGGAAGGGCTCTAGCCTTTGAGAACAGAAGAGACTGGGATGTGCTGAGGCAAAGGCCATAGACCAAGCTTCAGAGTCTGGGCTGTCCCTCTCCCCTCTCCCCACACACTTAGGTTCATAGATTCCAAGGCTAGAAGGGACCATTGTGATCATCTGTCCTGACCCCCTGTACAGCACAGGCCAGAGAACTTCCCCAAAATCATTCCTAGAGCAGATCTTTTAGAAAAACATCCAACCTTGATTTAAAATGGTCCATGATGGAAAATCCACCACTGCCCTGGAGAAGTTGTTCCAATAGTTAATTATCCTCACTGATGAAAATGTGTGCCTCATTTCCAGTCTTTCTCTGCTAGACTCAGGAGCTCATTATTCAATATTTGTTACCAATGTTGGTACTGCTAGACTGTGATCAAGTCCCCCTTTCACCTTCTCTTTGATAAGCTAGATCAGGGGTCGGCAACCTTTCAGAAGTGGTGGGCCGAGTCTTCATTTATTCACTCTAATTTAAGGTTTCGCGTGCCAGTCATACATTTTAACGTTTGTAGAAGGTCTCTTTCTATAAGGCTATAATTATATAACTAAACTATTGTTGTATGTAAAGTAAATAAGGTTTTTAAAATGTTTAAGAAGCTTCATTTAAAATTAAATTAAAATGTAGAACCCCCCGGACTGGTGGCCAGGACCCGGGCAGTGTGAGTGCCACTGAAAATCAGCTCACGTGCCGCCTTTGGCAAACGTGCCATAGGTTGCCTACCCCTGAGCTAGATAGATTGAGCTCCTGGAGTCTCTCACTGTCACCCAGGTTTTCTAACCCTTTAATCCTTCTTGTGGCTCTTCTCTAAATCCTCTGCACTTTATCCACATCCTTTGTGAACTGTGGACACCAGAACAGGACAGGGTGTTCTGGCCACGCTAGTGCCAACTAGAGAGACAAAATAACCTCTCTACTTCTATTCAAGATTCCCCGCTCTATGAATCCAAGTATCACATAAGCCCTTTTGGCCACAGCATCACACTGGGAGCTCCCATTCAGCTGATTCTCCACCCCCCAAATCTTTTTCAGAGCCGCAGCTTCCCAGGATAGAGTCCCTCATCAAGTAATCTGTTTAGTCCTTTTAAAGCACATATTGTTTCCTTGTGCCCACTTCCTGGCATTTCAGCCTTGTACAGTTCTACCTGGCGTAAAACTGGAACTGCAAATACAGTAAAATAGATTTTCCTTTTTGCTATAGCAAGCTCTTTCAACTCAGCTTCTCTTGTGAATCAAAGGGCAGTGATCGAAGGGGCATTGACTAGTGTGCAGGGACTGGGAGTCAGGACTCCTAGGTTCTATCACTAACTCTGGGAGAGGGGTCTAGTGGTTAGAGCAGTGGGCTGGGCATCCTGGGTTCTAGTCCCAGCTCTGGGAGGCAAGTTGGCTAGTGCAAGCGTGTGAGCCTGAGATTATTCCCTCTAACGACTATTCTCTCTTCACCTACAAACTCCTCCTGCCGAAAGGACCTGGGAACCTGCTCTGCCTTCAGTGCAGCTCAGACCCCAGCTGTTCTGCTCCCTTCAATTCCCCCCAGCCAGGACTGTATCCTACCATCTGTGTGTGGCTGGCAGGAAGTCCGCAGCAGAGGGTGTTAGCTGCTCTCTCGCACCGGGGTCCTGTTGGGAAGCTCCCGAGTCATGGTATCCTGCTGCAAGCCCTCCCAGGTGCTATATCTAGCTCAGGTATTTGCATCTCCACACCTCAGCCTGCCCCTTCGGGTCTCTTACTTTTCCCATCTCCACCCTCTGCCCCGCCCCCACCAGCCCTCCCAGCTAAGACAAATAAATTGCTCTCTGGATTTCCAGAGCCACTTGCTTTTTCAGAGCTCCCACCCCATCAACTTCCATCAGCTTCTTAGGCCAAGCCCTTCTTAGTGCCGGCTTAAAAGGGGCTTTGGAGCTGGGTAAAAATAGACCACTCGTGGTTACAATAAACTCCCTTCCCCTTAGAACCATCAATTCGGGGGCAGCGCAACAAATAGTTTGTTAGCGTAGAGAGTGCGTGCGCATGTGCATGACAGAGTGTGCCACTGCCCTCTGCTGGATGGAATTGAAAAGACTCAAGTGTGTGTCATAAGCCCCATATTGCTAACAGCCAATGGGGATTATCTGTGAACTCCAGGCCTGCCCTTGTAGAAGGAAAGGCCTGGAGCTCTAGCCAGCACAGCTGTGCATACTGTCTAGAGATAACAGGGGTGTTGCTAGATTTGTACGTCTTGTTTTGATCTTCCTGAAATGACATGTTTGAAATGGATTTAGTGGCGTGGTCGATGCAGTCCCCAAAGTCAGACCCCTCTATGTCCCCAGAGGCAGGGCTACAATGTGCTTTATTGCTTCATGTTTTGGTATTCAATATCACACAATTGTAGCAGCTGATGGATCTTATATTTGACAGCGTCTTCCATTCTGACAGATCTCAGAGCACAGTGCAAACTATGCATACACCCCATTTTACCTCTCAGTCAGATGCATCTGCTTCTGGGAGGAGGTGAGACTTTATACACCCACCAGTGAGCTGCAGCCAGCGCCGGCTCCAGGGTTTTTGCTGCCCCAGGCAGCAAAAAAAAAAAAAAANGCAGCTATTTAACAGCACCGAGCCAGGGGACTTTTAATGAGTGTTGAGGACGTGGGTCTTGCATCTCATCTGATGTACCAGATGCTGCGATTCAAAGAACTAATGAATGGCAAGCGCCCCCTCAGACCAAGCAAACTGTGCTTCTGCAATGATGTCTTCCTGCAGGCAGCCTTCCAGCTCAGGAGCACAGTAAGTCCCCTGCCAGACGCTCCGGCGTGCATCCGACTACCGGTGCATTAGGGAGATAATTGCGTTGCCTTTGCAAAATGTGCCCATTTCTTGCTAATAACAATTTCTCCAGAATGGTGCAGGGTCACTCCAGGTCACAGCTCTGGCTCCACTGGCAGCCCAGCGAAGAACAATGGCTTGTCCTCGTCCAGTGGCTCGTCTTGGAGTGCCTGGGTGTATTAATTAATCACTGGCTCCTAGAACCCAGCTCTGCAATAGACTCACTGGGTGACCTCGGGTGGGTGACCACCCCTCTTTGGGCCTCAGTTTCCCCATCTGTGATTAAAGGGATAATTATAATCTAAATAAAAGAAGAAATATCATCCTCATGTTCTAGGTGGGGAAACTGAGGCCCAGAGAGATTCAGGGTCACCCAGGGAGTCTATGGCAGAGCCAGAACCTAGATCTCCTGAGCCCCAGCCCCATACCTTAACCCTCAAAATCCCTGCTCTTCTCCATCCATCACTGAGCTGTCTCTTGCTTGATATGGGATGGTGCCAGCTCTGCAGAGACCCCAGCACCTTCCAGGAAAAGCATGGGCAAGGAGACAGTGTTGTACAATGGCTAGTATGCTGGGCTGGAACTTGGGCCACCTGGGTTTATTCCTGGCTCTGCTGCAGCCCTTGGGTGATGTCACTTCCTCCTTTAGTACCCTAGAAACAAGAATTAACCTTTCTGGCTCTGCTCTGGGGTGGGTCACATTAATGATGGGGAAACTGAAGCACGAAGCTGGGGAAGTGACTAGCCCAAGGTGAAACGGTGAGTCAGTTCTCAGAGCAATGGATTCCAATCGCCGAAGGTGTAGCGAGATCAAGTGGCTGGAAGATAAAACTAGGCAAATTCAGACTGGAAGCAGGGCACAAATGTTTAACAGTGAGGGGGAATTCACCACGTCCCAAAGGAAGGGTTGTGGATTCTCCATCACATCCAATCTTGATTTAAAAATTGTTGGTATTTCTAGCAGGTCTGCTCTGGTTCACACAGGAGTTAATGCAGGGATGTCTTGTGGCCTGTGCTATACAGGAGGTCAGACCAGATGATCCCAGTGGTCCCTTCTGGCCTTATCGTCTAGGAAAACAGCTGCCTTCGCCTAATCTTTACTGACAGGTTTGATCTTGCTTCTGAAAGCTGAATGAAAACCTGCCGCCCGGGGAGGTGGGGGGGGGGACAGGGGGGAAGAGGGAGAGGGGATCCTTCCCAAAAGAACAAAGCTGCTACTATAGAACAAAGGGATCCCCGTGTCTCCTCTGGAGGAGGTTAAATCCAGCTGTGGGGGTGACAGGCAATTGAACGCAGGCTGGAAATGGCTGAAGTTGACCAATGAGGGAGGGGGAGATCTCGGGGAGAGGGGATTTGTTTTAAAGATTCTTTTTCAAACCAAAACAACAACTTGGGTGGTTTTGTTTGGGTTTTTTTATTTGCTATGCATGGTAGGGCAAGATTGTTAGAGGCCCTGACCAGGATCAGGACCTCCACTTGGGCCAGACACTGCACAGACCCTGACCGACACTGGGGGGGCCCCCATTGTGCTGGGTGCCGTACACACCCCTGCCCAAGATCGGGCCTTCCCTTTGCTAGGCAGGCAGACAGTGAGAGACCATCTCTGCCCCAAAGAGGTCACAGTCTACATAGATAAAAGAAGGTGAATTAGCCTTGCTTTTTAGGTGAAAACTGAGGCACAGAGTGGGGAAGTGACTTGCCCAAGGCTACCTAAGGAGTCAGTGGCAGAGACAAGCATCAAACCCAGCCCTCCTGTGGCTTAGTCCAGCCCCTTAGCTACAAGACCATCCTTCCTGCTGTAAGAATAGCAGTGGCCTGTCTTTATCTAGGGGTTTATGGATTTAGGATCCTGACTTAAAATCTTAAAGATCAAATTTTCCAAACTGCTTACGCCCCATTTTCAAAAGTGACTTGGGCTCTGAGGAGTCATTTTGAAAATGGGGCATAAGCGTCTTTGGAGAATGTGATTCCCCCTGGCCTCTATATTGGTGGGGTCACTAAACCAGACACTAACTCGATTAGCAGAGCTCTGCACAGCCCTAAAGCACTAAGGGCTCTTAACACCTCTCCCCTCCAAGCCAATTAAATCTTTAATTCCAGGAGAGTTGAATTCAACTAAAGGGGGTTGTGACTTAACATGTTGGAAGAGAGCAGAGAGAAAGCTCCAGTTCTTTACCAGCAACTATTTATATCACCCAGACATATTTTAGGCATCGGATTAAGTTCAATATATAAACCTGCCATTGTTGGATTGAGTCTTGGGGCCAAGCTTTTTCTAAATGGAGGGTTGACTCAGAAAGCTTAATGCTGCGTAAAGAAAGTGGAATTTGGCCAGAAGGGCTGAGATGTCAGACTTCCCTGGATAAAGAGGGCTTTGAAAAGCTGGCGTGACTGAGTTGGGATCTTTGTGAGGAGATCATCAGCTAATGGCACTTCTGCTTGTGCGCTTCAGCTCAATCCATCCGTCTCTGGGGTAGAGCAGGGCAGCTGTTTGACAGGCAAGAGTTTAGGGGAGGAAATTAAGGATTTTTAAACAACGAAGGGTTAGTTAAGGAGGCAAAACACTGGAGCTGGGCTGGGATGCCAAGGTTCATGCCTTGGCTGGGGGAAGTGCCACGGGATCTCTGAAGCCCACAAGGGCCGTGGCTTCATGTTGAATTTCAGATGAGACACCTCTGACACCACAGTCCTGCCTCGCGATTCTGGCCTGTAAACAGCTCCTCACTTTGAGCTGTTCCTTGCTTGTGTTTCCCAAGGGCTCAGGACCCCCAATTGGGCCTGATTTCCAGACTTTGCTACAAGCCCAGTTGTGGATGCTGAGCCCTCAGAAACCTTGCCCTGGGCTCTTTAGAAAAATCTCACCCTTGCCAGCTGGTTTGCAGTGCAGTAAGCAGATCCTCTGTCAGCTATTTCCAAGTGCAGCGTGGGTCACGTCTGGCACTGGCCAGATTCTACTCTGGCAGAGATCAGGATTTGGCCCTTGGTCCCAGGGAAGAAAGCACAAGATCACTGCAGAAAAATAACTGTATCCTGTATCAAGCCATCTTTAGCATCCCTGAGCTTACAATTCGTTCTGTAAGCAAAGCCATAGATGCATGCGTGTGCACGTACCGGTCCCAGGGCCTCATCAAACTTATGGGAAATGATCATGCAAAAAGAGTCATTACAATACATATTTAATGGGGCTATTTCTGTATTACTCTCAACCTGTGGAAATACCAACTGCCCGCTCACCTTTAGTCCATTCAAGGAACCAAGCACACGTCAATATTCCTCTGCTTTTTTTGTCTCTCCTATGTACTCATCTGCACACTCCCCCAATCACTGTAGTGTCTAGGCACCTCCTGGTCTTGAATGGATTTATCCCCACACACCCCCTGTGAGGCAGGGCACTAGAAAGGGGGAAACTGAAGCACAGAGGCTAGTTTGCCCAAGATCACGCAGGGAACCGGTGACAGAACAGGGAATTGAACCCTGGTCTACCCATGACCCAGGTGAGGGGCCCTAACAACTGACCCATCCTTGCTCTCTGTTTGGTTAATTGCTCTATGTTGCATCTGTGAGGTGTGGTTTTTAAAGGGGAGGTCTTGGGAAGTTTGTAGCAAGAGAAGTGGATTGTGGTTTGCAGGAAAGAAAGGTCCAAGTAGCCAAGTTCTGTTCTGTATTGGAACACTCCAGAGTCCAGGGAAGGAGTGAGGGAGCTTGGATCGAGGGTGGAGCTGCCTTTTATTTGCTGGGTAAGCAGCAGAATAGGTCAATACCAAGGCAGAATCTGCTCTGCCTCCACTGAAGCCAGTGAGGGTGACTATGAATGTACATAGTGTAACTGAGATCAGAATCAGGCCCGGACCCCAATGCATTTGGGGGTGACTCCAAATTGACCTTGGAGGAGCTGAGATCAGAATCCAGCCCTGACCCCACTGGGTGATTCTGCATGATCCTGGAAGAGCTGAGATCAGAATCGAGCACATCTGATGTTATACGGTGGGGCCAGCTGTGCTGCTGGGATGGTCCCATGTGGAAGTGCCCTACTGCTGACCCCCTCAGAGCAGGGAGGAGTTGTGGGGTGGGGGGACATGAGCAGGCAGGCAGCCACCTCACCTGAATGACAGTCTGGAGGAAGCTGACATTAGCTCAGTAGCTGCCTGTGTTGAAAGACAAAGGCCCTTCGAGCTGGGTCTTGTTCCTGCAAGTATCTGTCTGTGCACGTAGGGGGAAGGAAAATGAGTTAACTGAGAAATGTTGAGCAGGGGGCTTAGATTAAAGAATCAGTGAGGGACTGGTCAGAGCTTGGGGCTGGCTTTATTTTTCCATCATAAAAGCTGTAGCTAGGGTGACTTGTCTCCAAATAGCTGCCGGGCTGGAGTCTGATCTCATTGAGAGCAGTGTAACTGCGGGGGGGGGGGACGACAAGGGGGTGTCTGGTGGCTAGAGAAGGGAGCAGGGGTAGGGGCAGGCAGCCAGGACTCCTGGTTCTGTTCCTGTTTCTGGAAAAGGGATGTGGTTTAGTGGCTAGAGCAGGGGGAAGTGGGAGGGAGTCAGGACTCCTGGGTTCTATTCCTAACCTTGCCACTGACTCACTGCTAAGTAAAGTGGCTGGTGGATGCTGGCATGCCCTACCAGGCCGAGTTCTCCTCTCACCTGGTGGGACTCAGGAGCAAGTCAATAGAGTCAAGCTCTGATGCACTGGAGAGGTGTCAGGTGCTCTGGAAATACAGCCCCCTACCCTCAATATGAAAAGTACTTTGGGCCTAAGGTCAGAAAGGACCTCACGTAAGGCTGGTTTCATGGCTAGGGCACTGGCTGGGAGGTTGTAGCTCAAATGCCTTGGGGCCCCAGAAAGCCTGTGCAATGGCCCCTTGGCTCCTCCACACACCAGCAGTGGGGCTCTATCTATGGTGCTGACAAGTCACAGGCCCCTGCCCTGCCTGTTAGGGGGCTTATTCCTTCACCCTCTCACTTCTCTGGTCCTTCTCGCATGAACAGAGAGCAACAATACCCGAAGTCCGAAGGTGCAAACAATTCGATGTTTATCGGGGTGAACTTCCAGCAAGCATGATTCCAGTTTTCTTCCTCAGTGTCCCCCTTCCCAGCTCTGACACCACAGAGCCTTGCCTGTGTCCCTGTTCCCATTCCCTCCCCTTAGCGAAACATGATTCCAATTCCCCCACCCCCATTCCCTGTTCCCCCCTTACGTCCTGATTGACTGCAGACTATATAGTAAAACTTGGGTTCTGCTTAGCTATACCTTAACCAATCATTTTACTGAAATGTAACTAACCAATCCTAACATATTGTAACATGGTTATTTAACCAATTATATCCCACCACCTTAATTGGTTTACACCAGTGGCTCTCAAACTTTTGTATTGGTGACCCCTTTCACATAGCAAGCCTCTGAGTGCAACCCCCATTATAAATTTAAAACACTTTTTTATATAGTTAACACCATTATAAATGCTGGAGGAAAAGCTGGGTTTGGGGTGGAGGCTGACAGCTCATGACCCCCCATGTAATAACCTCATGACCCCCTGAGGGGTCTCAACCCCCAGTTTGAGAACCCCTGGTTTACACCCAACAAAATTAATTATACAGCAGACAGAAACAATCATGGAACTAGACAGAGATTATACAGACAAACAATAGGGAAGTGAAGACTACAGTGATAGAACAATACAGAAATAAGGATTTCACATCCCAGCTATTAATAAGTGAGTTCTTGCCAGACAGGATGCTATCAAACTAAGTTTCCTTTTACATCTTAGGCTCTTCCCTTTCTCTGGAGGTAATAAAAATATCAGAACAGAATTGTATTCCTAACAGCCCAATAGCACCTTATTTAAATGTAACTAGTTTAAAATGTAAGAATGTAACCATACACTTCCCAGTTTATGGCTGGCCTCTGCTGCTTAGCCAAAGGCCTTAGCCTGAAAACCAGGCCTCGGACTGTCACAGTGAAAAAAGGCCCTTACACTGGCAAACAGTGACTTTGATTCTTTCTTGTATACCTCTATAACTAGCTAAGTGATAAAAATATGCCTAAATTCTTAAAGTCTAGGCCTTTGCAGACAGGCCTGAGTATTTATATCCTAACACTGCCCAGCTAGCATTAAGTGCTAGTGAATTCTCCAGGGCCTGGGACAGATTCTGCTTCTGGTGTCAATCTGGAGTGGCTTCGCCCAATGTAAATGCAGAGACCATTGGAAATTGCAGCAGGATTTAGCCTTGACTAGGCTGGGGAGGAGTGAAAGCGTCGTTCATGATGGCTCAGCCCTGCCCTGGAGTCACCCACATCTGAGATCCCCTCTCCTCATTAGTTTGTGGCGGGCCCCAGCCAAGACTCCAAATGACAGATTTAGTTGTGATGTCCCCTGGGGTATGGCTCCCAGTCCCAGCTGCTCTAACCAGTATAGAACTCTGCTTCCCAGAGCTGGGAATGGAACCCAGGAGTTTGGTCACCCTGCCTAGCTGCTGTAACCCCTAAAGGGCACTGACCACCCAGAGCTTGGGGGAGGGGACAGGCAGGGCTGGGAACCAGGACTCTTGGGTTCTATTTCCTAGCTTTGGAAAGGACGGTAGTTAGTACAGAGGTGTGGGAGTCAGGACCCCTGGGTTCTAGTCCCAGCTCTGGGAGAAGAGTGGGGTCTAGTGGGTAGTGCAGAGCTGGCTGGGAGGCAGGACTGCTGGGTTCTAGTCCCACCTCTGGGAAGATGTACACTCTAGAGGTTAGTGCACCTCCCTAGGTTGATATCTTATCTTTGTACTGGCCCTTGGCTCTAAATGAAGAGTGAGAGTGTGGGGGGAGACTATACTTCTGGAACCCTTTATTCCTGCAGCGCTCTCGGCCCGTGTGGATCCAGGCTCTGCCTAGTCGGAGCACTCCGCCACTTCATAGATCACCACCTCTCTCTTGCCGGGGTAGCCGTCCCAGAGCTTCTTCCCATGTCTCCCCTCTGGGAGCCAGCCCAGGGCATCTCTGCACCTCCACAGCTCAACCAGCAGCTTCACCAAGTCCTGCTCTGCTTGATCCAGGCATTTCAGAGACAAGTCAAGGGAGAAGCCCCGGTGGGGAGAGTAGCCTGGAGAGCCATCGTCCTGCAGTGAAACAAGCAGCATTAGTGTGAGCCCAGGAACTCCCTCTACTGGTGAGAAAGTTACTTTGCAGGGATGCCAATGGTTGCAATTTTACTCTTACAAAATTTCCTGTTTTTCCTTCAAGCCCCAGTGTGTGTGCAGCTGAGAATCGCAGCTTTTGTTTTTTTAAAGAGCAAGTTTCTAGCTGTCATCACTGCAGAGCAAACCCATAACACCTGAAGCTAGTAAACCAAGAAGGCAAATAAAAAATCCCCAATTCTTCTTTTTCAGTGTGGCCTCGTGGCTTGAGCACTGGTCTGGGACATCCTGGCTCAACCTCTGGCCTGCTGGGTGATCCCGTGCAAGTCACTGTCCCCTGTGCCTCAGTTTCCCCATCAGTAAAATGGGGATAGTGATACTGACCTCATTTGTAAAACACTGAGATCTGCTGATGAAAAGCACTATAGAAGAGCTAGGAATTATTATTAAATCTGATGACTTTTGGAAACACTGTGACATTTCAGATAAGGCTTAAAAGGGGGAAGATTATCAAGGATTGGGCTCAATACAGAGGTAACTGGGTGAAATTCTCTGGCCTGTGATATACAGGAGATCAGACTAGATCCAATGGTCCCTTCTAGCCTTAAAATCTAGTCTTTTACCTCCTACCTTGTGAGACATTGATTATGCCTTAAAGCAGGGGGCTCCAACCCCTTTTAAACCCTTATTTTATTGTATTCAGTTCTCTCTGTTATAACTCAGTACATTGGCCTTATCCCTATAAGTATTCGATCCTTTTTAGGAACCCTGAAACTGCCTCAACAGTATCTTGTGGCAATGAGTTCCACAGGGTAATAGTGCATTATAGGTGGGAAGATATTTCCTTAGTATCTATTATTCCCATTCCTAGATTACTACTTCTTGTATGTATTGTTGTACTGCCTAGGAGCCCAGCCAGGCCCCCACAGTGCAAGACCCCAAAGGACTTACAATCTAAGACAAGAGGTGAAGTAATACAGGTCTGTCTCATCTTACGCTGGGGTTACATTCCGCAGTCAGCGCCTAAAGCGAAAATCACATATAGTCAAAATTACATTGAGTGTAATGGCGGGCGGAATCGCCCGCACTACAGAAACAGTATTTAAACTGTTATTTTTCTCTTTTTTTTTTTTGTTTTTTGTTTTTGCTGACCGCGTAAAGCTGAAATAGCACATGTTAAATGCGCCTAAGATGCGACAGACCTGTACTACTAATAATATACATATCATAACAGGGCAAGATAGTGGTTGGGGTCCCCAGGCTGTGCCATAGTATTACTAATAATGTGCACACCATAATGGGGCCAGATCTCTGATGGGGCCTCTAGACATGCCGATGATGGAAGCTGGATGGGACTGAGCTAAACCTGCCTGTTGGGCCCTCACCTCATTCTTCTGCTTGTCAGGAAAGTCGTCCAGCAGGCTGGTCAGGCCATACAGCCCCACAATGCTCACCAGCCACAGCACAGCCCTCTGCCCCAGTGCCACGGCCTGGTCCTGCAGATTGGGCCTAGGCCGTGTCCTCCCGTAGCCCAGAGCCTCACCTACGGGCTCCCTCTGCTCCCCTGGGGTGGCCTGCCCTGCCACGCAGCATAGGAAGAGCCACAGGAGCCAGCTGCTGTGGGCCATGCTCAGCTCAGGCCTGCCCACATGCTGCCAGAGTGCCACAGAGTGCCCTGGCAGGGGGCTCAGCCATCCCAGGAGGCCAATGACATCACAAACCTCCCTTGCGTGGGGCTTGGTTACATAGGGCCCAGGCCTAGTACAGCCCCTGCCCTGTGGGTCAATGCGCTTTGGCCTGGATCAGCATGTCAGGGCTGGACCCAGTGCTGCCTTGGCAGAGGGACAAGGAGTGAGGGTCCTGCCCCCCAAAGCTCCATGCTGAGGCTCTGGAGCAGGGAGAGGCGCATGCTGGGGGCCAGCCAGGGTCATGCCCCAGATCAACACTGCCTGCTCCCAGCATCCCCCTGCTCTGGGACCAGGCAGAGGGTGCTGCCCCACCTTTCACTCATGGACCTGAGGATGGGGGACTCTCTCCTCCTCTGGTGTCCCATCCCCAGCCCAGCAGCCATTGTGGGATGTGTGTTGCTACAGTCAGGAACAATTCCCTTTGCCCCTCACTGTCCCCCATGACACATAAGGGCAGATTTCCATGGGCCTGTGTAACACTCCTGCAACTGGGCAAGATCCCAGCCATCTCCTGGGCTCACAGAGACAGGCTTCACATCTGAGCTCTGGGCCCCTGTTGGCACTTGGGGCGGGGGGCATGCAGTCAGCACCAGGGTGGATTAATACAATGGGTGGATCCCAGCTGAGTCTCTGTCCCTCCCTTCCCTTCAGGCCATAAGTTTCAGGGCCTCCTTATATCAAAGGGTTTCCTGCCCTCTGGTCTAACCAGCTGCTCTCCCCAGTGGCTGCTTCTCCAGCCTCACATGGCTTATGGCTGCATCACAGCTGTTGCTCCCTGCAGATCTAGTGTTAGTCTCCAGCCCCAGTAACTTACTAGCTGGGCTCAGGTGCCATCGTGAAAACATTTGGCCTCCCACTCCCTTATCCTGGATGGCAATCAGGCATTTGATACTGATCTCAGGAGGCTGATGCATGGTGGTCAGCAGCATCTTCCTTGCAGCAGGAGGAATTCTAAGGGCAACAAAGTTCCAGACTTGTGGGCTGTTTTGATTCCTGCCTTTGGTGCAAATGAACCCTGCCTGGTCCTGGCTGAGTCAGAGAAGTGGCCTGTTCCTGGCTGCAAGACAGTAGAACCTGGCGTTCTGATACAGGGGGTGGTAAGTGGCCAGCACAGGTAGCCCTCCTATGTCATCTGATATAATAATATCTGTATTACTTGACCCAGATTGGGGGCCTCCCACGGTGCCAGGCACTGCACAGACACAGTGAGAGACAGCCCCTGCCCTGATGAGCTCACACTCTAAATAGGCAAAGAAAGATGGTTCTCCTCACTTTATTGGAAGGGATCCACGGGCCATAAAGATGGAAGTGACTTGTCCACAAGTCAAACAGGGCGAGAGATGGGACTAAAACCCATATCGCCGGGCTCAGTGTATTAACCACCCTTCTTCCTCTCAACCCAGCCTTGCTCAGGGTCTCCTGCCAAGCTGTCGTGTTCCTCACAAACCCTCTCAAGATGTCTGCAGATTCCAAGATTGCCAGAAAGGGGCAAGAGAGGAGGTGGGGGCCACGTTGTCAGACTTCCTGTTAGCATGATGTTGGCTGCAGCCTCTGGATGCTTTGATATCTCTGTTCTAGGTAAAAATGTGGGCCAGGTGCTGTGGATACCACACAGCTCTCCTGTCTGTCAGACATTTAGCTCCCTCTGTAGAATGTTTGACAGCAGAGGTCTCTTGCCACTGTCCCCACTTTGAAATCCCTAGACTGCTTAGTTACAGGCCAGAAAATAAAGCAGAGGCACTCAAATTCCTGGTGCTTCTTGGCTTATGCAGCTTGAGAAATAGGAATAGCCCTAGCAGATTAATGACCAAGGCTGTGGATCTTCCTCCAGAGTCAATTCAGGCAGCACTAGGGCTAGAACTCTGGAGTTAAGGGGATGGCCATACTGCAGCTGGGCTCAAGCCTCCTTGCCCAAGTAGACACAGCCACCCTAGCTCATGGAAAACAGCAGCATGGATGTTGTGGCACAGGCTACCGACCCAAGTTCAGACGGGTTTGTACTCAAACAGAGCTAGCATGTGTCTGTTTACCCAGGCTAGGAGACATGCCCCTAGCTGTACATACCTTAATATGGCAGATCCTAGTCTCATCCAATTGGCCACACTTCCTTTCAGAATGGATGTGTCAAATTAGGTGCTAGGCTATATACGACTGCTGCTCAACCCACCAGACCCAGCTCCCCTCCCAAAGCTGGGGTTAAACCCAAGTGTCCAGACTCCCAGCCCCTGCTGCTCTAACCCACTAGATCCCACTTCCTTCCTAGGGCTGGGCATGGAATGCAGGAGTCTTGACTCCTAGCTCGCCTCCTGCTCAAACCATCAGATTCCCCCCCTTTCCTGGAGCTGGGAATGGAACCCTAATATGACAGACCCTAGTGACGTTCTGGGGTTCAAACCAGACCAGGGAGGGGTTTTGTCACTGCCAGCCATACAACTCTGAGTGCCTTAAATGCTGTGTTGCTGTGGCTCACAAGCCGGACCCCAACAGCCAGCCTTAAAAGCGTCTAGGTCACACCCTGGCTTCCACCGCCCAGTTACTGTTTGCAGAGTGGCCCCAACACACACACACACCCCTAGACCTGAATTTCCTCTAAACTGTCTCCCTCCAGCCCTCTCCTGCAACACTCACAGAACTTATGTATGTTGCTCCTTTAATGAGCTGCAGGCTGTTGTCTCTTTAATATAACTGGGGTTTGACAAATGCTCATTTCAATCCAACACCCAATTGATTTATAGTAAAATTAAAACAAGGTTATTAAACAAAGTCACAGGTTTAAGTGATACCAAGTATCAGGACTGACGACAGAAATGGTTACAAACAAACAAAAGTACAAATACACTTCTAAGACTAAAACTTAACTTCAGCAAGGTTCAGTTTTTGCCTAAGCAGGTTTCTCACCTATACTCAGTTTCCAGAGACTTCCACCCCCCTGATTGAAGGATCCAATGTTCTGTGATTTCAAGAACTCTGGCCCCTTGTCCATTATTTGAAGGATTCAACTCAAATGTCTTTTTGTGGCCCCCAATATCCTCCCAAAGTTCATTGTCTGGGTTTCAAGAGCCAGAAGGTTTCTTGCTGTTCTTCCCTTTCTGTGGGCTTCCCAGCCCCTTGCTGATTTGTATGTAAATGGGGCTCCTATTGTTTAGGTTCCACACTGCTTCCTTTATATTGGGAAGAGTAAATTGCTGCCTTCCCTTCTGTCTAGCACAGAACCTGTTTCTCCCTGTGTTTGGTCACAGATTTTAAAGTGTAATATCAGTGACTATCCGTAATTCCTCAGAGTGTTAATGCAGAATGACATTAATCACCAGTGTGTCACAGGCTTTCATAAAAGACCTTACTCTGTTGGAAGCAAAGGCATATTTAGGACCAACAAAAGCCTGCTGTGAATTTGAAGTTTGTGTTAATAATGTTTAACAGAGTAAGCATAAGTAGAATTATGCATGTGTAACAAATTGTAAAGTAATTATGTTTAGTGGTGCACACGTGTTTTAAAAAATGCAAAGCAATCATGTTTGTCAAAACAAAAAAAGTAAATAAAAAGTTAGAAAAAATGTTTAAACCAACAATTTAAACCAGGGGAAGGAAGTTAATATAAAAATAAACTAATACATATGTATAAAAAATAACCAAGTTATAAATAAGTTTGTGTAACAAAGGGAGGTTGAAGCTGTATTGTCAGGTACTAAAGGCAACTGTAATAAGATTGTCCTGATAAGCTTCCCACTTGTGTGTAATTGATCACTGCTTGCCGGGTGTTTTGCCTTATAAATATTTGTTAAACCCATTTGCTAAGTAAGTAAATCTCAATCCAACATACTCAATACACTTTTATAATACAGTAATTTTATAAAAATCAGTTGATTCAATTGCTTAGCACTTGAAGTTCAGACCCCCTGTCTTTACAGCCCAGTAAACGGTTGAAATGTATTCTCAGATAAAGTTCCTTTCCTCCTGCACTCTGGGGAAGACTTCACTCTGGTTCCTCCCCTGCTGGTGAGAGATGAGTTGGTACCTCCTTCTCCTGTTAGCTTGATGGCTTTGTTTACTGCTTATGTAAATACATCTTCACTGTCTCTGCCTGACGACCAGGCTTGTCAGACAAGCAAATACACATCCCATTGTCCAAGGCAGACTGGGCTTATGCCATGCTTGCCAAACACATTTTAAGAACATAATTCTAATACATATCCATAACTCCTTGTACACACCCTGTACGTACATCACACAAGAATATTAATGATCAGGGAGTGTAGTGAGGCAGAGTGGCCTCCCTCCAGCACAGAGGGAGTTAATGCTTTCTGGTGGGTGTTGCCAACCTTGCCATGCCCACCTCCCTTGCAGGAAATGTGGGGGTGGACAGGAACTATAAGAATAGGGCCCTGCACTAGCTCAGTTATGGCTGGATCAGGGAAGAAGGCATATGTCCCTCCCAGGGAGCAGAGCCCTCAGCTGAGCCTGTGGCTGGCAGCAGGGAAGAAAAGGCAACCCATGGCCCCAGGAGATGGGAGAGCCTGGTGGAAGGGCTGCCTGACTGCGAGACAGAGCCAGGTCCCAAGAGAGCAGTAACAGCAGGAACTAGTCGGAAGTAGCCCCAGGAAACAAGACTTTGGTCTGGTTGTGCTGCTGGGATGTAAGGCAGCGAGCGTTTCCCCACTGACCCAGTGGCAGGATCGCCTGCCACTGGTAGGGCCCAGGGCTGGGTCCCCTTAACCCCAGCCCCCTACTCAGGGCTGGCCGCACACTAACCTTTAGGCCCAAAGGCCAGCAATGGACAGTTTAGTTGTTACTATTTGCCCCTGCTAGGAGGCAGAGGGCTGTAGACAATTGCAGTGCTTCACCCACAGGACCAGAGCCCTAGGCTCTGCCATGTACCCTAGCCAGGAGGCTGGGGCTACCAGCTGATGAGTCCATTCCTCCTTTTTGGAGACCTGAACTGGTATCTGGGTGATTGTCCGTCAGCCATTCTACCTGGCAGCTGCACATACCAACTCCCTGATGCCACCAAGAGGGGACACCCTGACCCTGACAGGGAGGATGGTTACAGGGAGTTATTAGTGTTGCAGTTATATATTACATGCCACCTTTTGGGTCTACATCATGACAACTTTGTGCTGGGTGTAGTGTGTATGTCAGGCCTGACGAGTTGCTGACAGAGTAATGAACCACCAACAGCGGCGGCTCCAGGCACCAGCACTCCAACGCTTGCCTGGGGCGGCAAGCCGTGGGAGGCGCCCTGCCGTTCCCTGTAAGGGCGGCAGTCAGGCAGCCTTCGGCGGCTTGCCTGTGGGAGGTCCGCTGGTCCTGCGGATTCGGTGGCAATTTGGCGGTGGGTACGCCAAAGCCGCAGGACCGGGGACCTCCCGCAGGCAGGCCACCGAATCCACGGGACCGGGGACCTCCCGCAGGCATGCCACCGAAGGCAGCCTGCCTGCCGTGCTTGGGGCGGCAAAAAAGCTAGAGCCGCCCCTGACCACCAGTAGGCCTCTCTGTCACACCTAGTTTCATCCATTTAACTTTACTTGCCCTTCAGGATATATGGTCCCAAATCTCGATGATCCTCTACTTGGATAAATCCATCAGGCCAGCTAAGAACCTAGGGAGACCTCAGCCCCACAGAAACTCAGCAAACATTGGGTGGAAATTTCTCTCTGTTTAAGCAAACTGGCTGCATGGGAAGCAGCAATTGAAATCAAATCCGGGGGGGTGAATGGACAGGGTACAATGATGGCTTTCTGTGGTCTACAGTCTCCCAGCAGCAGGGTAAGTATGGGAGGGATAAAGGGTTGGCAGAGATCTCATCCTAGGGTGGTTTGAAGGTAGTGGATGAAACAAAAGGCAGCATTTCAGGCACAAAGGAGTTGGTATTGATAGAAGCTACTGGTCTGTGTGAGAATTTCCCCTTGGCATTTCAGTATGTGAGGGTACATTTTGGAGTTGATTGAAAAATTTTCAACCAACCAGTTTTCCATTTTTGAAGAAAAATTGTCAAAACCAGAAAGTTTTGTTTTAACATTGAAACAAAGTGAGAAATTTCCATCAGTGTCATAAGTGTTTTATTTTTACTTCTTTTGATTCATTTTCTTTAGACTTTGTTAAAATATTAAATAGAACATACATATGGTATGTTACAAATAGAACATATAGAATTATAACCAATAGTAAAGTGAATTTTACTATTATATAAAAGTTTCAACGAAACACTTGTCGTTGTTGAAATGACCCAGTTTTGCCTTGTTGAAACAAAATGACTCAAAATGTGTTGGAATCTTTTGTTTCTCAGGAAACTTCCAAAATTCAGCTTTTAGATTCAGAATGAAACATTTGCAATGTCAGAACCTTCCTCTGAAGGGGGATTCTGGATCCTAACTAGCTCTAGTTAATTTCCCTTGGAAAGCTCCCAGTAGCGGCGCCAGCTCTTCCGGCGCCCTAGGCGGCGGAAGGTCCTGCCCCCGAAATGCCGCCCCCAACAGCGGCGGCGGAAGGTCCCGCCCCCAAATCTGAACGGGCGGCCGCGGCACCGGCGCCCCCAAAATAGCCGTGCCCTAGGCGACCGCCTAGGTCGCCTAATGGGTTGCGCCGGCCCTGGAAGCTCCATCCAGACAGGGCACTCCTGGATTTACTCTTTAGCTGGTGCTGGACACACTGCAGGAGGTACAGACCTGTTGCTCCATCTAGCCTAGTATCTTATCTCCGACACTGGCCAGCACTAGCTGCTTCCCAGGAAGATGCAAGGAACCCTGCATTTAGGGGATAACCTGCCCTCAGGGACAATGACCTCCTGACCCCCATTAGTAGAGGTAGGGTGACCAGATGTCCTGATTTTATAGGGACAGTCCTAATTTTTGGGTCTTTTTCTTATATAGGCTCCTATTACCCCCCACCTCCATCCCGATTTTTCACATTTGCTGTCTGGTCACCCTAAGTAGAGGTGAGTTTATGCTCTGAAGCAGATTGGGCTCAATAGCTGTTACTGTAATTAGTGTAATTAGTCTCTGGTGCCACAAGTACTCCTCGTTCTTTTTGCTGATACAGACTAACACGGCTACCACTCTGAAACCTGTAATACTATAACTACTAATGCACATATTATCATGGGCCCTGATCTTGGCTGGGGCTCCTAGGTATTACCCTAATACTAATAATGCACACACCATAATGGGGCCCCCGATCTCTATCTGAGCCCAACTAATGTACACACCCTAGTTGGGCCCTGATCTTGTTTTTGGCCCTACATGCTACCATGCTACTAACTAGTAGCTAAAAGCCCATGCTGTTGTACATGTGGCATTTTTCCTTAGTGTTCTCCTTCCTTTAGCCTCTCTGTGGCTAGTGAGAGTAGCTTTCTTTTGTGGCATTGTGTGTGTGACCAAAGCTTAGAGTGGCATGGGTAACGGTGCCACCCTATACCAGTAAGTATGGGCACTGTGCCCAATTCTGTAGGGCTTGGAATCAGATTATTTCAGTACCTGTGGCAGGCTTTCCCCAGTATGCCTGTCTACTAGTTCACTGAACATCGCAGCAGCAAACATGTTAATGCAGCACAAAGTGGCATGTATTTGTGAACAGGAAATGGAGAGCAGCAGCAGTAAAGCCACATAGGGAGGTAGTATTTTGGGGGCCCTTGGTTTCTATCCACTGTGGTGTAGTGAGCAATGTTGCTGTTTGTACATGTTCTCCAAAGTTTATGTACGGAGCTGCCCCCTGGCCAGATGCACAACTCTGTTTGTTTTCCCCATCTTCTCTGATCAGCTGCCACACTTCAACTGCCACAGAACCTTTGGGTTCCAGCATCCCATCCAGTTCTCCCACGGCCGAGGGATGATTGAACCTGGTGATATGCTAAGCAAAAAAACACTCTCAGCCAGGCTTGGAGCTGCTTTGCTGTGTGCTGACTCAACAGATGTTCTAGGTTTCACAGCGGCAGTCCTGGAAGGCTTGTCTTCAGGGCCGGTGTAACCACTAGGCGAACTAGGCAGCGGCCTAGGGTGCCAAGATTTGGGGGCAGCAAAAAGCGGTGCCCCAACATTTTTTTTTACACTATTGCTGGAAAATGAATGAATAAAGAAAAGAGAAACATTGTTGAACTTGCATTTTAACTTCATAGAATCATAGAATCATAGAACTTGAGATCAGAAGGGACCATTATGATCATCTAGTCTGACCTCCTGCATGATGCAGGCCACAAAAGTTGACCCACCCACCCCTGAAATAACTCTCACCCTTGCCTCAGCTGTTGAAGTCCCCAAATCCTGATTGGGTGACTTCAAGCAGCAGATAATCCTCTAGCAAACAACCCCTGCCCCATGCTCGGAGGAAGGCGAAAAACCTCCAGGGCCTCTGCCAATCTACCCCGGAGGGAAATTCCTTCCCGACCCCAAATATGGCGATCAGCTGAACCCCGAGCATGTGGCCAATATTCTCTATCCTGACACTTAGGAAAAGACTCCCAATATCCCAACATTTAAAATCGGTACTAACTCCCAGTGGCACATTATTGACCTATTGGGTAAATCAAGTTATCCTATCAGATCATCCCTTCCATAAACTTATCAAGCTTAGTCTTAAAGCCGGAGAGGTCTTTTGCCCCCACTATGTCCCCCGGCAGGCCATTCCAGTATTTCACTCCTCTGACGGTCAGAAACCTTCGCCTAATTTCAAGCCTAAACTTCCCAACTGCCAATTTATATCCATTTGTTCTCGTATCCACATTAGCACTGAGCCGAAATAATTCCTCTCCCTCCCCGATATTGATCCCTCTGATATATTTAAAGAGAGCAATCATATCTCCCCTCAACCTTCTTTTGGTTAAGGAAAACAATCCGAGCTCCTCAAGTCGCCTTTCATACGACAGGCTTTCCATTCCTCGAATCATCCTAGTGGCCCTTCTCTGTACCCTTTCCAGTTTAAGTTCATCCTTCTTAAACATGGGAGACCAGAACTGCACACAGTACTCCAAATGAGGTCTCACCAGCGCCTTGTATAACGGGACTAGCACCTCCTTATCTCTACTAGAAATACCTCGCCTAACGCAACCCAAGACCGCATTAGCCTTTTTGACGGCCACATCACATTGCCGACTCATAGTCATCTTGCGATCGACCAGGACTCCGAGGTCCTTCTCCTCGTCCGTTACTTCCAACAGGTGCGTCCCCAGCCTATAACTATAATTCTTATTAGTCATCCCTAGATGCATAACCTTACACTTCTCACTATTAAATTTCATCCTATTACTAATACTCCAGTTTACCAGGTCATCCAAATCCCCCTGGAGGATATCCCTATCCTTCTCCGAATTGGCAATACCTCCCAACTTCGTGTCATCCGCAAACTTTATCAGCCCACTCCTACTTTCGGTTCCGAGGTCAGCGACGAATAGATTGAATAACATCGGACCCAAAACCGAACCCTGAGGAACCCCACTGGTAACCTCCCTCCAACCCGACAGCTCCCCTTTCAGTGCGACCCTCTGCAGTCTCCCCTTTAACCAGTTCTTTATCCACCTCCGGAATTTCATTTCGATCCCCATCCTTTCCAATTTACGCAGTAATTCTTCATGCGGTACCGTATCAAACGCCTTACTGAAATCAAGATATATCAGATCCACCGCATTGCCCTTATCTAAAAAATCTGTTACTTTCTCAAAGAAGGAGATCAGGTTGGTTTGGCACGATCTACCTTTCGTAAAACCATGTTGTAATTTGTCCCAGACGCCATCGACCTCAAGGTCCGTAAGTACTCTCTCCTTCAATATTTTTTCCATGACTTTGCACACTACAGACGTTAAACTAACAGGCCTGTAGTTACCCGGGTCACTTTTTTTCCCCTTCTTGAATATAGGAACTACATTAGCTAATCTCCAGTCCAGCGGTACAACACCCGAGTTTAGGGATTCATTAAAAATTATCGCTAACGGGCTCGCAATTTCACTCGCCAATTCTTTTAATATTCTCGGATGAAGGTCATCCGGACCGCCCGATTTACTGCCGTTAAGCTTTTCAAGTTTGGCTCGTACCTCGGATACCGTAATGTCTACCCCCCCCCCTTCATTCCCATCATTCACGCCGCCACTATTCCCAAGCCCTTCAGTAGCCTCATTAAATACCGAGCCTCATTAAAAACTTGTCATTCTTCTCTCGTACATTACAGCTATAGCCTTCGCCAGCTCTGCGTTGCAGGCACAAGTGTACTGCTTCACTACGGTACAAAGTGGCAATGACATCGTTTTTCTCGTCACGCGCAGCCGTTACCCGTTCTGACAGGCTGTTTATAATGCTAAGTTTACTAGTTTTCGGAGGTTGTCGACTGAGGCCAACTATTTTTGTTGAGTTGTTTCAGATCTAAGACTCTGGCAATTGCTGCTGCATCATTTCGCTAATACTTTGTGTCAATTGTGTGTGTGTGTTAAGTATTTGAGTGTATATGTTTATCGTGTGCGAATATGCGTGTGTAAGTTGTTGAAATTTGTCATATTGATATTGTCAGTTGTTGTTGTATGATGGAGTATCTGCCATTCTAATTTTATAAATTTTATTAATAACAATAATTGGATATTCTAAAGGTAGAATAAAATGTAGTAGATTTTGATATGAAAGAATGAAGGAAGGAAGTATATGTGACTAAAAAGGGTGTATTTCCGATTACAATCAACATTGCTTAATTTTAAGGAAAAGTCATCTTGATCTCTTAATCAATGTTTACGTCAAACAGTTGATGAAATTCAAATAGTGACTCATAGTTAGTAAGGAATCCTGTGGCACCTTATAGACTAACAGAGGTTTTGCAGCATGAGCTTTCGTGGGTGAATACCCACTTCTTCGGATGCAAGTAAAAGTGGGTATTCACCCACGAAAGCTCATGCTGCAAAACCTCTGTTAGTCTATAAGGTGCCACAGGATTCTTTGCTGCTTTTACAGATCCAGACTAACACGGCTACCCCTCTGATAC
>QXTE01000025.1:13117509-13335907 GCA_003942145.1 Platysternon megacephalum | reverse complement strand
TACCCACTTCTTCGGATGCAAGAAGAAGTGGGTATTCACCCACGAAAGCTCATGCTGCAAAACCTCTGTTAGTCTATAAGGTGCCACAGGATTCTTTGCTGCTTTTACAGATCCAGACTAACACGGCTACCCCTCTGATACTTGATAGTTAGTAAGTGACATGTATTCTCTATCCTTTACTTTTAATAGTGAACAAGAAAAAGAACTGATAGGAATAAAATTTCATTTTTTTTCATTTTCAGTTGATGCAGCTGGGGGGTGGGTGGGAGGGCAAGGTGGAAGTTTCATCTAGGGCACAAAATATCCTTGCACCGGCCCTGCTTGTCTTGGTGTGTCAGTGGTGAGTGAAGCATATGTGCTGGGGCTGTGTGCGTGGGGTTGCGGTGCGGGTAGTTTTGAAGAATTGTGGTAGCTGAACCAAGTAATCCAGCATCTGTACAGTCTCACTCATACAACCAATGAAAATTGTTGATGCAGCATAGCTGTAGAGCAGGGGTAGGCAACCTATGGCACGCGTGCCGAAGGCGGCACGCGAGCTGATGTTCAGTGGCACTCACACTGCCTGGGTCCTGGCCACTCGTCCGGGGGGCTCGGCATGTTAATTTAATTTTAAATGAAGCTTCTTAAACATTTAAAAAACCTTATTTACTTTACATACAACAATAGTTTAGTTATATATTATAGACTTATAGAAAGAGACCTTCTAAAAACGTTAAAATGTATTACTGGCACGCGAAACCTTAAATTAGAGTGAATAAATGAAGACTCGGCCCACCACTTCTGAAAGGTTGCCGACCCCTGCTGTAGAGTAAGGATGGTGATCTCGGAAGTAACGCAACCAATGGTCTAGGACTCCTGCCATGGCATAGATAAGTGCCTTACAGTAGCTGTGCATCTGTGATGAAGTGGGAATGTTCTTAATGTTTTCTGAATACTGTGTGGGTGCCTCAGTTTCCCCTACGTATTTCTTAAGTATCTAGGTGGTGGGATAAGGGTGTGTGATTGTTGCAGAGCCCTAGAGAGACAGTGTGATGCCGTCTGCACAGAGAATGGCCAACACCCTGTCTCCTGGCAACTGATGGCCTGGGCCCCTCCCCTGCAAGGTGCCAACTGAAGTTGTTGGAGAACAAAGAAAACAGGTGGCCTCCTTGCCCAGGGAAAGAGACAAAGGCTAGAGGAGGGGCTGGAGGGAGTTTCAATTTGGAGCTGGCTGGGGAGACGGGGGAGGCCCAGAACCTGGGTCTGGGCTCCCCACCCCCCAAGATGGATGTGACTGAGGGGTCCTGTTTTCTGTACCTACAAGCTCTGTTTTAGACTGTGTTCCTGTCATCTAATAAACCTTCTGTTTTACTGGCTGGCTGAGAGTCACGGTGAATCGCAGGAAGTGGGGGGTGCAGGGCCCTGACTCCTTCACATTCCGTGACAGCATCACAAGGGGGCACTCGTTAAAAACTGGATGGTACCACATGGCAAAGCCCATCATGACTCAACCTGGTGCCATGCTGAACAAAAAGAGCCCTCAACCCTGCTTGTAGCTGTTTTCTTTGCTTCACACACATTCTACAGCTATCATAGTCTTCAGAGAGTCGGGGGAGGTTTTGCCTTCCTTTGCAGTCCAGGGCATGTGTCACAGGCAGGTTTAAGCTAGTGTAAAGGGTGGAGTCTCTGTACCTTGAAGTCTTTAAATCATGATTTGAGGACGTCAGTAACTCAACCAGAGGTTATGGGTCTATCACAGGAGTGGGTGGGGGAGGTTCTGTGGCCTGCACTGCACCCGAGGTCAGACTAGATAATCATTGTGGTCCCTTCTGGCCTTACTGTGAGAGTGACATTCCTGGAATCTGATTATATGGCTAATGTGTACACCATAATGGGGGCCTGGCTCGTAATATACCAATCTAATAAGTGAGCCTCTGCCTCAAAAACTGAACTCCCTCATACAAGAGAATAAACCCAGTTTAATTTAAGGTTCACACCTGTGCAGACACAAACTCCAAGCCAATAGACTCTCATGCAGAAACACAGTGTCTCTATTACATAGAACAGACATTTACAAAAATGTCAGAAGTTCACCGTTGTCTCATTAAACATGGCACCCAGTTAGCAAAGAACCCAGGAAAATAACAGTCCATTTCAGTACAAACTGCTGCCCAGACAGCAGCTTGGTAATGGCTCCTTAGGGTGAAATTCACCCTGTGCTTAAGGCTAGGGAAAAAGCCTGGACGCCATAATGCACCAGGGCTGCACTGAGGGCTAAATGGATAGGGCTTAGCACTAGCCCCTCTGAGTTGCACCTTTTAGGGAATCCTAGCTGATTGGTGTCCCAGGCTGGATAGAGCAAGGTCAGGTGTTGGCTGGAGGTTGGGAGTGTGAATTTTATTAGTCTCCTCACATGCCACCAGTCTGTTTTGGCTTTAGTGTTAGACAACATCCGACAGGGTCTTCTGCTCCCCATATTGTGCTGGGTTCTGTCTGTGCATGATCCCATTCTGGGTTACCTCGTGGATTGGTTAGGAATTCCCCCTCTAACCATGACCTGAGGAAGACGGTTTGATTGTTGTGGAGAGATCTGCTGCCTGGAAGGAAGCAAAGCTGCATCCACTCACCAGCTCACCTCCCAGATTACGTTTGGTGCTGTCCTTTCAAGTATCTGCTTCTGGCTGATGTCAAAGATGGAACTACATGGGCTGTGGGCCTGAGCCAGGGCAGCAGGGAGGGAGAGATACCGGGCTGGATGGGTCCATGGGTCTGATCCAGTGCAGCAGCTCTTCTCTCACAGTTTAACAGCCCTCCTTAGCTTAGGACTCCCAAGGGGTAGCCAGGTCACTGTATCCCCTGGTCCAGCCCCTCGGCCAGCAAGTGCAGAAGGGGGGTCTGTGTTGGCAAGGAGGGAGTCAGCATGTCCGGGCAGATGGATTCATGGTCCTTGAGCATTTGATTCCAGTACTTCAGCTCCTCCTTCAGGGCCTCGATCTGCTTCTTCAGGGCTATGTTATTTTGCTCCAGCTGCTCGTGTTGCTGGGGTGAAGGGAGCAAAGAAAGAAGGGGTTAGACTAAAATTCAGGCCACCTTGGAGAATGGATCTCTAGGGGGCCAGGTTCAGCAGGGTGAGGGAGTGGAGTCTAATGGGTTCGAGGTGGGGGGGTGCTGGGAGTCAAGACGCCTGGGTTCTATTCTCAGTTCTCATTCTTACTACTTGATTATTAGTAAGGTTAAGATTTTGTCACAGTTATTTTTAGTACAAGTCAGGGACAGGTCATGGGCAATAAACAAAAATTCACACAAGCCTGTGACCTGTCCCTGACTTGTACTAAAGATAACTGTGATAAAATAGGGCTGATGGGGGGAGAACTGAAGCCCGAGCGGGGTGGGGAAGAGAGCCTGACCCCTGCTGCAGAAGGGTGGAGGGGTCCAGCATGCACCGCTGCCGTGGCTTGGTGCGCTGGGGGCCGCCTGTGGCAGCTGGGAGCTCCGGGCACCCCCCACCACGGCTGAGAGCTCTGGGACCGGAGCTCTGGGTCCCCATGCCAGCTCAGAGCTCCAGGGCCCCTGCTGGCTGACAGCTCCAGCCCATCCCCTCAGGGCTGAAGTGGAAAATGTCACAGAGGTCTCTGAAAGTCATGAAATCCGTGACCTCTCTGACGTAATCTTCTCCTTAATGATTAGGAAGATCAGCTCTATTAATTATTTCTAGTCATTTCTGTGCAGAACACCAGTGACTGCTAGTGGTTGATGTGGTGGCAGGCACAGTCACAGAATAGCAAACAGCAACAGTGGATACACTGCTGACTCCAAACAGCGGAGCACAGGCTCTGCTGGTGCTTTCACATCAATGCCCATACAGCAGGACGTGGGTGCTGGGTTAATAGGCTGGTCACTGCCTCTCATGAGCCAAATTCTGCCCCTAGTTACCCCCGTATCTGCTTCTATAGGGTCATGCAGAGGGACAGAATTGGGCCCTAAGAATTGTAGATAATCCATGGCCAATAACATAATCATGCTGGTGCAAGGATAGAGCCCTGATTTCCCCCGCCCTCCACCTGCTATTGGCTGTGCTGGAGCTAGGACACCTGGCTGAACAGTTCTGATTCCATCCAGCAGGGGGATGCTGCTGTGCCTGCACATTCATCACAGTATGTGCCCCGTGGCTGCGTTACCATTGCCCTCAGCACTGCCACTCACTTCCCTGGCCTGTAAATCCACAGCCTTCCCCTTCCATGGATGGTGCTTGAGGATTTTTAGGCACCTTGGTCACATTGAAGGTGTGGTGTGGGGATTGATGAGGGGCCAAAAAGGCCTTGGGGTGAAGAATAATAAGGAAAATTTTCTAGTGCTGTTCTGTACACCAATGGTGCAGCCTCCTCTGGAATACTGGATAGCAGAGGAAGGTGGGCCTAGTGGTCAGAGTCAGTCGGGAGACCCAGGTTCAATTCTCTGCTCTGCCACAGATTTCTTCTATGGCCTTAGGCAAGTCCCTTAGTCTCTATGTGCTTCACTTTCCCCATCTATACAATGACGGTAATAGCACTGCCCTGCCTCACCAGGGCGTGGAGAATAAAAATGCACTAAGGCCAGTGTGATGCTCAGTGACTAGGGTAATGGGGTGCAGACAGGTACCTGAGCTAGGTTCTGTGTGCACTGCTGGTCACCCCATCTCCAAAAGGGTATTACAGAATGAGCAGAGGGATCAGAGGCCTGGAAACACTCTCTGAAAAGACTGGGATGGGTTTCAAGGAGACAAAGGAGAGGGGACATGATCGAAGTCTCTAAAATACTGACTGGTCTAGAGAAGGGAGATCAGAGCTTATGTTCTCCGTGTCTCGTACCATGAGAACAAGGGGCCATTCGATGAAATTGAAAGAGGGGAAATTCACAACTAATCAAAGGAGAATCTCACTCATACAACATAGCATTAGCCTGTGGAACTCTCTGCCACAGCAAGTCACTGGGGCCAAGAGATTAGCAAGACTCAGAAAAAGGAGTGTGGAGACAGATATGGAGAACAGGAATAGCTCGAGTTAATGTTGGTAAAAATTGTGGAAGGGATATTATACTTTGGGCTTCGGCAAAGCTCTGACTAGTAGAGACCAGGATGAGGCCTAATGTGGGGGCCAGAGTAGTGCACATCTACTTTTATGGGACTCTTTCACCTTTCTTTGCTGGGCACTGTCAGAGACAGGCTACTGGGCCAGTCTGCAACATCCTATGTTTCTGCTCTCACTGGCTCCCTACCAAAGTCCAGACCACTGAGCGTTTTTGCTATCACTTTCCCTCGACAGATCAGCTGGGCATAGCCTTGTGTCCTTGCTAGACACAGCGTCTCCTTAACCAACTGCATGCAAAGGGAATGGTTTGGAAGGCCCCCTGTGTACCTTGCTATGGGGATGTAATAGAGAATGGAGGGCTAGAAATTCTGCAGCTCACAAATGCGATGGAACAGACTAGTGAGAGACAGTGGGAGTCTAATGGGTATGCATGGTCTGGGAGTCAGGACACCTGGGTTCATAGATTTTAAGGCCACAAGGGACCATCATGATATAGTCTGACCTCCTGCATAGCACAAACCAGAGAAGCTTATTCCTAGCTTGATCCCAGCTCTGCCACTGAACTGCTGGGTGAGCCTGGGTAAGTCCCTTCCCCACTTTATGCCTCTTTCCCCTCCCACCCTTTGTCTATCTAAATCAGTGGTCCCCAACGTGGTGCCCACGGGCGCCATGGCGCCCGCTGGGGCATTTATGTGCGCCCGCCTAGTGCCCAGCAGGGGAGAGAAGCTGTGGCCCCGCGCCTGCCGGGGACAGAGAACTCCAGGGCTGCAGGCTGCGGGCGCCGGTGTTCTCTGTCCCCGGCAGGCGCGGGGCCCGCCTAGTGCCCAGCAGGGGAGAGAAGCCGGGGCCCCGCACCTGCTGGGGACAGAGTACTCCGGGGCTGCGGGCGCCCGTGTTCTCTGTCCTCGCGGCTTCTCTCTTCTCTCTCGATTCATATATTATGTAATATTAAATATGATGTTTTTCATATTATTTAATGTACAAATACAAAATAAGCCTTGACAAATTATTGGCGCCCGCCACACTCTTCTGAAAACATGAATGTGCTACTGGCCACAAAAAGGTTGGGGACCACTGATCTAAACTGTCAGCTCTTCAGGGCAGAGACCGTTTCTCACTGGGTGTCTGTGCAGCACCTGGCACAATGGGGGTTACAGTCTATGGATGCTGCCGTAATACAGATAACGTACGGAACAGGCATACAGTGACGTAAGGACTAACACGCAGGACTGGGAGCCAGGACTCCTGGATTCTAGCCCCAGCTCTGGGAGAGGAGGAGGAGGTCTAATGGGTTAGAGCAGGGAGAGGGCTCAGAATTATTTCCATGAAGGTGACAGTTGAGCCCAGGAGGCATGAGTCCCAGTGTTCCCCCAGCTCTAGCCACTAAAGCGCATTCCCCTCCCAGAGCAGAGAACAGAACCCAGGAGTCCTGACTCCCAGTCTCCTGCTGTGATCATGGGCCTGCACTGACTTCACACAAATGCACTAGACACCACGCCAGCAAACTGAGAGGGGCCCAGGGGCCACACTTAATGCATGTGGCTATTTTTGGTTCACAAAACCCCAACTTTCTGGTGCAGCAGGAAACCATCTTGCAGAGCCCCAGCTCCTCATCCTGCCTCCCACCCTTGGCTCCGGACAGCCAGGACGGCACCTCACCCCATCATCCCATGCTTGGGTCTTAAAGAGCCAGCGATTGCTCTGGGGCTAGAGAGAGAGACCTTCCCTCCTCCGAGGCTGTGGTTCCAGCATGTCTCACTAAGGAATCCCACCTCAGGGCCTTGCCACTTGTGCTGATGGAGAATCCCTGCTCACCGGTAGACGTATAGGCCTTAGGACACATGTAGTTATGCAGTTTTGATCACCTCCACCAGAGGGCAGTGGTCCTCGCACCTATGACCTCCTTGACTCCCACCATCAGTTCTTGTTAAGTTGCTAACGGGGGAGCCTTCCCTTTGTGGGGTCCCGCACCAGCGCCCCTATATTTCATCCTGTCTTGTCACTCTTAGCCCCCCTCCACTGACCTGATGGAGCTCGTCCGCCTTCTCCGTGTGCTTCTGTCGGCTCCTCTGGGCAGCTGCACGATTCTTTTGACGTCTTTTCAGCTTCTTTTCATCCAAAGAATTCTGGGAGACAAATCAACCAGTGAGGCATGAGATGAGTTGGCTGGGCTTCAGCTGAGGGGGCTCCCCAGCACAGAAGGCACTAGCTGATCCCCAACCCACCCCCTTATTAGCAGTGAAGCCGAGGGCTGGATGGGCCATTGGGGCTGACCCCATTCTCCCCTCCTACTAGTGGGGTGAAGTGAAGCCAATCAGCGGGAAGAGCAAGGGGAGAAGGGAGGATGCTTGCCCTGCTGCTACCCACACTGTGCCTGCGCTGGGGTTAGAAACAGAGGGCTTTGCACTCCAGGGTTGTGGGATCCTGTGGGTTAGAGCAGGAGACTGTGTCAGGGCTCCTAGGTTCTATTCTTGGTTCAGGGAGGGGAGTCGAGTCTAGTGGTTAGAGCCGGGGAGGGAGATCAGGACTTTTGGGTGTCTCTTCTCTTCTCTTTATCATCCCAAGTGAACCCAAGCTAACAACAAAGCACCGGGGTTCTGGGGCAATAGAACACACAGGACTATGGGTGTTGGCACTGGCTGTTTTGAACCCACACCAGTCATGGCTCAATGGTGAATCTGATCAGGGCTGACCCTGTCCCGCTATGCCTTATGGCAGCCATGGGCACACTTCTTCATACACACAAGGGCTGTGGCTTTTGAAAGCCCCCAGGGGATTTAGGAGCACAAGCCCAGTGACTGTCTGTGGGTTGGGGCTCCTAGGTGACCTAGGCACTGCGGAGAATCCCACCCAGGCTGGCAGTCAGTCTCCCAGCAGGTCTCAGAGCCCTAGTGTGATCCCAACTACCTGAGGGGAATCTGGAGTCAATGCTGGGCATGAAAGGATTATTCTAGGGTGAAGGACAGCTACAGCTGACCCTCTGCCTGTCTCCCCACATCTTTTACACATACACAATCTGGCACAGACACAGTCTTTGTCATATACACAGGCACACAATCTCCCTTTCACACAGACAGACACACACACACAAACTCTTACACACACACACATACACAAAATATCTGTCAAATGTTCAGACACACACAATCTCTCTCTGTGACACACAAAAACACCACACTCCTACCCATACAGTTGTCTCTGTCACACAAACACTTTCTCTCACATGCTCTTGCACACATGCACAGCTCTCTCTCTCTCTCTCTCTCTCTCACACGCACACACACTGTCAAACACACACATACTATTTTCTTTCATGTATACAGGTCTCTGTCTCACACTGTTCTCTCTCACACACACACACTGACACACACAATTCTCTGTCTCACACATTCAAACACACATTCAGGTCTCTCTCACACACACACTGTTATTTCTGTCACACACATACACACAGATCTCTGTCTCATACACACACAGTCACACAACACACAGTTCTCTGTCTATCACACACACTGTCACACATACTCACATACACATACAGTTCTCTCTGTCACACACACAAGCACAGTTCTTTCTGTCACACACTTTCTCACACATGCTCTTGCACACCTGCACAGTTCTCTCTCTCTCTCACACACACACTGTCAAACACACACATTGTCTCACACAGTTTTCTGCCACACACACACACACACACACACACACACACACACACACACACACACACACACACACACAGAGGTCTCTGTCTCACACAGGTCTCTCTGTCTCTCACACACACAATTCTCTGTCACTCAAACACATACAGATCTCTCTCACGCACACAGTTCTTTCTGTCACACACACAGTCACACAACACACAGCTCTGTGTCTCACACACAGTCTCACACATACATATACAGGTCTCTGTCACACACATAAAAGCACAGTTCTTTCTGTTACACACTTTCTCACACACATGCAGTTCTCTCACACATGCAGTCATACACACAGTTCTCTCTCTCACACACACACAGGTCTCTCTCACACACACACACACACTTCTGTCTCTTACACATACTGTCCCATATACACAATCACACACAGCATTCTCTCTGTCTCACATACACAATGTCACACACACACAGTTCTGTCACACTCACACAATTCTCTCTGTCACACACTCACACAATCTCTCTCTCACACAGCTCTTTCTGTACTTACCGCTCCAACCATTAGTATATTCCCATCCTGCGAGTCCTCAGAGAGGCAGCTAGTGCTGCTCTGGGACAGAGGGTTAGTCCCAAACTGCTCCATGCTATGGACATGCATGGGGTCAGCTCTTGAGGTGACAGACCGCCAAGGAAAAGTGTGTACTCCGGCCAAGGGGCACTTAGCAGCTTGGGACCATCCCGACAGAAGCTGTGCTTCGCTGGCCTGGCCAAGCTCTCCCTCACAGGCTGCCAGTCATCTCCTAAGAGCTCAGTGCATTCGTGACTTTATAAACACAGCTCAGTTTCGATTTATCCTAAACCAGCCCTTTGCTCAGAAAAGTCTGGCTCGGCTGGAAGACACGTGTTTGGAATTTCCTGCTTTGTGGGCAAGCCCAAGAGCTTCCTCCCATCTAGCTGGAGACAGAGCACGCTGCGTCCCCTGGCCAGTTCCCTACGTGCTTTCACTTTTCTGCAGGGAGTTGGTTCCTCATTCCTGCCCAGGATTGCCCCTGTCCCCAGGTCTGTTCAGAGCTTCCTCACCACCCTGCTGGCCTGGCAGCCAGTCTCAGGGCCACACTAGGGGAGAAGCGGGGAGGGTTCGTATCCTGTGGTAAGGAAGGCAGGGTGAAATCCCAGCACAGACCAGGTGGCTTGGAGTTTTCACATGGGTTTATCCAGTCGAGATAGATGCTACACTGCACCCTGCTAGAGAGAGAGAGTGTGTGTGTGTGTGTGTGTGCGCATGCAAGAAAACTCCCCCTGCCTTGTCCACACTAGGATTTTCCCACAGGAGAGCATAGGCCTGCTAAAATCCCCACTTTTTTCCTAAAGAAGACAAGTCCTCAAGCTTTAAATATCCTTCTGGAGCATATCCTCAGATGGAAGGATCTGCACTGATTTGCACTAAGCCAAAGGCTCATGCGGGATTTGCACCAGTGAGGATCTGTCCCATGGCAGACACTTTCCCTTCAAGATATATTGTTACTATTTAGCAATAAAAAGTGACAGTGAGGTCTAGTTGATTAAACACAGGTCTGGGATGCAGGACGCCTGGGTTCCTTTGCTGGCTCTAGTGTATGTGGTGGGGGGGAGGGACAGTTTAGTGGTTAGAATAGTGGGCATAGGCAGCGGGTATAATAGGCCAGGGGAGGCTAAGCCTCCCCTGGCATGGCCGTCGCCCAGCAGCAGCTCCAGGCACCAGTGCTCCAAGCACGTGCCTGGGGTGGCAAGCTGCGGGGGGTGCCCTGCTGGTCCCTGCGAGGGCAGCAGTCAGGCAGCCTTGGGTGGCTTGCCTGCGGGAGGTCCGCCGGTCCCGCGGATTTGATGGCAATTCGGAGGCGGGTACGCCGAAGCCGCGGGACTGGGGACCTCCCGCAGGCATGCCACCGAATCCGCGGGACCGGGGACCTCCCGCAGGCATGCCGCCGAAGGCAGCCTGCCTGCCATGCTTGGGGTGGCAAAAAAGCTAGAGCCGCCCCTGCTGCCGCTGCCCCACCGCTGGACACCTGGGCTGTGGTGGGCCTGCCTCTGCTCTACAGCAAGTGCTGGGCGGGGGTGCCTTGCAGGGGAGAGGGGTGGAAGCAAGGAGGGATACAGTGAGGGTTGGGGGGTCCTTGCGGGGGGAGGAGAGGAGGGATGTGGAGAGTGCAAGCAGCAGGGGCCTTGGGGGAAGGGTGTGTGTGGATGAGAGGAGGGATGCAGGGACCGGCTGGTGGTGGGGGCCTCATGGAGGAGGTATGTGGTGAGAGGTGGCAGGGGGATGAGCAGGAAGGGGGAGGTGGTGGGGCGGAGCTGGGCTGGAGTGTGGGCGTGGTCATGGGCGGAAGAAGTAGGGCCATGGGTGGAAGAGGCGGGGCAAGGAGCTAGCCTCCCCCAGGGGAAGTTTCACCCACCGCCCATGGCAGTGGGGACTGGGAATCAGAACTCCCTGGCAACCCTAGACAGCGGCCAGCACTCCATGAAGGAGTCCAAGAACTCAGCAGATGCTGCCCAGAGGAACTCTGCCCAGAGAAGTGAGGCAACAAGAGAACGGAAATAGGTCCTCTGCAATATCTTTGAGGACCATTTGGTGTTAAGTCTATGATTGATTGTGCTCTACTCCGTGGGGGTGGGTTACAACCCCTACAGGAACTACAAACAGCGGGGGGTGATTAAGGTGAATCACTGAGGGCAGGTCTACACTTAAAACGCTGCAGCTGCACTGCCGTAACGCTTCAGTGAAGACGTTACTTAGGCTGAGAGGAGGGATTCTACCATCAGCGTAGGAAATCCACCTCCCCAAGAGGCAGTAGCTATGTTGATGGGAGAATTCTCCTGTTGACTTAGTGCTGTCTACACCAGAGGGTAGGTCGATTGAACTGCGTCGCTCAGGGGTGTGGATTTTTCACACCGGGGAGTGATGTAGTTATACCGACCTGATTTCCAGGTGTAGACCTGGCCTAAGGATAAACAACTCGAGGGAGGTATGACCCCCTGGAGGGGTTTCCATATACTGGCTCAATCTGGGCTTTCCAGAGACTGGGATACAAAGAAAAGGGCTTTTGGTATGAAAGGATGACCTTGAACTGACACTAGGCCTTCTTTCTGATCCAGCGATTGGCCAGGACCTTATGTCCCAGGGGCCTCAACCCCGGAGGAAGGGTTGGAAAGACTTTGGCCTACTAGGGCCCCATGAGACTGATGGGTGATTCCTGGTGCGTTCAGCATGTGTTTAAATCTGTTTATCGGTTTTATATGTTTTCTCTGTAATGCTTTTACCTTAAGAATAAATGTGCCTGCTTAGAAAGAGCTATGTGGTTATTTGTAACTGCTGGCAACAGACTGTTCATAACCCTCAGAGAGAGAGCAAAGCCCAAGGACTGGGCTTTCGGCAGACTGGCTTGCTGGGGATATCACAGTGTGAGGCAGGGACCAGTGCAGCTGTAAAAAAAAACCTGGTCAGAAGGGAGAGAGAGATGCGGGTCTCTACCCAACAGAGGCAATGGCTGGGAGCCGGAAAACTTAAGTGGGTGACCTTGAGAAACCATGGAGAGGGAATACAGATCCAGTTACCCTGCAACTGTGACAGGCCCTACAGTCAAGCTCCTTCTCCTGGGTTGTAGAGGGGCATCTTGGCCAGTGCCAGGAAGAGAAGAAGCTGTTGTGAGTGGGATCCTGAGAGGAAGCAGAAAGGCAGGGCTTCTTGGGCACAGAGCCCACTGGAGGGGCAGACTTGGGGATTTCAAAGCAAGGTAACTACCAGCTGTTGTTAGTTTCTACTGCATTCAGGGAAACAGGACTTTGTATGCATTCTTTGTGAATAGATGAGATTACACCTAGAAATAGACCTACCTCATCTCACTGATTTCTCCTACTAATGGAAGCAGCCCTGCAAGACCCCAGGTAGTGGCTAATTGCTTGGGCCAGAGGGGCAATGCTACACTCAAGATTGTGAAGTACTCATATACCATGGTAATGGGGGGCATCTAATTACCTGAGATAGGTATTGCCCAGGGTAAACATTAACCCTTGGCTCTAGGGTGAGAGAGGCAATAGGAGTGGCACCCACACTGCAACTGACTATAACCAGCCAATACTGGAGGAGAGTTAAACACCTGTGTGTTTATGAGCTTATCTTACATGCCACTTTCAAGCTGTTCCTATCTGCCCACAGGCACCTAACTTTTGCTGCTATCCTTATCAGATTTGTATTGGTGTTTCCAGTAAAGGGATGCAGAAGGCCCTTATCACTACCAGGAACTGAGGCAGATTTAGTTAATCATTGATTGGCACCAGCCGTGTCTAGGGACTGAGGGACCTGCCGCCGAATTCCGCCAAAGACCCGGACGTGCCGCCCCTTTCCATTAGCCGCCCCAAGCACCTGCTTCCTTTGCTGGTGCCTGGAGCCGGCCCTGCTCCCTCTACACCTTATCTCTGGTAATCTCAGCCACAAATTCAACTGCCATCTCTATGTGGACGGCTCTCACAGATACTGCTCTGCTCCAGACCTGGCTCCTTCTGTCCAAACTGAAATCTTGCCCTATCTCTCTGACATCTCTTCATTGATGTCTAGCTGTCAGCTCAACTGCAACATGACTAAAACAGAGCTCTTAATCTTCCTCCCCCAGCCCTCCCCGCTACCTTCTTTCTTGAGCACTGTGGACAATACCACCAGCCTGCCTGTCATTTAGTCCTGTAACTTGGGCATCATCTTCAAATTGGACTACTTTCTAAGGCCTCATATCCAGTCTATGGCTAAATCTTGCAGACTCTTTCTGCAAAACATCTCTTAGATACAGCCTTTCTAAACCTCTCATCCAGGCTCTCATCCCATGTCTTAATTACTGCAATATCCATCTCTCTCGCACTGACATATGCAATCTTGCCCCACTCATATCCATTCAGAATACTGCAGCTGCAAAGATCATTTTTCTAGCCCATCACATTGGTCAAGTCTCTCCTCTCTTTGCATCCCTTCATTGGCCTCCTGTTCTCTATCTTATCGAACATAAGCTGGTTGCCTTCACTTTGAAGCCCTTCCTGACCTAACCCCACTTTACCTATCATCTCTCATTCAGTAGTACTGAAAGGTTGACTCCCACCTCTGATTGTCCCAGGATGCAGCCTCCATCACCCACTTGTTAAATTTTCAACTAAGCACCTTCATACTTTCTCCAGTGCTGCCCCTCAGGGTTGGGAGGAACTCCTCGCGAACACCCTCAGAGCTACCTCATTATCTGTCATGCTCCTGTACCAGATATGGACTGGTCTCAGCCTCTGCTTATACACACCAGATGTGTTCATCATAAGATCCTTGAATGCTCTGCCAGGTATAGCTAAGGGTACATCTACAGTACAAAATTAATTCAAACTTATTCTATTCGAATTTTCGGAAGCGATTTTATACATTCGGTGTTGTGTGTCCCCACTAAAGTGCGTGAATTCAGCGGAGTGCATCCACAGTACCGAGGCTAGCATCGAATGTCAGAGCAGTGCACTGTGGGAAGCTATCCCATAGTTCCCGCAGTCCCCGCCGCCCATTGGAATTCTGGGTTAAGCTCCCAGTGCATGATGGGGCAAAAACATTCTCGCGGGTGTTTCTGGGTGTGTGCTGTCACTCGCTCCTCCCTCCGTGAAAGCTACGGCAGATGCCATACTGCCAGCAGACGGTGCAGTACGGTGCACTGCCTGTCTCCTAGTACTATGAATCCACCTCGCATGTCCTCTTGTCTTTCTATCTATTCTTTTATCTAACCATTTCCCACCTTTTTTCGGCTACCGTGAACCGAGCAGTACAGCTTCCGCCACAAACTCTGCTCTCCCGCTCTTGCATCACTAGCTAATTTTTCCATGTTGTCGGTCCTGGGCTCCTGTGGAAGCTACAGAAGGCAACAATTCCCCGCCGTTTTTCGGCCATCGTGAACTGAGCCGCCCAGCTTCCGCCGCAAACTCTGCTCTCGCTTCCGCCGCAAACTCTGCTCTCCCACTCTTGCAGCTCTAGCGAGCTTCCCGACTCCGTGAAAGCTACAGAAGACAACCATTTACCGCCTTTTATTGGCCATCTTGAACCAAACAGCTCTCCTACGTTTCGCGCCCTTTTTCCAGGATTACCCGTGCAGGCGCCATAGTGCGGCAAGCATGGAGCCCGCTCAGATCTCCACTGCAGTTTTGACCATGATAAATACCTCGCGCATTATCCAGCAGTATGTGCAGTACCTACAAAAGGACAAGTCCAGAAACCAAATCAAAAGTTCGCATATGCCAGCTTTCTGCCTTGTGTTCTTGGAGGCTATGGAACTTGGGGAGGAGGGAGGGTGGTTATACAGGGGCTGCAGCGGCAGTCTGTGGTCTTGCTGCCTTTCCCGCATTAGATCCACCATACAGTGGGGCATGTCAGTTTGATCCCCCATGAGCTTGACCATAGCGTCCTGCCTGCTCTCATCGTGCGCGTCCCTCCTCTCTTCATGTTCCTGTAATGCTTTACGGGACTCCGCAATTGTTTGCCTCCACGCATTCAGCTGGGCCCTATCAGTGCGGGAGGACTGCATGAGCTTGGCCAATATGTTGTCCCGAGTTCGTTTTTTCCGCCTTCTAATCTGGACCAGCCGCTGGGACGGAGTAGATAGGGGCCACGTTGAAACATTTGCACCTGTGGGAGGAGAAAAGGGAGGGTAGTATTTTAAAAGATACATTTCAGAGAACAAAGGGGACACTCCTTCTCAGTGAAACAGGCAATTCATAGTACACAGCACATGTTCTTTTTGTACAAGTTAGCATTTTGCCTCTTATACTGAAGTGCCTGCCACTTTGGTGCGAGTAAGCCATCACACACAGCCGGGCAACAGAATTCAGCTTGCAGGCAGCCTAGGGACACGCGGGCTGCTTCTTCTACATTCATTTCAATGCTTTCAAACTGCTGGGCCCCCTTTCCCATAGCAAGCAATGCCTGGTGGGTTTGCCATATAAAAGGAGGGCCTGCGGGCTCTCTGGGATGATTGCTTCAAACAACACCACCCCCACCCCCACTGCATGGCTCCGATGAGGCTCTGAGCAGGGATGAGCCCTTTAAACTAAACACGAACAGCCCAGCGCGGCTGGGTTTCCCCCCCACTGTTACCAGATTTGCCCGTTACTTTGGGGTATGCTCATTTATTCGGGTTACTCTTCGGGGGGTGGGGGTTCTGTAATTCTATCAATGTACTGCTTGTGTCACTTGTGTTTTCATTTGGAGCTCTACTTCTCCCTTCTGCAAGTCCCCTCCCAATGGAGCTATCCTGCAGGACCTAGGTTCCCTAGGGCTGGGTTTCTCCAGCCCCAGAACCGGATGAACACCCACACACCCACACATACATTAACAGAGCAAGTCTGAGCGGACCGGGTCAATCAGCACTGTCAAGCTGACCCCTTATATGTCTCTGGACTCACTGGGCTGGATGAAGCAGCACTTTCAAGCTGCCTCTCCTTATATGCCCCTGGGCTCCATGGACTGGGTCAAGCAGCACTTTCAAGCTGTTACCCTTATGTGTCCCAGATTCAGCACGTCCCTATCCCCACTCTCACATCACAATTGTACTGGCAGTAACCTACTTGATGAGCAAACCCCACAGTATTTTGGGCGCTGCAGGGATCTTTAGCTTAGGTAAAAGAAGTGCTGCTGTAGAGTGAATGGGGGAAGCTAAAAACACAGAAGAGTAAAGTTCAGCAAGAGAGAGAGAAGCAACCAACTTAACCATAAAAGTTATTTATTGAATAAGAGTGATAACTACACAAGGAGGGCTAAACCAACATAACATACATTATTAAAGGTTAATACCTAAGGTAGAAAGGAAAACAGAGAGAGAGAAAGAGGAAAAGAAGGGGATCTCACCGCTCCCTGAAGCTTGAACTGGTCGGGGTTCCCAGGTGATGGTGGTAGCTCAGGATCCCGAGGGCAGGAGACAGGCAGAGTCCCCAGCACGATCAGTCAGGAGAATATGGAGTCCCAGTGGAACTGATGCATAGTTTGGATCTAAGCATCAGAACCCTGACTAGAGGGTGAGTAGGGATTTTTGTAGAGAAAATACAATGGTTCAAGGGAGAACACTAGATTTGTTTATAGGTAAGCTGATGACTCAAGGGTTTTCTTTAGGCTAGACAATAGGAGCTGATCACTCTTGGCTATGGGTGATGTTTTCTTCCAGGGAGCTCACAATGCAACTAGGCTGCTTCAGTATTTTGGATATCAATCAAGGATTCCTTACTAGAATTGGTCTGATAACTGCTGAGCTGGGTGTGTGCAGACGTAGGTTCATTAGCATCTGGAACAGAGATTCCCATGATGCAGTGCTTCCCTGCTTTTTCTGGTCCCAGAGTTCAGTGCGGTTCTCTGTTCTCCATTCTGTATGTAAATTGAGATGTCTCCCTGTCCCATCTTTCATGCAGATGAGTCTAGGGGAGTTGTCTCTGCTCTCCATTCTGTATGCTAATGGAGATGTCTTAATCTTGTCACCCTTGTCAGGAGGGGTCTAGGTGTGTCTCCCAACGCCCTTCACTGCTCTCTGCAAGTTTTTTCCTCTGATGGGTTTTGGTTTAAACAGAGGCTGGGGGGGGGGTGTCTTTCATGAGTCAGGCTGGATACTGCACCCTGTTCCCCAAGAACACAGAGCTGACTGGTATCACCGCCCCCCACCACGTGGCTCCGATCAGGCTCTCACTCACCAGAAGTACCTTCTCCAGGGTCATGGTCCGGGAGCCGGCGCCTTGGGAGTGGGGAGAGGCTATTGGCTCCAGCATTAAGAATAGTTCCTGGCTAGGGGGGAAAACGGATTCCCCACTTGCCACCTGTGCACTGTCGTCCTCCTCCTCCTCTTCATCCTCCAATGACTCTTCCTCCTCGCTCCGTGCAACTCCCCGCTTGCAGGTGTCCAAGGACAGTGGTGAGGTAGTGGTGGCGTCACACCCCATAATTGCATGCAGCTCACGGTAGAAGCAGAATGTATGGGGCTGTGACCCAGAGTGCCCGTTCGCCTCCCTGCCTTTTTGGTACGCTTGCCTGAGCTCCTTGATTTTTGTACGACACTGCTCTGTGTCCCTGGAGTAGCCCCTTTCCGTCATGGCCCTGGAGACTTTAGCGTACGTATTTGCATTCCTTTTTTTGGAACGTAGTTCTGCCATAACAGATTCGTCTCCCCAACATGCAATGAGATCCAGTACCTCCCGTTCGGACCATGCTGGAGCTCGTCTGTGAATCCGGGACTGCGTGATCTCTTGTGATGGTGGACTCTGCATGGTCGTCTGTGATGGTGGACTGTGCTGATGGTCACCTCTGCTGATGGTGACCAAACAGGAAATGAAATTCAAAAGTTCCCGGGGCTTTTCCTGCCCACCTGGCTAGTGCATCGGAGTTGAGAGTGTTATCCAGAGCAGTCACAAGGGAGCATTCTGGGATAGCTCCTGGAGGCCAATAATGTCGAATTGTGTCCACAATACCTTTAACCCGGGATTGCGATCTCGATTTAAGCGCTACTCCACTTGCCGAGGTGGAGTACAGAAATCGGATTAAAGAGCCCTTTACATCGAAAAAACTGGTTTGGTCGTGTGGACTGAATCTTTTTTTTTTTTTTATTATTAACTCAGCTAATTCCGAAATAACAGACTAGTGTAGACCAGGCCTAAATTTTAGCTTTAAATAAGGTATTTTACATTCAGTGCCACCTAGTGGGAGAACTAAAGTTCTACTTTCCTACATTTATATTTACACTATCACATTGTTTCTGAAATTCAGTATGTATCAGTCTGTTAAGTGTCTCTCAATCATACTGGTTTTCTAATTACACAACCTGAATATATAACAACTTGGTCTTCTGGCTGTCCATTAGCTGCAACAACTGGCTGTGGCTAGTTTGGAATCCTTGAGTCTTCTTCTTGTTGTTGTTCTGCATCTGCCATCTGTAGAGTTTGCTCTGTTGATTGTTCATCCTGAGGAACAAACTGTAGATGTTGATGGTTTCTGTTTCATTCTCCACTGTCAGGCTTGATTACATATGATCTGGACACTAATTTTTTTTTCTTTACAACACCTGGAGTTGTCCTTCCTTTTCCTCCATCCAATTTGACATGAACATGGTCACCAGGTTATAGACCTGGCAGTTCTCTAAATGAGTGACATCTGTTGTAAAAGTGTTCATAAGTGCTTTAAGCATTTGCATCCGATTTGGCTACTCTCTTCATGTCTGGTCACTTTGGAGATAGGTTCTTTTCCAAAGTTGGAACAGTAGTTCTGAATTGTCTTCCCATCAGGAATTGTGCTGGACTATATCCAGTAGCTGCTATTGGTGTTGATCTGTAACTCAGAAGAATGAGGACTAGATCTTCCTGCTGTAGGATTTTCTTGGCTGTCTGTACAACTGTCATAGCCTCTCCATTCACTTGTGGGTAATGCGGGCTGCTAGTATTATGATCAAAATCATATTTCGATTGGAATGATTTAAATTCTGCTGCAGTGAATTGTGATCCATTCTCCATCACTAGTTGTTCTGGAATACTGAAATGAGCAAAAGTGTACTTCAGTTCCTCGATAACACTGAGACATGTTATGTCTTTCAAGTATATTATTTCTATGTACCTGGAAAAATAGTCCACTATGGCCAGGAAATAATTAATTCTAAATTTGCATAAATCTGCAGCTTGTCTCTTCCATGGTCTCTCTGGTAGGGATGCTTGTACACTGTTTGGTTGAGAATTGTTTCTTAAGTTGATTTGTACTGGATCCTTTCAAATGTCCAATATCATCAAGTCCTCCATCAAGTTCTTCCACCTTTCTCACTAGGCCCACTATGGCTGCCACACTGCGGCTGAAAAAGTTGTTGGTCTTTGATCCTTTGATCCACATGCACTCTGAATGCATCACTTTTGTCTTTGTAAGTTGTTTCTGTGGTGAACTGGCCCAATGCAGTCCAAAATACCTCCAGGGCTAGTCAGAGCGGTGTCAGAGTTAGGCTCTGGGGGGGTTGAAGGTGATTGTAAGTCACTTCCGAGATGACTATGACGTCAGCTCCTGAGTCAATTTTAAAGTCAATAGACTTTCCATGAATAGTCAGTTTCACTCTCCAGATGGGTTCTGTTTCATCACAAGTGATGGATCCCAGAAACAATGGCTCTTGGTTGTCTGTAATATGAATCAACTCCCTGACTGCTTTGGTGCGGCTAACAGCTGCAAAATGTCCATATTTCATACATGTATTACACCAGTGGTTCTCAAACTTTTGTACTGGTGACCCCTTTCACATAGCAAGCCTCTGCATGTGACCCCCCCCCTCAATAAATTAAAAACACTTTTTTATATATTTAACACCATTATAAATGCTGGANGCCTAAATTTTAGCTTTAAATAAGGTATTTTACATTCAGTGCCACCTAGTGGGAGAACTAAAGTTCTACTTTCCTACATTTATATTTACACTATCACATTGTTTCTGAAATTCAGTATGTATCAGTCTGTTAAGTGTCTCTCAATCATACTGGTTTTCTAATTACACAACCTGAATATATAACAACTTGGTCTTCTGGCTGTCCATTAGCTGCAACAACTGGCTGTGGCTAGTTTGGAATCCTTGAGTCTTCTTCTTGTTGTTGTTCTGCATCTGCCATCTGTAGAGTTTGCTCTGTTGATTGTTCATCCTGAGGAACAAACTGTAGATGTTGATGGTTTCTGTTTCATTCTCCACTGTCAGGCTTGATTACATATGATCTGGACACTAATTTTTTTTTCTTTACAACACCTGGAGTTGTCCTTCCTTTTCCTCCATCCAATTTGACATGAACATGGTCACCAGGTTATAGACCTGGCAGTTCTCTAAATGAGTGACATCTGTTGTAAAAGTGTTCATAAGTGCTTTAAGCATTTGCATCCGATTTGGCTACTCTCTTCATGTCTGGTCACTTTGGAGATAGGTTCTTTTCCAAAGTTGGAACAGTAGTTCTGAATTGTCTTCCCATCAGGAATTGTGCTGGACTATATCCAGTAGCTGCTATTGGTGTTGATCTGTAACTCAGAAGAATGAGGACTAGATCTTCCTGCTGTAGGATTTTCTTGGCTGTCTGTACAACTGTCATAGCCTCTCCATTCACTTGTGGGTAATGCGGGCTGCTAGTATTATGATCAAAATCATATTTCGATTGGAATGATTTAAATTCTGCTGCAGTGAATTGTGATCCATTCTCCATCACTAGTTGTTCTGGAATACTGAAATGAGCAAAAGTGTACTTCAGTTCCTCGATAACACTGAGACATGTTATGTCTTTCAAGTATATTATTTCTATGTACCTGGAAAAATAGTCCACTATGGCCAGGAAATAATTAATTCTAAATTTGCATAAATCTGCAGCTTGTCTCTTCCATGGTCTCTCTGGTAGGGATGCTTGTACACTGTTTGGTTGAGAATTGTTTCTTAAGTTGATTTGTACTGGATCCTTTCAAATGTCCAATATCATCAAGTCCTCCATCAAGTTCTTCCACCTTTCTCACTAGGCCCACTATGGCTGCCACACTGCGGCTGAAAAAGTTGTTGGTCTTTGATCCTTTGATCCACATGCACTCTGAATGCATCACTTTTGTCTTTGTAAGTTGTTTCTGTGGTGAACTGGCCCAATGCAGTCCAAAATACCTCCAGGGCTAGTCAGAGCGGTGTCAGAGTTAGGCTCTGGGGGGGTTGAAGGTGATTGTAAGTCACTTCCGAGATGACTATGACGTCAGCTCCTGAGTCAATTTTAAAGTCAATAGACTTTCCATGAATAGTCAGTTTCACTCTCCAGATGGGTTCTGTTTCATCACAAGTGATGGATCCCAGAAACAATGGCTCTTGGTTGTCTGTAATATGAATCAACTCCCTGACTGCTTTGGTGCGGCTAACAGCTGCAAAATGTCCATATTTCATACATGTATTACACCAGTGGTTCTCAAACTTTTGTACTGGTGACCCCTTTCACATAGCAAGCCTCTGCATGTGACCCCCCCCCTCAATAAATTAAAAACACTTTTTTATATATTTAACACCATTATAAATGCTGGAGGCAAAGCGGAACTTGGGGTGGAGGCTGACAGTTCGCGACCCCCCAGGTATAACCTCGTGACCCCCTGAGGGGTCCAGACCCCCAGTTTGAGAACCCCTGTATTACACCATGTGCCTCTGGCTGGACATGTATAAACTCTTTGGATATTACTTTTTCCACACCTTATGCACATAGGCTGGAATTTGTCCCTCTTAGATTATGGTGCAGCTGCGCTGACGTAGAGCTTAAGTCAATGGGAGAGAGCTCTTCTATCGACTTAATTACTTCAGCCCCCATGAGCGGTGATAGCTATGTCGGTGGGAGACGCTATCTCACTGACATAGCACTGTCCACACCAGTGCTTAGGTTGGTGTAACATACATCGCTCGGGGGGCGTGGCTTATTCACACCCCTGAGCGACATAATTTATACCGACGTAAGCTGTAGTGTGTACATAGCCTTAGCCTGGGAGTTTTCTCTTTCAGGGGTTTTATGATACTAACTTTTAATGCCCAAGTGTCTGTTTACAGTTTCTAAGCTAGTTTCAGGGTTTTCAGGTATGTCAAGTTGCTCTAGGTTTTGCTGTTTCACCAGTTCAGACTGTTTTGCAATTTGAATAGCTGTGTGTAGGGTTAGAGCTATTTTTAATTGGAGCTGCTGTAAAGGTTTTTGCCTGTTAACCCAATAGCGAGCCTGCCTCTAATATTTTCATGTTTTGCGTTCCCAAAATCACAGTTTTCAGCTACTGTATGCAGAGCTCTTATAAACAATTCAACATTTTCCTCTGGTTCTTGAATTCTCTGAGGGAAACATGCTCTTTCTTAAACCAAATTTTAAAAGGATTTAAAGATATGCTCTGCTTGCTTTCGTATAGCATAAAATATAGATGATACCTGTACATCTCCAGTTTCTTTGTGTAGCTTGGTAGCAATGCAAAATCTTGCAAAATATTGTTTCCAGTCTGTCCATTCTTAATGTTTGTCAAAGTTGAAGTTTTCTGGGGGCATTGAAGAGTGGCATGCTGATGAGATCCTACAACCTTCGTTGCTTTGTCCCTTCTGTTTGCAACCTTTGTTGCTGTTTTCCTTCTGTTTCTGTTCTCAGTTTACTTCTGACACCATGTCATGTTTTTCTGTACCAGATATGGACTGGTCACAGAGCTTGTTTATACACACCGGATGTGTTCATCATGAGATCCTTTAATGGTCTGGCAGGTATGCCTAAGGTTCGCTTTAAATCAGGTGTTTATGCACAGTGCCCCCTAGTGGCAGAACAGTACAATACAGTTTAGCATGCCATTCCATTATTCTATTTTAAAACCTTCCTTAAAACTCTCTTCTGCTATGAGTCCTACAGAAAACTTGGCAATGGTCAGGCTGCTGGTGTGCTGAGACCACAGCCTATCATGCTGACCAATATTGTCTCATTGTTTCCTTGTACTCCCTCTGTCTGTATCCACCTGTTGTACTCCCCTGTCTGTCTCCATCTTGTAGTCTCTTGAATTAGATAAGTTCATAGAGGATAGGTCCATCAATGGCTATTAGCCAAAATGATCAAGGATGCAACCCCATGCTCTGGGTGTCCTAAGCCTCCAACTGCCAGAAGGTGGGAGTGGATGACAGGGGATGGATTACTCTGTAATTGCCCTATTCTGTTCATTCGCTCTGAAGTATCTGGCATTGGCCACTGTCAGAAGACAGGATACTGGCCAAATGAACCATTGGTCTGATCCAGTATGGCTGTTCTTATGTTCTTGTTTATACTGAGGTTGTCAGCTCTCTGGAGCAGGAACTGTCTCTTAGTTCTGTGTTTTTACAGCACCTAGCATAGGTCCTGCTGAGGTCCTGGTCCATGATTGGGCCTTCTTGGTGCTACAATACTACTACTACTACTACTAGTAATAATAATAATAATAATAATTAATAGGCAGAGATGCCTTAGCCTTGATTCAGCAGGACTCTGGTGTAACTGGGTGCACAGCTACATCATTAGCTTCTGGGAGTGGTGATGATGTGTGGGTGATTTGCAGTGAAGGATTTGTGTGATGGGGACACCTGTCCTGCTGGGAACTGGGCTGAGGCCCAGCAACTCGTTGTGGTGCTGTAATGTATTTAACACCCATTGCCATGGATCGATGACTCAGCTCAGGCTGCTGTTGAGTGGTGACATATTTCACACCACCCTGACTCTGTGTGGTGACATATTTCACATGGGGCACAGAGAAGAGGTGACATTCAAACTCCTGGTCTCGTTTTCCCCAGCTTTCCCCATATTTTGCACTGTAGGGCTATGAGCCAATGACTTATTTCATGTCGTGGGCAACACGCGCTGATATATTTCATACTGTGGTGCCATAGGTCAGTGACTTATTTTACACACCCCTGATGCTGTGTGGTGACATATTTCATGCTGTGGTGCCATGGGCCAGTGATTTATTTTACACCATGTTGAAGCTGCAAGACACATAGGCTGTGTCGCAGGTCTGTGTGCCCAAGACTTATTTCATCCCAGGTGGGCACCATGCCAACAGGATGTTATGACATATTTCGCTCCACATTATCCCCAACAGCTCCCCCTCTACCCTAAAACTCCATTGTGTAGGGACGGGGAGGGAGACTAAAGTGTGTGTTCGTGAGAGAGAGAGAGAGAAATAGTCCTCTGGTCACATGACCCAGGTAACATGGCGCTACCCTGGGAGGGCTCAGGCACCAGTGGTGAAGGGGAGAAAGTGCCAGACTGGGGGCGTGTTGTGAGTAGGAGGCGAGACGCCGGTTCTGGGGCTTCCCCGGTGAGTGACTGCTCAGGTGGGGGATGGGGAGAGTGCCCGCCGGGGCAGGAGAGGCGAACGGGGCTGTGGTGCTGGCTGGGGAGCAGCGAGGTGGCAGTTAGCAGATGAATTTGGGGGAGGGGTGTCGAACTAGCAGAGGGCGGATGAGAGGGGAGGGCTCGGGAAGGCTGGCCTGGCTCTGAGCCTGTAGCCCCACGTTGCGGTTCACTTGACACCGGCGGGGAGGGGAGGGGTTGTGAGGCGACAAATCTCCCACCCCTTTCAAAGGTCCCCAGGCCGTGCTAACAGCTCCGTAGTGCTATCCATTTGTAGAATGGTGACTGGGTGAACCCCGGGGAATAAGCTGGGCAGTTTACGAACCTTGGAGCCAGGGAAAACTTCCCCCATCCCCGGCCAAAGCTCTTCAGGCTGAATCTTGGTTTTTGTTTTTGTTTTCCCCTTTTACCATATGGGCTGGAACCTTTCTCAACCAATCACGTTCCTTCTCTTTGCACTGGCTCTATTTTTAAAAACGATAATACTAGGCACATATCAACACTTAAAGGGCTTTACTAACACTAATCCTTCATTATACACAACCCAGGCCCTGGTTTTCAGGAGTGAGGCATATTTGAGTGCTGTTGTGAAGGAAGCTGAGAGAGGCTAGTTATTTTTTTTGAGTCACTGGTTAACTCTAGACCTGTGGTTACTTGAAAGATCATATGTTCAGCTATAGGCATCTGTTGATTGGGGGCTGCCATATTTGGGACACATGATAAGGTGGATACTGAAGTTGTCTCTGTGTCCCACCACCAGGAGGCAGCTTTCCTCGCTTTGCTCCTTGGCCCTTGAACTGAGGCTTTTAATAAAAGTGGTGGTGGTTTTGTGGCTGCCTGTCCAGTGGGAGTGGGGCTGAGAATTAAGTTGTATCATGTGGGTCCACTGAATGACTGTCAGATGGAAAACAGTTTGACACTGGCCACTGCCAGAGACAGGATACTGGACTAGATGGAGCTTGACTCTGGTCCAGTCTGGCAGTAACTGTATTCCTATATTCAGCCACTCCTGACCTGGGTCATATTTGAAATCAGTGCGCTAAAAGTGGAATAATCTGAGACAGTTTGTCTCTCTCCCCCTGCCTCTCCCCCTTGCTCCTAGAGACAGACTGGAAGTCGTAAGCTAAAGGTGAAGGCTTCATACCCCATTCCTGCTCTTCTGAGCCATCCTTGATTCACCACTCTATTGTGTTTATGTTGGCAACCATCCCTGCTGTATGGCAATCTGCAACCAGACAGTGGTATCTCCCTTGCTTCTAGCAATGCAGTCTGGTCTGCCCTCTTCCTGGAGTAGAGAGAGGCTAAACAACCCCTCATCCTTGCTTGTTTGTGCTGTTTCTCACTGGAAGAATTGCATCCTCAAGCACGTCCTGACCCTAGTCTGCTAGTGGCCAATGAGCAAGGAGATGTGCTGTGACCCCTCCACCCACAGGGCATGTTATGCCTTGGTAACTTTTCCTAACACCTGAAGCCACCTGCCTTGCCAAACTCTTCAGCAACTGCAGCAAAGAATCCTGTGTCTAGGCTGGTGGCAGTGAGCTGGGCGGAGTACGGAGGCTAGCCCCAGCAGCTGAGCCAGGTCTCCTTGGGACGGGATCTGCCTGGCACAAAACGTGCCCCCAAACTCTGTCCTAGTCTTGGACGGGGACGGACTCTCGCTGCTTCCTGATCATATGAGGCAAAGATGGCGCCACCATGCGGCTTCAGCGGGAATGGGGGGGGGACCCCGATCAAATGATTGCACGATGGTCCCGCCGTCACTGGAGCAGTGTTTTTCCCTCCTCCACCCCTTAGTTTTCTGCAAGAGTGATGGTTATCACGTGTCCCAAATATGGCGGCGCCCTAATCGCTTCTACCCCTGGAGCTGGACTTCCGGGGTGGCCGGAAGTGAGCAACGCCATCTTGTTTCTGTGGTTTTGGAGGAACAGTTGGCCTCCATCGGGAGCTGCGCTGTTTTAGTCCTCCTGGCCCTTCCGCCCTCCTCCGCGGTGAGTCCCAGGCGAACGGGGCGGAAAGGAGCCAGAGGGATCATGGTCCCGCCGCAGCTCGCGCGTGCCGGATGGTTGGGCTGGTTTGTGCTCAGTGCGCATGCGGGGATGGTATCATCGGGAAACACGGGGGGCGATACCGCTGAGATGGGGCAGTACCATTGGGTGACGTTGGGGAGCACGGTGGACTGAGGAGAGGCAGAGGCCCTTGGCCCTACGGAGCCCCCGAGGGGCTTGGTCACAAGGCTAAAGGTTTCCTGCCTGTCCCTCAAGATCACAGTCCCCTGTTTCGAGCCACGCCCCCTTCCCTGCCCAGGGCACCAGGCTCCTCCGCTATAGCCCCGTTCCTGTCCCACTGGAGGTGTTGAGATCACTACAGGTGGCGAAGGCGTCTAAGATCCTACCTGTCTTGTCCATTTCTCTAGCACCCATCGCAGTGCTGAGTTTTCCCCAGTGGAGGAGGTGCAGATTGTGTGTCTGGGCTGCATGCTGCCAAAGCTAAGCAGCTACGGTTTTACTGCGGGTTTCACTCTAGTTCTAGCCCGCATAGGCATCCACTTCCATAAGCAACTGTGCAGATAGCCACAGGATTCCCAGTCTAGCTTTGTTCTGTCAACCCCTGGAGAGTTTGGTATTAGGGCTATCGAGCAATTAAAAAATTAATTGTGACTAATCGCATGATTAATCGTGCTGTTAAACAATAAAATACCATTTATTTTAAATATTTTGGATGTTTACTACATTTTCAAATATATTTCAATTACAACACAGAATACAAGGTGTACAGTGCTCACTTTATATTTTTTATTACAAATATTTGCACTGTAAAAAACCAAAAAGTGTATTTTTCAATTCACCTCATATAGGTACTGTAGTGCAATCTCTTTATCATGAAAGTTGAACTTATAAATATAGAATTATGTAAAAAAATGCATTCTAAAACAAAACAATGTAAAACTTTAGAGCCCCTAAGTCCAATCAATCCTACTTCTTTTGTTCAGCCAATCACTCAGACAAACAAGGTTGGTTACATTTTGCAGGAGATAACGCTGCCTGCTTCTTATTTACAATGTCACCTGAAAGTGAGAACAGGCATTCGCATGGCGCTGTTGTAGCTGGCCTTGCAAGATATTTACGTGCCTGATGCACTAAAGATTCATATGTCCCTTCATGCTTCAACCAACATTGCAGAGGACATGCTTCCATGATGATGAAGGGTTCTGCTTGATAACGATCCGAAGCAGTGCAGACTGATGCATGTCCATTTTCATCATTTGAGTCAGATGCCACCAGCAGAAGGTTGATTTTTTTTTTATTTTGGTGGTTTGGGTTCTGTAGTTTCTGCATCAGAGTGTTGCTCTTTTAAGACTGCTAAAAGCATGCTCCACACCTCATCCCTCTCAGATTTTGGATGGCACTTCAGATTCTTAAACCTTGGGTCGAGTGCTGTAGCTATTTTTAGAAATCTCACTTCGATACCTTCTTTGCATTTTGTCAAATCTGCTGTGCAAGTGTTCTTAAAACAAACATGTGCTGGGTCATCATCCGATACTGCTATAACATGAAATATATGTAGAATGCAGGTAAAACAGAGCAGGAGACATACAGTTCTCCCCCCCCAGGAGTACAGTCACAAATTTAATTAATTCATTATTTTTTTTAAAGAGCATGGAAGCATGTCCTCTGGAATGGTGGCCAAAGCATGGAAGGGGCATACCTGGCATGTAAATACCTTGCAATGCCGGCTACAAAAGTGCCATGCGAATGCCTGTTCTCACTTTCAGGTGACATTGTAAATAAGAAACAGGCAGCAGTATCTCCTGCAAAATGTAACCAACCTTGTTTGTCTTAGCAATTGGCAGAATAAGAAGTAGGACTGAGTGGACTTGTAGGCTCTAAAGTTTTACACTGTTTTGTTTTAGAGTGCGGTTATGTAACCAAAAAAATCTGCATTTGTAAGTTACACTTTTACGATAGATTGCATTTCAGTACTTGTATGAGGTGAATTGAAAAATACTGTTTCTTTTGTTTATCATTTTTACAGTGCATATATTTGTAATCAAAAATACTATAAAGTGAGTACTGTGCACTTGGTGTATTCTGTGTTGTAATTGAAATCAATATTGAAGATGTAAAAAAATCCAAAAATATTTAATAAATTTCAATTGGTATTCTATTGGTATAAGTGCGATTAATCGCGATTAATTTTTTTTAGTTAATCGCATGAGTTAACTGCGATTGACAGCCCTACTTGGTATCACTGTGATAGCTTGAACGTAAGCCGGAAGTAACTCTTCTCCCCTCTGTCTCTCAGTTGAGTTTGCGTGGGTGATTCCCGAGAGCATTGCAGGCTGGAAGTGCAACCTCCTGCCATGGTGAAGATCTTCGTGGGAGGGGTCTCCCCTTCTGTCACAGTGGATGAGCTGAAGAAGCTCTTCGAGCAGTATGGACAGGTGAACGAATGCGACATCCTGAAGAACTTCGCCTTTGTGCACATGGAGAAGGAGGACGAGGCCCACAAGGCCATCAATGAGCTGCACAAGCAGGAGTTCTACGGGGCCCACCTGACAGTAGAGTACGCCACCTCCAAGATCCGTAACGCCACCAAGATCTATGTGGGCAATGTCTCCAGCAAGGCCACCACAGCCCAGATCAAGGAGCTCTTTGAGAAGTTTGGCAAGGTGGTGGAGTGCGACATTGTCAAGAACTACGCCTTTGTCCACATGGCCAAGGAGAGGGAAGCCATGGACGCCATCTTGAACCTCAACGACATGCCTCTGGAAGACCAGAAGATCTTTGTAACACTGTCCAAGAGCAACAACTCGCTCAAGACAACCAAGGGGACCTCTGTGCCACCTCCACCACCTGCACTGCCCAGTTACTACTTCCCCAGGGGGCGCATCCCCCCGCCACCGCCTCCATACACCCCATATGCACCCCGATCTTGGTATGACCGGGAATATTACGACCGCTATGCTTACGAGCTCTACGACCGGGCGATGACTGCCAGGACAGCATACGAGAGGGCCCTGCCACCTCCGCCCTCTACCCCCACCGCCTACAGAGAGAGGAGCCCTGTGGGCAGGCGGACGACCGCTGCGGTGGCCCAGTATACTGATCCCTACGCTGCCGCGGCTGCCGCCCAGACATACAGCCAAGTGTACAACCAAACGGGTTATGCAGCAGTGGCGGCTGCAGCCGCAGCAGCAGCTACCTACTCCCAGTACAGCATGGGTGCCACCTACAGTGCAGGGGAGTACTATGAGAAATACAGTAACGGCTATGCCACTCAATATGCCCAGACGTACTAATCTTACTGTGCTCGTAGTAAGTGACCAGAGATCTTAGCTTCGGTGGGAGGCGGAGGCATGGGGTGGAGAGTAACTAGCCCTAGAACTCCTTATTGGCACAGTTTTTAATGGGGTAAGGGAGTGCCACTCCTCCCTAAAGTAGCTCTCTGATGCCATCCACAGTGGATGGAGGTTACCATGCCTCCTGAAAGGCAGTAAATAGGCTCCTATGAACTAGACAACCTTTTATGTGTGTGTGTTTATATATAAATATATATAAAGATAGCCTAGATTTCCTTTGAAGGTCAAGTAGTGCTGGCGAGAAGTGAGTTTACCTCCCTCCCTCCCCTTTAAGAAATTAACCTGCTTTCTTTTTCCTTCAGTCTTCTCATGCTCCCACTTTCCAAGGTTTGTTAGGTTGCATCTTTTCTCTACCTTCCCCCCCTCATCCCCTTTCCCTCCTGGTTTCCTTTCCTCATGTTCTGTTTTGTTTTGGTTCGGTCGCTAAGAAAATAATCCCAGTTTGGAAGATCAGTCGCCCACCATGACGAACTGGCCCCCTGCAAGCCTACACTGAAAGCCAAGGCGATTCTGCTCATAATTCAGAGCTGATCCTTTTTTGATTCCCCTCCCCTCTCATCAGTTTTAACCGTTGTAACTTGCAGTGCTCTTTTTTTCTTTTTTGCTGGCTAATTCCTTGGCGCGGTCTTCCCGTGTTGTGCATGCGGAGCGGAGTTTTGAAATGTGTGTCTCTAGATCCGTAGCTAGGACCAGAGGGGTGGGAGGGGTGCCTTGTTCTGTTTCTGTACCTCAGTATTACAAAAGGAAGTGGATTTTTTGGTGCATCCAAAGTCCGTCCATGTCACGGCTTCTTTTTCCCTTTTCATTTTTTACATTGATGATTAAACAGCTTGTACAGAACTTCCCGGCGTCTCGTCATCAAATCAGCTGCTGCGTCGCTTTAACTGTGCCCAAACCTCCGTGCGACTCTTCTGTCTCTGCCTCTCTCCTCTGTGCCTAGCGAACGGCAAAACTGACACCCCGATTTCGCTTGACCGTATCGCGCTGCCTGTTCTGCCGTGGTTGCCTCAGTTAACGGAGCGACCCTCTTCCCTTCCCGTCTCCCTGTGCCCTCCCCGCGGCGAGCGCCTTGTTAGCAACCCCACAGGCTGCCTGGGTTTCCCTCCTGCCTTCTGGCCGCAGCATTCCTCTGCTCTAACTCAGCCAGGGCATCTGTAACTCTGACCTGTTGCAAGCCCCTTATCTGCTATTGCTGTTGTTGAGGCCAACTCCCCTCCCCCCCTACACATTTGTTTAGACCTCACTTGTCAGGTATCTAACATTTTAACCCTTTCTCCCCCCCCATTGATTTTTTTTCTCCATACACAGCCCGGTGCTCGGAGGCGTAAGGGGGAAAGGGATCTCGGCTGCAAAGGTGCAGGCAGAGCTGATTCAAGACAGCGCAATGCCTTTAACCACCACCCTGCTGAAGGAAGCGTGAAGCCTCCACTACAAGCTTGAGTGAATATACCACTCCCCTTGTCCCCTACCTGCGCTTCTTCCTCTTCTTGTGCTCTCGGGTTAGCTATTTGGCAGTCCAGAGGGCACCCTCTGGTGAGAGCGCAAGGCTAGCAGGACTCATGGGTTCTATTCCCAGCAACTCCCTTCGCCTCGGTTTCCCCGCAGCAGAGATTGCGTTGAAATCTTTGGGTAAGCACTGTATGTGCAAAGAGATCTTGGCTTCTTGCTGGGGATGCTGCCTCCACCCATCTAAAGCGCTCCACCTTAACACCCCCCGCCCTCCCCCATTGTGATGTCCTCTGGCTAGCTCATGTTCCTGCCCTTACTGGGTTTGAAGATCTAGGGACAGACCCACTCCTTAGCACATGCATGTCTCAGCCTGGGGATCGCTTTGGTCGTTCCAGATCCCCCTGCATGCATCCGCTTAGGGCTAGCACACCCTGCCTCCATTTGCTTTTTAGTAGCTGTCTTCAGTTGCCAGAGACGATGGCATAGGAATCCATTGCGCTGCTGAATAGTCAGCTTGAGCTGCTTTCTCTCCTAGGAGCAGACTCGGGGCAGAACGTGGTCACCGGCTGGGGCCAGGAATTGCACCCCCCATTGGTACAGCATTGGGTAATGCCTTCTATTGATGTGGGATACAGAACTAGGTGGACCACTGGTGTGTGAGAGAAGTGATAGAGAGACCCTTTCATTCCCCCAGCAGCACGTCTGGGAGGTGAAGGGGGAGCATCAGAAAAAAACAGCCGACAGGGTAACCGTCTCCCTCTGGCAACTGTCCATGGCAGATGGAGGTAAGGCAGAAATACCTCCCCGATGAGTGTTTAAGCCTGTGTTTGTTGGAGACGATGCTGCGAGCTGGGGAGTGGGGTACTGGGGGGAATGGTGTAGTGGTTAGAGCAGGGAGAGTCTACCCCTATGAGCTTGTAGACAGATCACTTCCCCTGCCTGCTTCAGTTTCCCCATGTGTGACTGAGGGAGCCTTTCAGTGCCTGGAGAGCCTCTAATGGAAAGGGCTGTAGAAGCACCATTGCCATTCAGCCCAGGCTCAAAGGTCAGACTCCTTCCATCCCCTGACCAAGGGGGTGCGGCGTGATGTGCCCCAAGAACAGAATTTGGAAGAGCCCGGCAGCTCAGGGAAAGCCGCTCTGATCGTCCAATCAGAACAGTCTGGATCTGGCCGTGGGGGAGCATTAGGGAGCAAGTCTTAGTTCCATAAGCATCCAAAGAGGGGGCGCGGTATCTGCTTTCAGCACAGTTCATGGACAGACATTTGTCAGCCTGACTTCTGAGCCATCCTGTTGGGACTATCAAGTCTGCTGACTCCACAGAGTCCTTGGAGCTGGCAGCCGTGTGCCATCCGAGCTCTGTGTTTAAATCTGTTCATTTTACACTGAAGGCCAGCTGTTAACCTAAGCTCCTCCAGGCCAAGGGGAAACCAAAGGGCAGGATGCAAAGCCCCTAGATCCTTTTAGAAACTCAGGCAGGAGGGGCTAGTGAATCTAACTTGCCCATCTATTCTAGATTGACCCTATCCCAAAGAGACCTTACATCAAGGTAACCCCCAGACCAGGAACTCTTTTGGCCTCAGCTGACATGTCAGGGGAAGAGCAGGATTTCTGGAGGATCCACCAAGCATCCTGCTAGCAGAGGTGAAAGATGACTTGAGGGATTCCCCGAAGATCTCCCAGTCTCTTCTCTCTAACCACTGTGAGCCTTAAACACCCATGGGGAATCCAACCTGAGATGAAGCAGGAGGTAAGCGCTTTTGTCCCCCCTTTCCTTTCACTCACACTCCCAAGAGGAAGGAACAGTGGTGTGCTTCTATCACAGACAGCACAAGATCTGGGTTCTGTTCCCTGGTTCTGGCACTGACCTCAGGGCAAGTCTGTGGATCTCATCTATAAAAGGGGCAAGGGTTGATTCATGTTTGGTTAAGATCTCCACTGGCTGGTGCTGAGTCAAGTAGTATTAGAAATCCCTGCCACAGAGAGGTTGTGTTCTGAAAGCACGTGCCTCCTGCCTTGCTGGGGTAATCTAGTTTAGGTCTTTATATGGTTCTCATAGTGACTTGATCACTGTCTGCAGCTGGGGTGGAGGTTTGAGAGTAGAGCAGTCTTTAATCTCACAAAAGCAGAAGAAGAGCCAATCGGTGGACGTTGAAGCGAGACAAATTCAGACTGGAAATAAGGCAAATTTTTAACCCCGAGAGGAATTAGCCAGTGGACATAAGGACGTTGTGGATTCTCCATCGCTTGGAGTCTTTAAGTCAAGACTGGCTGTCTTTCCTAAACCTGCGCTGTAGCTCACGCAAATTACAGGTGTGATGCAGGAAAAGGGATTCTCTGACCTATAGTATGCAGGAGGTGAGCATAGATGATCAGAATGGGCCCTTCTGGTCTTAAAAGCAGTGAATCATTTCCGCAGTATGTGAGCGCCTCGGTTTTGAATGGATTTATCTTCCCAACACTTCTGTGAGGCAGGGCAGCGCTGTTCTCCCCCATTTTACAGGTGGGGAAACTGAGGCACAAAGCAACTAAGTGACTTGGCCAAGTTCACACAGGCAGACTGGCAGAGCAGGGACTCAAACCCAGGTCTCCTGACTCCCAGTCCAGCACTTGAGCCTTAAGATCATTCTTCATCTTCTAAGTTATGTAAAATTAGGGTTGCCTGCCTGAAGAAATACAGGCTCTTGGCTCTGGTTAGGTGGCCCTACTAGTGCCATGAGCCCAGGCTGAATATAGGGTGAATGCGCCCTAAGGTGAACATACAGATCTAGGGCAGCCGACAGTTCCCAGCTTCAATTCCTTGGCGCTACTGCATCAAAATGTGTGCGCTCTCCTCTTCCTCATCAACCCGAACAGGAAGGGGCAGATTGAGGTAAACCCAGACCTTTGGCACAACAGCCCACCCACAACGTGATCCATGTGTGGAGTGGCCTGGTTGCGACGAGGACTGAAAGGAAGCCTGGAGCTGGGGAGCCTCCAGCTGAAATTCTCTTCTCTTCTTACTCTCTCCTAGAGCAGAGCGGATTGGGCCTTCTCTCTGTCTCTCTCTCTCTCCCTCCCAGCCCAACTCCACCATCCCTTGTTCTGCGAAAGCAGCGAGCTCCGTCCCCGCCACAGTGCTCTGGATGCTGTCGGAAGGCTCCCTGCTCGGTGAGATTCTCCACACCTCCTGGCTGCTGGGTAACGGGCGACAGGGGAGCAAACAGCCTTGGCCCCGCTCTGCCCTCTGGCTGGGGAGAACTGCATGGAGCTAGGAGCTGGGAGAAGTCTTTCCATGCGATCATGATTGGTGCTTGGGGTGGGATTGGTCTTTCAAGGTGTTGAGAACTCATCCCCTGGTGGGTGGGATGCCGGCTTTTAGGGCTGGCTTGGTTTGCATCACGGGCAGCTTTCTCCATCTAGGGGTGTTGGGACAGGAGGGAATTCTCTGGTGTAAAGACCCAGGTTGTCCCCATTTCCTCCTGGGTGATACGACTCGTCCTGCAGCCTTTGGTTTGGGTGTGACTGGTGGGGGCAGCTTTGCATCTTCGCTCTGTACCAGGGCAGTGCAGATTTGTCTGGGCCTCTTCTCTGCCTCAGAAAGATCTCTGAACCGCTGCTCCTGGGTGGGAGTCACCTTGCTTCCTTGTCTAACCCGGGGCCTTGACCGACACCACACCTTCCACAGCTTCCCTCCTTGATCCCTGCCCCCTGACGTGGGGGGTCCCGCAACAGAGATGGGGCCAGCAGAGCTCGTGTGTGGGACGAGAACGGAGGCGTCTCTACCATCGGGTACCTCCAGGAATAGTCTCGACTCCCTGTTAATTGCAATTGGCTCCAGCAGAGAAGGATGGAGTGTGGGGACTGCAGGCTCCTCTGCATTGGATGAGCATGGCGAGCTGCTCCTGAGGTTGGTAGGTGTGTGTGTGGAGGCCAAGGGCAGGGGTAGAAGCCTAGGGCTCGGTGCTTTGTGGGTTGGAGCAGTGGAATACATTACCTTCCTAGGGGGCTCTGAGCAGCAGTAACTATAAAGCCTCTCTCATTCAGAGATCTGGGTTAAACTTGACCACAGGAGCTACATGAGACAGTTGTGTTTGTTTTGCGGCTCCCCAGTGGACTAAACCACCCCCCAAGTGGGCCAGATTGGCAGTGTCAGCTCAGGAGAAGCCCAGGAATGGACTAGTGGAGGTGGAGGGTGTTGCTAGAGGACATAATTGGGAGCCATTGGCTGCTGTGTGTGAGAGGAGTCTGGGGGTGGGGTAGCAGGGGGGCTGTGGTGGGTATTGAGGGGGATCAGCAGAGTTGAAAGAGGAAGCCAGGGGACTGTGGGTCAGGATTGAGAGGGACCTTATCAGAACTGTGTAGCAGGGGAGTCGGGTTGGGATAGCTGGGCAGCTGTGGGTTGGGATTAAGGAGCATTGGCAGAGCTGGGAGGGAGGGGAGGGGCGTGAAGCAGAGCCCAGCCTGGGATAGCATGAGGGCTGCAGGCCAGGATTGAGGGGCATCAGCAGAACTGTGTGTGGACCCAGAACTGGATTGCCTGCTAGTTCTGTGCAGTTGGTGCTAAGCTGCCGTGACATTTCGTGTTGGAACTCCGTCAGCACTAGGGGCAGCCCCCTCTGCAGAACCCTAGCATCTCTGAGAGCAGTTGGCTTCTGCTGTGACCATTGGCTACCTGGCTCCAGCCCTTATCCAAGGCCCAAACTGCGCTTGAGTGAAATGTGCCGCCCTGGCATAGGGCTCTGGGATTGGTGGGTGGCACCTAGTACAGCATCACAAGGGTAGGGGCTGTAGGGGCAAGGCTTGGGACTAATAAACATCCTTGTTTAAGTAGCATTTGGGCTGGCGGCTGATTATTTCGTGTCTGCCTCGGTCTGTGGTTCCCTGCCAATTACTGAAGAGGGCCTACTGGCTTTGCTAATGGGCTCCTCTTCGAGCAGTCACAGACCCTGAAATCTTCCAGCTGATCTCATGCTGCAGGAGGTGCCATCCCTCACCTCCCTCTCTTCTCTGTCGCAGAGCTGCTTCTGTGGTGGGACAATGGCCCAGTGGTAAGGGTGCTTGGGAGACCTGGGTTTAATTCCCAGCTCTGCCACAGACTCCTGGTGTGACCTTGGGCAGGCCACTCAGTCTCGGTTTTCACCATCTGTACAATGGGGATAATAGCTCGGCACTGCCTCATGATGGGGAGGGAGGAAAAGAGTTGAGGCTTCAAGACGCCCAGATGATGGCAATCCCTGTCTCTTATCAGCAGATCTCAGAGCACTTTACAAAGCAGGTCAGAATCGTGACCCCCATCCAGGGGGACTCTGAAGCACAGAGAGGAAACATGACTTGCCCAGGGTCACCCAGCAGGTCAGTGGCAGAGCCCCACTCTCCTGAGTCCTAGTCCAGTGCATGATCCCCTAGGCCACACAGGCTCTCCTAATGGGGACCAGATAAGTACCTTAGATGGTCAGAAGTACAGAACAGCTGGTGTTACAGGGCCACCTACCCCGGAGCAAGTAGAAGGGGAATCTTATGTAATGGGAAAGGCTACTTCTATAGCTAGACTGACTACGCCTTCCACTTCTTCCAGTAGCCTTTGCTTCCTTCCCCTGGAAACATGGAGCACATCCCAGGCTATGGGCATGGTCATAGGAAGGGGATCTTCCTGTAATTACCTTCCCTACTTCTCATTTTGGCTTCAGTGGACCTCCAGCTCCTTAGTAGAGCCCGACAGCAGGACACCTTCCCAGCACTGAGCTGAGACGTATGTACTGTTTAGGGGAGAAGACAGGATAGCCCTGGTGGAATAAAACCAGCCGGGGGAAGGGGTGTTCTCACATCAAACTGCTACAGCCAGGTTCTCAAACCATGGCTCCTTTGCCCCCCTCTAGTAATGGGACCATGTAGTGGGTGTAAATTACACCGCTAAAGCAGGGTAGAAAGGGGCCTTAGACCCAGATCCTCAAAGGTATTTCAGCTCCTAACTTGCATTGAAAGTAAGGGAAGGAACCTAAATACCTGGGAGGATTGGGCCTTGGACAGGGCCTAGCTTGAAACTCGGAGTACACCTCAGACTCTCAGAGCGGGGGAGATCTGACTTGGGGGTAGAGGGGTGGCATATCTGGGACCTGTTGCTTTGCAAAGAGCTGTAACTCTCCAGTGCTTGTTTGAGTGTGTCTGTGGCTAAGAACTCCCTTTGCTAAGCCTGTGTTCCTTTCACATTGCCCTTTAAACTAGAAGCCAGAGGCCCCTCAGCCAGGTGGAGTGTGGGGGGGTGGGGTGTAAGCAGCTGGGTGGTTTGGGATAGCTGCGGCACTGCTTTTGGGGCCCAGGGTGGCCGGGCTGCAGTGCCCCACAACCTACCAAAGGGCTCAGACAAGAGGTCTGCACCTGGGCGGCTACCCTAGAGACCCAGAAACAGGGACTAGACCCTACCCAGACCCAGGGGGTTTAGAAGCTTGTGGGACCCAGGATTGGGTCTGCTTCCAACAAATTGCAGAAAAGAGGACTGGTACAACACCCCACCCCTCCGGCTGGACACCGTGATAGGGATATAAAGGTGCTGAGCTATTCCCCTACAGGAAGGGGAATAAGCTATTGCAGTCTAAGGCACCTTTCTACCACTATAACTGCCCACAGTAGGGCTTGTGTTGTATATCTGTCAGTTAACCTCCCCCAGCTGACAGTCGTATTGGAACCAACTCAAGCCAACAAAGAAAAGGTGCTTTGGCTTTTGAGGAGTGCAATCTGATTTTGTTACTGCCTAGCTGAGTAAAGAGAAATAGCTTCTCCCAAATGATTAATAGTGATTAATAAAGTCAGTGCCCTCCTAGGTACTCTTTCCTAGAACAGTTTACTCTGCTTGCCAGTAGCCTTGCTCCCCTTAGGAAAGTGAAAGTGTCGTTTTTTGTTTTAAACTTTCCATTGACTGGCATTCAGTCTCACAATCCTATATCAGTGCCAGCGGTACTGAGAACCTCCAGCTCCTGTACTTCACACAAGTGGGGGGCTGCTCTGCACTTGTGAAAAACAGGTCACTTCCCCTCTCTGCCTACTCGCTCCTGTGGAGGGTTGAAGGGCTGGTTCATCTCTAACTCCTGAGAGTTGGACCCCATGTAAGTACGGGGGAGGACATTTGCTCTTTTGCTGAGGTAGAGGGGACTTCACTCTTCAGAGCTGGTACTCCACCATCATGTGCCAGTATGAAATTCCGTCCCAGAATGGAGAGGGCACCAATTTTCACACTGATCAAATAGCTCAATTAGTTTCTCCAGCCTGGCTCCTGAAGGGCTTCTGTGGATGAGGGAGGCTTGGAGGTGGCAGCCATAACCAGTGAAGTGAAGAATGGCTGCAAATTTCCCTGCTACTGGTCATTTGTGATGCTGCTGTGTTTCTGTATGCTCACCACCTTGAATAGCTGCCTGGTTGTGCTGCAGCACCTCCTTCCAGTCCAGGGACGCAGAGGCATTTGTACTCATTGCATAGCACCAGCTAGGTGCTCTGCAGCTGTTGCAGCACCCTCTCCTTTCAGTACAGGTAGACAGTGAGATGTGTAAACATAGTATATCATCCACCAGCTATGCAAGTGATGGGTGCTTTGCAGAATAAGCACCCCCACGAGTGTCCTTGCCCCCAATCTAATGCACATAGAAGCTCTGAGCTGTTGAGGAAGGGTGATCCCCAGTGTCTTGGGAGGAGTTAATAGCAGTGAAAGCAGAGGTACCATTGCCCTCTCTTAAGGGATCTGGTGCATGGGAATCCCTGGCCTTGATAAGGATGGCCTATTTGCTCTTAGTGCTATCCCTAGCAGCAGCAGAAGATTCAGAGACCTGTGATGACACAAACTGGGCTCGGACATGGCCAAGCCACCAGTGCAACTTCCCTTCTGCATTGGGATTTGTGCCACCAGCAGGGATGGCAGGAGCCTAGCCGGTGGGGTCAGGGCCATTAGTAGCCAGTTTGGCTGTTGGAGGGCACTGCAGCTGGGCTAATCCCCCCACCCCATCTAGGGTGGGGCCAGTGACTCACTGCCCCCACTGTGGCTCATTTTCCCCTGGCTTGTGGGGGCAGCTTGCTTTCCCTTGGGTTTGGCTGGTCACCTGGCTTAGATGGGGTCCCACCCAGCCGTCCCATTTCGGGTTTGGCTAGTCTTCTCCATCTGACTTGTAAATGAACCTCTTTGAGGGGCTGTAATACCAGTCTCCATCCCCAGGTGACGCTGTGGGTTCCTTTTAAGGATTCTTCTAGCTGACGGTCCTCCCGCCCTGTGATTCCTGGGGGTGGGATCTGTAATTTCATCCCTGTCGCCTAGGTGGCGCTGTGAGGGATCTCTCCGGGCGGCAGGGCCGGTCCTCTTTGGTTTTCGGTAAGGGGGCGGACCTTGTAGTGAGTGCACCCAATGGAGATCAACGCTGTGGCGATTGGCGGCGACGGGACCCAATGGGCTTTGGTCCGTGGGAAGCAGGTACCGGGCGGGGCGGAAGAGGCGGCTAGACTGCTGGTGATGGGGCTGCTGACTATTCTGAAGAAGATGCGACAGAAGGAGCGGGAGCTGCGGCTCCTCATGCTGTATCCTTTTGCAGGGGGAGAGGATGGGCGGTACCAAGTATCGCGTGGTAAAGGGGGCTTCTATCTTTTAGATGTGGGAGCTGACGGCAGTACCAAGGAGTTGGGGGGGGAGGGATGTATCCTGTATCTGGGGTTTGGGCTGTACCAACAGTTCTGGGGTGTATCCTGTGGGTCTGGGCTGTACCGGGGTGCTGGGGGGAGGTGTATCCTGTGGGTCTGGGTCTGAGCTGTACCAACAGTTCTGGGGGGAGGGGGTGTATCCTGTGGGTTTGGGCTGTACCAAGGGATTTGGGGGAAGGGATGTATCCCGTGGGTATGGGATCTGGGTTCTACCAAGTGTCCTGGAGGAGTGCTATATTTTGTGGGTATGGGGGTGAGGGGGACCAACTGTCCTGCGGGGCTGTATCCCGTGAATAGAGGGGTAAATAGGGTTGTACCAAGCGCTGTGAGGGGCTGATGGAAGAGGAAGGTGCTGCGCTGGTCCCAACTGGGAGTTTCCTTTTTATGGTCTGATCCAGCTGTGAAACCAACACACACACACACACACCCCACACACACACACACTCATGTGGCTTTCTGTGTTCTGAGCTGCCATCTCCTTGACCTGCCTCCCACAGTGGCCTAGACAATGCTGGCAAAACCACCATCCTGAAGAAGTTCAATGGGGAGGATATCGACACCATCTCGCCCACACTGGGCTTCAACATCAAAACTCTGGAGCACCGGGGGTGAGCGCCCAGCAGAGTGTCTGATCTATCCACAGGCCCCAAAACCTGCCCCTGGAGAGGATTGTCCCTCCAAAGTCTGATCCCCACCCCCTCCAGGGCAGGATTATCCAGCCCTCCCCACACTGCAAACCCTCAGCCTCTGCTCAGCCCTGGTTTCAAACCCCCTTAGCCATAGGTGGTAGCACTGTGGAAAAGGATCTTGGGGTTTCAGTGGATCACAAATTGAATATCATGGTCTAGGTTTGCTTGGTCCTGCCACAGTGCAGGGGTCTGGACTTGATGACTTCTCAAGGTCTTTTCCAGCCCTACATTTCTGTGATTCTATAGTGCGCCCTTGGAGAGCTGATTCCCCTGCCTAATAGATCTCAATAACCCTGATGCTTTACTCCAAGTTCTGTACAGATCCCTCACCCCATTCCCCTAACAGTCCCTGCTCCCCCTTGAGCTTAACGCCCTTCAGATCATGGGGGTGGTTCTTCCACCCTCACAGGCGTCACTTAACCAAAGCAAGATGAGGCTTTATTGACAGATCCCCTGCCCCCCCACCCTCAGCTCAGCCACTTGCTCACTTTCTGTCACTCTTAAGGGATTTGGAACCAAGAAGGTTTGGTCTCCCCAGACCCAGATGCAGAGGGAACATCCCCTCCTTGCTCCAGGATGCCTGTTTCCCATTGCATGCTGGGACCTTGTCTGACTGCCCCTTTACCTCCACACTCTGTGTCTTTTTCTACTGCTCAGGTTCAAGCTGAACATCTGGGACGTGGGCGGACAGACATCCCTGCGCTCCTACTGGCGCAACTACTTTGAGAGCACGGATGGTCTCATCTGGGTGGTGGACAGCGCTGACCAGCAGCGCCTGCAGGTCTGCAAGCAGGAGTTGCAGAGCCTCCTGGTGGAAGAGGTGGGAACTGTATCTATCTGGGGGGCAGGGAGGGTCTATATCAGGGGAGGGGAGGAGCTGTACCAGTTCACTTGGAGGGTTGGGGGGCTGTATCCTGCCAGGAAAAGAGTGATATGGGATGGGTTGTATCAAATGTCTTGGGAGAGGGGTGTATCTTGGGCATGGGGGAGTGGGCTGTACAAAGTGTCCTTCGGGAGGGCTGTATGCTGTGGGTAGGTGGGACAACTTCTGGCTGAACTAGGCTGGAGGTAGCTGGGATTTGGGTTGGGATCCCTGAGGGGCCTGCTTTGATGTTGACCTGCTGGAGGCAGTACCTGCCTCTGCTGCAGAGAGGACCCCAGTCCCCTTGCTGCCAGGTCCCTCAGGACTGAGAAACAGACCCCTGTCTGGGACAGAGGAGGAGGAGGTAGGCCTGGCTGCTGACTGGGTGGGAGGGTGCTTTAAGGGCTAACGGGCATGGGGGACCAAGACAACAGGGCCATGCAACTCACCCTGTGCTTCCTTCCCCACAGCGCCTGGCCGGAGCCACCCTGCTCATCTTCGCCAACAAACAGGACCTGCCGGGAGCACTGTCCTCCAATGCCATCCGGGAGGTGAGAGCCACTGGCCTGAAGCAAACCAGGGATATTGACTGAGGAGAGTTGGGTCTGTTGGTTGGAGGCCAGGGGGCAGGGACTGGGAGTCAGCTCTTCTGTTCCCAGCTCTGGAAGGGGAGTGGGGTAGAAGAGTTACACCAGATGAATGGCAACCAGGACTCCTGACTTGTCTCCAGTTTATCACTGACTCACTGTATGATCCTTCCCCTCTCTGTGCCTCAGTTTTACCAGGTTGTGAGTAAGGGACTAATCCTTCCTTCCCCAGGGCAGGGACAGGAGGGTGTGCTAGTGCTGGGAGATGTGGGCTGAGGACAGGTTTGGTCTCAGCACACTCAGGTAACTCAGCGTCGTCTTGTCTTCCCTTCAGGCCTTGGAACTAGACAGCATCAAAAGCCACCATTGGTGCATCCAGGCCTGCAGTGCCTTCACTGGGGAGAACCTGCTGACGGGGATCGACTGGCTCCTGGATGATATTTCCAGCCGGATCTTCACCACGGACTGACCATGCCCCAAACCTGGCCCCCTCCTTTGTGGGGGGCTGCAGGAGTGGGGGTGAGGCTGCATCCAAGCTTTGAACAGAGTTCCCAGGACCATGTGGCTGTTGTTTCCATGGACCCTCCCATCATGCTTTCCTCCAACAGTCAGTCACCGGGACAACTCCTCCCCTTGGATTCGGCCTAGATCCCAGCTGCCCCCTGGATTGACACATGGCCTGGGTCTCGTGCATGCGTGCCCCTGGCCTGGGTCTCGTGCATGCGTTTCAGGGTTTGAGCCTCTAATGCTGGCAATCAATTGGACCCAAATGATGGGGGAAGCAGAGGGACCAGGCCATTTATAGTCGCAGGGGTGGGGGCTGAGGCCCCATCACTGGAGCACAAGGCCTGTTGAACTGTGTGCATGAGTGGGACTGGTAGAGAGGAACTTCCCCCCCCCCCCCCCCCCCCCAAAAAAAACAACCCCCCAAACAAACAACCCCACCTCTGTATCAAACATTCACTCACATTTTTCATCTCCTGCGCTAATAAAATCAGTGGCCTATGTCCTGGCTGTGCCTGGATTCCTTGACCCTGCATGGGTTGCCTTGTGGTTTTGGCTTATTGTGCCAGCTTCCCCTGAGAGATGGACTTCCCCTAGGGGTGGCTCTAGATGCCCAGCTACAGCATCTGTTTCTCACATGGGCTTAGTGATGCCCATATATTTTTTTCCTGCCTCAGCTGAGTTGCAGATGGGGGCAGGGGCACTCAAGAGGCTGGGGGCGCGGGGGCAGAGGGGGTGTTCTGCAAGGATCTCCCTCACCCTCCCACTATATCCTGAACCTGCTGTGGTTTTAAGCAGAGAGAGATTCACTTCCTGTTCTTAACTGTTACTATGAGCTATTAAACAGCCCCCTGTGTCCCAGTCAGTGGTGGCTGCATCTTAGAGCCAAGCAAGGGATCACTGAGTAAACAGCCCCTGCTCCCCACCTCAGAGGGGGCTACATCTCAGCACTGGGTGAGGGATCCCTGTAGAAACAGCTCTTGTGCCCCACCCCAGAGGCAGCTGCATTTTAGTGATTGAGAAAGTTAATCTCTGTCAAATACAGTTTAATAATTCACCTCTTTCCAGTGCATTTAATCTCATTTTGCTCTGCAAACTCTCCACTCACCCTCATTGTGCTGCAGCAACCTCTGGGATGGAGAAGGGATAGCAGAGCCATGAGAGGTGCTGTTTTGGCCAAGGTAGTGGGAACCCCTGGGCTGCTGCTGAGGCAGTGGGAACCCCTGGGCTGCTGTAGACATGCCCTCTGGTCAGCTGTGTCCATATAGCGATGGCAAGACCTCCACTTTAAGGATGTACCTCAAAGATGCCCCCCAACGTTGAACTGCAAGGGCTGGAGCAGCCTGGCTGGGGTTGGAATGGGACATGGGAATTGAGGTTCCAGAGAGCATCAGAATTTCTAACCTTATTCCTAGCTCTTTGCCCTGCTTGTAAAGCCCATCAGCATTAGAAGGGTGACACCATTTTTCTCCCCACTCTCTATTTACCTCCCTTCATAGCCTCCCCTGGCCCTACCCCGTTACCTTCCACCTTCTATCCTATAACATTAGACCCTTTATACCTTACCCTGTAACCCAGTGGCTCTCAACCTTTCCAGACAACTTTGCCCCTTTCAGGAGTCTGATTTGTCTTGCGTACCCCAAGTTTCAGTTCACTTAACTACTTGCCTACAAAATCAGACAAAAGTACAAGTGTCCCAGCACAGTTACTGAGAAATTGTTCACTCTCATTTGTACCTTATAATTCTGAAATAAATCAATTGGAATATAAATATTGTTGTTACATTTCAGTGTATAGTATATAGAGCAGTATAAACAAGTCGTATGAAATTTTGGTTTGTGCTGACTTTGCTAGTGCTTTTTGTGTAGCCTGTTGTAAAACTAGGCAAATAACTAGATGAGTTGATGTACCTGGTGGAAGACCTCGCATACTCCCAGGACTATTCATACCCCTGGTTAAGAACCACTCCTGTAACCTGCTTCCTTTACCCCAACTTTGTCCTAATTACCCCTTTGCCTCTGCCAGTCTTCCCCTCTGTACTCCTTTCCCCATTCCAAGCTCAACTCCCCGCTTACCCTGCCTGTAACATGTGGGCACTTTCCAGAGGAGCCCTTGACGCTTCAGCTCGCCTGCAGCCTTGCACTTTACACACGCTCCCTGGGCTGGGGCGGGGAAAGGAGGTCCGGTCGCGTGTGCGTAGTGAATGTATGGGTAGGGAGGCACCTACATTGCTTGCGCATGCGTAGTGGGTGTTCGACAAACCCACGCTCCCTGGCGGCAGTCGCTGCTGCTGGGGGGCTGGCTGCTGCTGATGGGGTGGGGTCAGGATTTAAAGCGGCCGCAGCCCCAATGAGAGGAGCGTGATGGCCTGCAGGGTGAAGGATGAGTACCAGCGGCATTACACAGTCACAGAGCCGAGGAGCCACCCCAAGGGCCACACCGAGTATAAAGTGATAGCCAAGGTGAGGGCAGCTCCTGGGACCCGCCCCAGGGGGCTGCGCGTGGCCCCTTTAAGGTGAAGGGCCCTTCCTGCTGGGCAGCAGGAGCTGCTGATACCCCCATGAGAGGGGGGCACCTCGCTTGGCCTCCTTAAGGAGGGAGCACCATGGGGCGAGACTTGTCCCTGGTACTTTTCAGGTACACTGTGCGTAGCCGCTTTAAGAGGTGGGGAGCTGCGTGTGGGCCCCCGTCGGGTGTCCGTTTTGGGGTGTCCTGGGTGTGGCCCCTTTAAGATGGAAGCTTCCTGCAGGGGGAACCTTGTGTTCCTGGGTCCCGTGAGACCCGCACGTGGGACGTGGCTAGCACCTGCCACAGCTCTCCACGCCCCAGGCAGGGGTGGCAGGGTTGTATAATATTTGGTGGTGCCCAGAACAGACCCCCTCCCCCCCCCCCGCGCGCCTTGTAAGCCAATATATATTTTTTTAAATAATGTAAAAATGTGAGGGCTCTGGGGGTGGGGATGAGGGGTTTGGGGTGGGGGCTCAGGGCTAGGGCAGAGGGTTGGGGTGAGGGCTGTGGATGAGAGGTTCATGATGCAGGAGGGGGCTCAGGGCTGGGGCAGAGGGGTGGGGTGAGGGCTGTGGATGAGAGGTTCATGATGCAGAAGGGGGCTCAGGGCTGGGGCAGAGGGTTGGGGTGCAGGGGGGTGAGGACTCTGGCTGGGGGTGCAGGCTCTGGGGTGGGGCAGGGCTGGGGATGAGGAGTTTGGGGTGCATGCAGGCTGCCCCAGGGCTGGGGCCAGAGAGGAGGACTCCCCCCAGCCCTGTCCCCACCTGCAGCAGCGAGCTCTGGGGGAGGGGCCCCCCTCTCCACCCCAGCAGCACACTCGCCTCGCACCACTGTCACTGCACGTGCTCCTACGGCCCCTCTCAGGTACAGGAAGCCCCCTCACCTCCCCTGTGGTGGGTGCTGGGGGGGGGGGCTGCCATCACGTGTGCCTCACTGGGGGTGGGGCTGCCCCTTGCCCAGTGTGGGGCAGGAGCGGTGACTGCAGGTGGGGGGGCCTGTGCTGGTGGAGGGTCCCACCAGAAAAGGGAAGGGTCTGAGGTGGAAGGGCAGGATCAGCCTGCCCTGGCACTAGTGGATTGGTGGCTAGGACTCTGCGGCCACAGTTGACACTGGGAGCCAGCAGAGCGGAGGCAGTGGGGAGCTGCAGGGGAGAGACCCAGCCCCAAACATTGGTGGAGCTGGGCCCCCGGGCCCTGAATATTGCTGGAGCCCGGGCACCACGGGCCCGTATAACTCCCCGTCCCTGGTCCCCAGGGGCATCCCAGGTGGGAGGCCCTGCCATAAGCCCTAGGAACTGCGGATGTTGCAGGTCAAAGACATGTCCCATGTTGCCCATGTCCCAGGGACGTCCCAGGTTAAAGGTAACTCCCACGCCCTGGGGATGACCCCGGCCAACCACACCCTGTGGCTGTCACATTTTCCACATCCTAGGCTGATGGCCCCTAGGCTGATGGTCCCTTCATTAGCCCTGAACCTCCCCATCTCCACCTCCCGGCTCGGAAGTTACTGACTCCTTGTCTCTTCCCTCCATAGTTTGTTTCGAAGACGAACCCGGAGGATGTCAAGGAGGTGACTCTTTTAAACCCATCTGCTCATGCAGGGGAGGGGTGGGAAGGAATCCATATCCATCCGTCCATATCCTCAAAGAGAGGGAGCAAAGAATCCTGGGGGGGGTCTCCACTCCAGGCTAGCCCGCATGCACAGCTGCTCAGCAATGATGGGCAAAGTCCCAAAATTTGAGGTCTGGTGGAGCTGAATTTTGGGGATGGTTTTGTCTTGGGGCTTTGAGTCCTATGGCAAAGGTTGCGGGGCAGGGGCAGAGTGACCAAGGTCTGGGGGTGAAAATCAGGAGGGCTTTGGTGGAAATCCAGGCGTTTGACATCAAAGTTCAGCTTGGAAGGAGCTGGGTCCATAGATTTGTATTTGGGGGTTTGAGTTGAAGGGTTGCAGTTTGGGGAATAAGGGAAGGGTCCCTGGGACTGTGGCAGCTGCGGGGTTAGTGCACATCTGTGGCTAGTTAACTGGGGCACCTGGGGGGCTCGTGTCCTTCAGATCACGGTCTGGAAACGGTACAGTGACTTCAAGAAGCTGCATGGGGACCTGTCCTACATCCACCGCAACCTCTTCCGGCGCATGGAGGAGTTCCCCACCTTCCCCAAAGCCCAGGTCTTTGGTAAGGGGCTTCCCAAGGGGCAGGGGGCGCAGCAGCCCCTGGAGCCTGATTCATCTGGGTGCCCCCAGAGCAGGGGCAGTGGCAGAGAGAGCTCCCCACACACATACAGACGCACTCCGCTCCCCCCCATCCCTCCACCTTCCCCCCGCACAGCTCCCTCTCCCATGCCCAGCTCCCCCCATCCCCACAGCACAGCCCCCTACCCCACGGAGCTCCCTCATCCTTCCACACAGATTCTTCCTCCCCACAGTGCTCCACAACAGGGGCACACAGTGGATCATACCATGTGAAGTGAATTGAGGTGGGATGCCCACCAGACAGTGGCAGGGGTGGGCTGGCTAGAATGTACCACAGGGCTAGAGGTGGACTGGATGGTCTGTCTGGGGAGGGGGTTGTGCTGGAGGACCTATCCTAATAGGAGCTCTGTCTTGCAGGCCGCTTTGAGCCCGAGGTGATTGAGGAGCGCAGGAAAGCGGCTGAGGCCATGCTGAGGTTCACGGTGCACATTCCTGCGCTGAACAACAGCCCCCAGCTCAAGGAGTTCTTCAGGGTACATGGGGTAGGGCTGGGCTGAGGGACCCCGGGGTGGTCAGAGTCCATTGCTGATGCATCAGGCTGCTCACACATCTGGCAGTACCAACGGCCCACCCAGTTGCTCTACACCTCCCTTGAAAAGCTTGGGCTGAGGAGATTCTCCCCATCCCAGTGTACAGCAGAGACTCCTCTGAAAGATGATAGTCAGGACTGATTGGATCTAGTGCGTTAGAACAGCAGGAGCCGGGAGTCAGGATTCCCGGGTTCTATTCCCAGTTCTGGGAGGGATGTGGGGTCTGGTGGGTTACGGGGGGAGCTGGTATCTGGATGCCTGGATTCCCTTCCCAGTTCTGCCACTGACCTGCTATGTGGTTCTGGGCAGGTCATTTCCCCCATTTGTGCCCATCTTCCCCGCTGTGCATGTCAAAACGTGTCTGCTGCCAGTGGAGAAGCGCGAGGCTAATACCCCATCTCTGCCCCCATGGCCACACTAGCACCCCAGTCCCCAGCTCCTCCTTTACCATGCTGCTTCCTTCCTCCAGGGAGGGGAGGTAAAGAGGCCCCTGGAGGCCTGTGAGCTACGCATCCTGCCGTCCCCTCTGATCCCAGTACCACAGGAGGGCTCAGATGCCGGGGACGATGCTCGGGGATCTGTGGCAAAGCTGGGACTGCAGAACCTGGAGCCTGAGGGGGAGCCGGAGCCGCACCCGCACCGAAGGGAGCAGGCGGAACCGCAGAGCCCAGTGCCCCTGGGCGCTGTGGGGGTAGCGGGGGAGGAGCATAACAGGGGAGACGAAGGAGAGGAGACAGGTACAAGATTCCTGCTATTGATTTTGTGGGTTACAGCAGGGCGACCGGGAGTCAGGACTCCTGGGTTCTATCCCCAGCTCATGGAGGGCAGTGGGATCATGTGGTTTAGAGCAGGGGGGCTGGGAGTCAGGACTCTTGGGTTCTATCCCCAGCTCTGGGAGGGAGGAGTCTGACTGAGTGAGAAGAGCTGGGTTTTTTGGGTTCAGTTCCAGGCCCTGCCACAGACTCCCGGTGTGACCTTGGACAAATTGCTTCCCCTGTCTGTGCTGCTCTTCCTCAGTCTGCAAAATGGGGATAATTATACTGACCAGCCTCTCAGCAGGGCTGCGAAGGGTTAATTAATTGCTGTGGGCAAAGCCCTTGACTTCCTCAGAGGAAAGGCACAAAAAAGGGGCAAAAATATTATTGCGCCATTAAATGTTGTGTTGTTGATCTGTGACGTTCAGGAACCTTGTCCCCATTTTTATCATTTAAACCTGACCCTGACTAACCAAACAGACCAACCTTGTGCTTATGGCAGTGGGAGCAGGAAGGAAAACTTGCCAGCTGAGTTTCAGAGCAGAGATTTGAGCAACTCTTATTTATATTGTGGGAGCATGAAGGGACCCCATTATGGGGTGCACCTTAGCAGGAGTATTAAGGTTGTACCTGGAGGACCCCTCTGTATTAGAGCCCCACTAGGATATGCACATTATCACCAGTATTGCGGTGGCACCCCCAGCTGAGCTCAGGGCTCATCGTGTTACATGGTCTCAGCCCAGAAGAGCTCACACTCTAAATAGACAAAGGGTGGGAAACAAAGGCACAGAGAGGTGAAGGGACTTGTCGAAGGTCACCCAGCAGGTCAGTGGCAGAGCTGGGAATAGAACCCAGGAGTCCTGAGGCCCAGCCTTGTACCCTAGCTATTGTACCATGCTACATCTCAGTATATGTGAAACTGATGATCAGCTGTCTAAAGTGGCATCGCTAAGAGCCACTCCCTAGTAGGGAGGATTGGAGGCTGCGATTGGGAATTAGGTCCCCAACTCCCAGAGGATTTTGACATTTAACACCTTTTACAAATCCCAGCCTTGATCTCCATGAAGGACGTTGCCCTTGCCAAGGGTTTGGTTTCCAAAGGCACTGACTATCCGTGGCTCTGATTGGGGCAGCAGGCACTTCAGAATCCCAGGCCTCCTCTTCTCTGCTGGCCGGGGAGCAGGATTAGGGGACAATGCACCATGAGCACATGACATTCAGCTGATTCAGGGGGAGACGGGGGATGATACATCATGTGGTTTGTAGGTGGGGGAATGAGGGAGGATTCTGCTGCTACAGCAGGCGAGTCAGGAGCGGGGAACAAAGAACTGCAGTCACAGCCCAGCACCAGGGAGAGACTGGACAAGAGGCAGCTCAGGGGCCTGAGCCTATAATGAAAGGCCTCACTTTCAGCGTTTGTCAGTGAAGATTGTCAGATCCCAGGCTCTATCCTGCCTCAGGCAGAGGCTCTTCAGCTGGCCCAGCCTAGATGCACTTAGCAGCACTATTCCTATGATGGTGGTACCTAGAGGCTCCTAGAGGTGCTGTATTACACCATAGAGTACGGTACGCACAGGCCCTGGCCAAGATTGGGATCCCTCTATGAGGTACACAGTAGTAGTAGTAGTAGTAGAATAGCATCTAGAGACCCCAGCTGTGATCTGGGCCCCATTACGGGTGTGCATTATTAGTAATATTATGGTAACCTCTACAGGCCCATCCAATATTGGGGCTTTATTGTAGTGTGTGCATTATTAGTAGTATGGTCACAGCCAGAGGCCCCAGCTGAGATCAGGGCCTCATTATGGTGTGTATTATTAGTAGCATTACAGTAGCACCTAGAAACCAGCTGAGATTTGCACCCCGTTATAGCATGCACATTATTAGTAGTAATATCGTAGTGCCCACAGGCCCCATTATGGTGTGTGCTTTATTATTAATCATACAGTAGCATCTAGAGGCCCCAACCAAGCCTGTGGTCCCATTTTGGCGGGTGCATTAGTAGTAGTATTACATTAGCGCCTATAAACCCAGCGAGAGACAGTCCCTGCCCCAAAGAGCTCACAGACAAACAGTGACTCTCCCGGTTGTATAGATGGGGAAACTAAGGCCTTGAGCGCCAGACCCTCTGCTGATGGTGGGGCTGCTCCCTGGGCAGGTAGGCAGGCTGGCTCCTTAGGGTGGGGTTCAGTTCAGACACCCACACTTTCTCCTGTGCTTCATGCCTGGCTCACAGGGGACCCCGCACTGGCTGCTAAATCCGAGGAGGATCTGGATCTGCTCTTTGCCTCGGTGGGGGAGGAGAAGGAGAGCGGGTCACCTCTCCGCGGCCCCCTGTCTAACCAGGACCTGGCCCTCTTTGACCCCTTCATCAAGGAAGGTAGGAGGGGGTTAGATGGGTCTGGGTCATCTCTAGGGGACGCCAGCTCTGATCCAGTCCCAGGGTGGGGACACTGGTTGGCTCAGGGGAGTGGGACACGGAGGCTTTCTCCTCTAGGAGCTGGGCAGGCTCAGGCCACTTGGAGGGTGCAGGGGTGGGAATCTTGCCTGGTGCTCCCCATAGTGGGAGAGGGGAATGGAGGGTTTCAGTCTCATGAAGCTGGCATGGGGTCCCCGCTCCCTTCTAACATGCCTCCCCCCCACACACACTTTGTGCTTTCAGAGCAATGCTCAGCCAGCCCTTCCCAGGGGGCCACGTTGGCTGTGGGATCAGAGCTGCTCCCCGGCCAGGACATCGAGCTGGCGGCTGATGCCCTGTGGGACCTGCAGATCTCTCAGCCTGCGGAGCAGGAGACAATACAGGGACTGGACCCGGGAGGGTACCTGGCAGTGGCCACTGAGGAGATCACACTGGCCTTGAAGAGAGAAGCAGCCAAAGACTACGCAGGGGCCCTCTGTGGCTACCGCAATGGGGTGGACATCCTGCTGAAAGGGGTGCAAGGTACTTGGAGGGGTGGGGGAACCTCTTGGTCTGACCTCATTGATAAACCGGTACCCTCCATAGCATAGAGGGGAAAGTGAGGCACAGAGAAGGTTAGTGACGTCCCCCGCAAGGCATGGCATGAAGTCTGCAGCACAGCCAGAGCAGAACGCAGGAGTCCTGGCCCCCAGCCCCCTGCTTTAACCACTGGACTCCACTCCCCTCCCAGAGCCTGGCATCGAACCCAGGAGTCCTGACTCCCAGCTCCCTCCCCTACTCTCCCAGAGATGTCTGTGTGTCACTGCAGCTATTAGCCCCCTGCCCATTAGTGTCTGCGTTCGGAACCCTCCCTCCCGTCAGCGGTGTCGTACCTCCATCGATTTCCTCCCCCCCCCGCCCCCCGAGCAGAGTCACAAGCCTTGATTCCATCTCGGGGTGTGTGTCCTAAATCACCCCAAGCAGGGACTTGGGGCGGCTCTCACAAGCTGCAATGGAACAACCCTCCCCACGTCGCAGCCAACCCGCTCGCTCGCAGGGATGTGAGAGGGGATCCAGGGATTGGCCTGGGCCAGCACTGTTATTACCAGAGCATTGCACCCTTTATGGCATAGGTAGGCCAAACTGTATAGCCAGCAGCCCCTCCCCATTGCTGGCCAACCCCTCGTTCGCCCCCACTGTGTCCAGCCACCTGCCCGGACAGGGCCTTTGACCCTTACCGCCCCTCACACCCGGCCAGCTCCTCCTCCCCCAGCTGGACCCCTCACCACGATCCTCCATTAGCACTTAAGAAGTTGGATAACACACAGAGCTTGGCCTGAATGAGCAATGAAGTGTATGGCCCTCTGGTGAGCTGCTGCCTGTGATGTGTGTAGGCGGCAGCAGAGGGCACCAGAGAGCCTCTGCCTGCCACACCAAGGGGACCAATTTCTAGTGAAAAGCGGGGTTTGCTCGTTTTCCCCAGTTCCGCGGAGTGCTGGCGCCTTGACCGTGCCCAGCGATTCTGGAAGCGGTCAGTTTTCATAAGTTCCCACATTCCAGCCAGACAAAGAGAGGCCCCGGAGTTCAGTGTGGTCCTCCCTTCTCCTGACCCGTAACCATTAATGAGGCTGCATCTGGTCGCCCCACTCCTGGAGCAGGACCCCCGTGTGCTAGGTGCTGCACAAACATGGAACAGGCAGTCCCTAGCCCAAAGAGCTCCCCAGCTGCAGCTGGGTATTGCCAATGAGCCAGCCACCCTCAGCCTGCTGTCAGGAGGGAGGAAGATCCAATATTAAGGTTACCCAGGGTGTGAGATTGATCCTATGTCCCTTTGCCAGGGCTGCCACTTCCTCTCTGGCTTAAGCACAGATTTTGCTGTGGCTTTTTGACCATCATTTCCCTTCCCTGATCCTTGGGGGCCTTTTGTTTCCCCAGGGGGTTGCAAATTAACTCAGGCTACCTAAAAGCAGTGTGGATCCTCCCACATTTAGTCTGGGCTGTTGTGGCCAAACAGGCTGGTGTAAAGAACAAACCCACAGCTGCTTTCTCGAGATGTCACCGAGTTTGGAGGTGTGAGTCTTGGTCCTGAAATCCCTGGTCCTCAGCCCAGACATGCACCAGTCCAGTGGGACCAGCTGGCAGCATGCCGAAACAATGTCTCCTGGCCACCGTTCTCCAAGAGCAGGTCTTCCCTGCGGAGTTAACTCTGTGATTGCATGCGAAATGTTAGCCTTGCCTCAGTTGATGTCTGCCCCGCTCTTGGGAGGTGCTAAGATTTATGGGGGGCGTCCTGGGCATCCCATAGTCCTTATTACCACAGTGAGCTGAGTGGCTGTGATCCTTTTCTAGTGAATTGGGGGAGAACTTGTCTGTCTTTTACAGGCACCTGGATGGGAAGGAATTGGGGGAAGGCACTGAAGGATTAGCTGCCCTCGAGCAGCACTAGCTTGCAGTCACCCTGCACTACTGTTGTGCTAGCAGCTGGAGAGATTCACTCACTTGAGTTTTAGCCTAAACCCCCTCTGGGGCCGACCAGCTCGAGTTCAAACCCCCATCCCACCCCCAGCATTAATTCTGCAGCTGAAGACAAGGCCTCAGTGTCATACGTTTCACTGCAAGGAGGAGTTGGCTAGCACCATAGCTCAGTGCAGGGACCCAGCTCATTGCTTATAGTCATGGGCACATCTGCATTTCTCCTCTCCCTGCCCAGGAGACCCCGATCCCGCCCGCCGGGAAGCAGTGAAGAAGAAGACAGCCGAGTATCTACATCGGGCCGAAGAGCTGGTCCAGCTGACCCATCTCCAGCCATGAGCCAGGATCTAAGTCCCCTCCCTGCCCCCAGGGCATGGGGCTGAGCTGAGATCTGAACCCCAAACTGCCTTTCCAAAGGGATCTAGGGCCAACACATTCACATACCAGTGACTTAGCTAAAGCCCTTCCCTCATGTCCCCCCTGGGCTCAGAAGCAGGACTACAGGCCCTGCCTAGAAACACCACTCGCACAGCCTCCATGGTTTGCTTTAACACAGGGCTGTATGGTGAAGGGGGGAATCTCTCTGCACTACTAAAGATGTTTGTGTCTATAGCACCTCTCCAGACAGTGGGTGATTCTTCTTCTGCCCCCTTGGCTTGTGCTTTGAATAGTCATCAATCAGGAAGCTCCAGCTCTTTGCAAAGGTGAATGAGCCCTAGAGCCCCCACAACCAAAGAGGGAGCGGTCAGCACCCCCCCTTTGCAGAAACTGAGGCACAGAGAGCTATGACTTGCCCAAAGTCATATAGGAAACTGGTGGCAAAGCAGGAAATCGAATCCAGCAGTCCTAGCTTCCTCTTGTTCTAGTTCTCTAGACCTCACTCCCCTCCCAGAGCATAGAATAGAAGCCAGGTGTCCTGACTCCCAGTTCCCCTCTCTAGTCCTGTAGACCCCCCCTCCCCTCTCAGAGCTGGGCATAGAACATGGGAATGTAATGGTCAAAGGGCTGGGCTTCTCCCACATGAGCTGAGCAAGGCTCTTCCTTCAGACAGCAGGTCTTTTATCCTCTGTGTTGCAGGCACTAGTGGGTGACAAGGCCAACACACTAGAGGGGTGGAGGAACCTATAGTAGGAAAGGAGGAGAGGGGAATGGAATGCAGAGGAACTCCCGTGGCCCTGCTTTCCTGCCGCATATGGGCATGACTTGCACCACCTGTCCTCCCCCATTCACTCAGCAGCATGGGGTGAAAGCTGCTGACTCATTCTCACAGCAGCACTGGAGCCCCCAGGGGACTATTGGCAGAGACTAGCATGTGGCCAGGGCTCCGTCCTTAGCAGGGGGCCCTGCATCAATCCTGTGGGGCTGGGACCCTCTCATCTTCCCCCTGAAAGCAGGGTCAGGCTTTAACCCTCAAGCTTTCCCCTAGAGGCACAATCAGTCAGGGCGGTGATTGCAAGAGACCCTACAATAACAACCCAGCATCTATAACCACAAGGCTTGCAGGCCATTCTGTAGCAGGCTTCTGCCAATAACAAACCAGTGTGGACATGAGGCTGCTTGGGTAACAGGGACTAGTGGAGAGGGGCTCACTCTGTGTAGCTTGTGTCGGCCAAGCGCATTGCGCACACCAGGGGCTCTTTGCCCTCCGTTCCCCCCACAGCTCCGTGTGCCGCCCTCTCATCCCCCTTGGGATGCCTCCCAAGGGTGCCAGGGCTGCAAGGCATCTCACTGCCACCTGCCCTTCGCCTGAGGGGGTCTTGTCTATGCCTGCTGTGGAGCAGCCCCCCGCCTCTGGCCACACAAGCCCGGCCTTCCAGGCCGCCCTTGGCACACACGGACCTCCAGCTCCTACACCTGTCGCCCTGGAGTGCCCAGCCCCTGACCCACTGGGCACACTCAGCTTTGCCATGCCTGCAAGAGCAGCACACAGCAACTTCCAAGAATCACCTCCGGCTCCCTGCTCTGCTGAACATCCAGCACTTAGCCAGTCAGAGTGAAAACAAGCCACCTTTATTAGCAGAGGAGAGAGACTCAAATGAGGGACAGGAAGAATATTGGAAACAATCTCGGTTACACAGAAAACAAAATCATTGCATGCCTAGACTTAACTCACAAGACGTTGCCCCATCTGCAGGACGGCTTGCCCCAAGTCCTTTTCCCAGCCTTTTCAGACAGCATGGCTGAGATCCCCCTTTCATAAGCTCAAGCCTGCTGGCAGCCTGTCTTTGCAGATTGTGGCATGCCAGGGCATCTCGCTGCACCCCCAGAAATACCAGACTGAACCCCCATTTCCCTCTTACTGTTAATTTCCTTCTGAAGACTCCACAAGCTCTTCATAGTGTGTTGGCAGACTTCTCCTGGGACACACACAATGGCCCACCAGGGAGATAGGTGCCTCCCACACACCTTCAAGTGCTCTGCCTTTAACTACAAGGCCTAGAGAACACAATTTTCAGCATAGCCACAACTCCTCACGTTTTCCATACATCCACCTCACAATTATTTTGGCAACCAGTGTGACGCAGGCTTCTAGTAGAGACCTTTTTGGTGAACTCTGGGGATCCCTGTGCCCCTATGTATCACTGTACCCTCTGCCAGTTGGCATTGAGAGGTCTTTGGGTCACAGCCCTCTATTTCAAGGACTCATGGTGACTCCCCCCACCCCTCTCCCCATACCAAGTGCTCTGTGTGCCCCCCTTTTCCTTTCCTCCAGGCCAGAATATATGCATGCTCTCCATTCTCCTCTCCCCTATGCCAGGGATTCTATGTGCCTTCCATTTCCCACAAACCAGGGCCTTTATGTGCCCCCTTTGCTCCTCCCGCCATACTAGGCTTCATCATTTCCTCCCATGCCAGGAACTCTTTGTATCCCCACGTGGCTCTCATCTATATCTAAAGCTCTTAGCCCCACCCTCCCAGGTAAATCCTGCCTGTGGGTGGGACTTAATCTATAAATACACCATCCTCCATCTTGACTTCTTTTAGCTACCCATCAAACAGCTTTTGGTTCAGAGAAGCAGGTGAGCCTCACCCAGAGATGGGGAAATGTTGGGTGGGGGGATGTCTGTTGTTTTGTGAGAAGAAGGGAAGAGGGTGAATTATTTACCCCAGGGGGCATTTTTAATTTGTAATCTTAACTGTTGGGGGAATCCTTAGGGTTTTCTGTCTCACAGCCTTGCTTGGGTAACACCCAGGTTCTCTGTGTTTTACCTGGTCCACACAATGGATGAGAGCTTATTACTGCTGCCACCAGCTAATGGCATTTCTCTTGTGGCTTATCTGGTAGAGGCCTGTGCTGCTTGCATTGAAGGGCCTGAGTTCAGTCCCCCTTCTGATGTGACTTCTCAACTGTGACTACCATAGAGAAGGATTAGATGGAGCCTTTCCATGAGGTCTTGTGGTTAAGGCCCCAGGACTGGGACTCTCTCAGGGAACTGATGGGCAGGATCCCCTGGGAGAATAACATAAGGGGCAAAGGAGTCCAGGAGAGCTGGCTGTATTTTAAAGAATCCTTATTGAGGTAGCAGGAACAAACCATCCCGATGTGTAGAAAGAATAGTAAATATGGCAGGCGACCAGCTTGGCTTAACAGTGAAGTCCTTGCTGATCTTAAATGCAAAAAAGAAGCATACAAGAAGTGGAAGATTGGACAAATGACCAGGGAGAAGTATAAAAATATTGCTCAGGCATGCAGGAGTGAAATCAGGAAGGCCAAATCACACTTGGAGTTGCAGCTAGCAAGAGATGTTAAGAGTAACAAGAAGGGTTTCTTCAGGTATATTAGCAACAAGAAGAAAGTCAAGGAAAGTGTGGGCCCCTTACTGAATGAGGGAGGCAACCTAGTGACAGAGGATGTGGAAAAAGCTAATGTACTCAATGCTTTTTTTGCCTCTGTCTTCACGAACAAGGTCAGCTCCCAGACTGCTGCACTGGGCAGCACAGTATGGGGAGGAGGTGACCAGCCCTCTGTGGAGAAAGAAGTGGTTCGGGACTATTTAGAAAAACTGGACGAGCACAAGTCCATGGGGCCGGATGCGCTGCATCCGAGGGTGCTAAAGGAGTTGGCGGATGTGATTGCAGAGCCATTGGCCATTATCTTTGAAAACTCATGGCGATCGGGGGAGGTCCCGGATGACTGGAAAAAGGCTAATGTAGTGCCCATCTTTAAAAAAGGGAAGAAGGAGGATCCGGGGAACTACAGGCCAGTCAGCCTCACCTCAGTCCCTGGAAAAATCATGGAGCAGGTCCTCAAGGAATCAATTCTGAAGCACTTAGAGGAGAGGAAAGTGATCAGGAACAGTCAGCATGGATTCACCAAGGGCAAGTCATGCCTGACTAACCTAATTGCCTTCTATGAGGAGATAACTGGGTCTGTGGATGAGGGGAAAGCAGTGGATGTGTTATTCCTTGACTTTAGCAAAGCTTTTGATACGGTCTCCCACAGTATTCTTGCCGGCAAGTTAAAGAAGTATGGGCTGGATGAATGGACTATAAGGTGGATAGAAAGCTGGCTAGATCGTCGGGCTCAACGGGTAGTGATCAACGGCTCCATGTCTAGTTGGCAGCCGGTTTCAAGTGGAGTGCCCCAAGGGTCGGTCCTGGGGCCGGTTTTGTTCAATATCTTCATTAATGATCTGGAGGATGGCGTGGACTGCACTCTCAGCAAATTTGCAGATGACACTAAACTGGGAGGAGTGGTAGATACGCTGGAGGGTAGGGATAGGATACAGAGGGACCTAGACAAATTAGAGGATTGGGCCAAAAGAAACCTGATGAGGTTCAACAAGGACAAGTGCAGAGTCCTGCACTTAGGACGGAAGAATCCCATGCACTGTTACAGACTAGGGACCGAGTGGCTAGGCAGCAGTTCTGCAGAAAAGGACCTAGGGGTTACAGTGGACGAGAAGCTGGATATGAGTCAACAGTGTGCCCTTGTTGCCAAGAAGGCTAACGGCATTTTGGGCTGTATAAGTAGGGGCATTGCCAGCAGATCGAGGGATGTGATCATTCCCCTCTATTCGACATTGGTGAGGCCTCATCTGGAGTACTGTGTCCAGTTTTGGGCCCCACACTACAAGAAGGATGTGGAAAAATTGGAAAGAGTCCAGCGGAGGGCAACAAAAATGATTAGGGGGCTGGAGCACATGACTTATGAGGAGAGGCTGAGGGAACTGGGATTGTTTAGTCAGCAGAAGAGAAGAATGAGGGGGGGATTTGATAGCTGTTTTCAACTACCTGAAAGGGGGCTCTAAAGAGGATGGATCTAGACTGTGCTCAGTGGTACCAGATGACAGAACAAAGAGTAATGGTCTCAAGTTGCAGTGGGGGAGGTTTAGGTTGAATATTAGGAAAAACTTTTTCACTAGGAGGGTGGTGAAGCACTGGAATGGGTTACCTAGGGAGGTGGGGGAATCTCCTTCCTTAGAGGTTTTAAGGTCAGGCTTGACAAAGCCCTGGCTGTGATGATTTAGTTGGGATTAGGTCCTGCTTTGAGCAGGGGGTTGGACTAGATGACCTCCTGAGGTCCCTTCCAACCCTGATATTCTATGATTCTATGACTCCAGAGACCTGGATTTGATTCCTGGTGCTGTCACAGACTTGGGGTCTGACCTTGGGCAAGTCACTTCCCATCTCTGTGCCTCAGTTTCAGAGTACTGTCAGGGTACATCCTTTAATGTTTCTGAAGCTTGTAACTACTCTGATGGGCTCCTCAGAGCCAGGGAGAGCTGACAGTTCTGGAGAGCTGCTGTCTGTTGGATTCTCTTAAAATGGAATAAAAAACTCAGGAGTCCTGTCTCCTCCCCCCACCCCTGCTCCCAGAGCTGGGAATAAAACCCAGGAGACCTGATTCTCTGGCCTCCTCCCAACCCATTAGATCCCACTCTATTCCCAAACCTGGAAAAATAACCCAGGAAGCCTGACTCCCAGTCCCCTTTAGACCACACTCTGCTCCCAAAGCTGGGACTAGAACCCAGGAATCCTGACCCTGTTACTCTAACCACTAGTCCCCAGTCCCCTCCCAAAGCCAGGAGTAGAATCCAGGAATCTTGATTCTTGGTGTTAAATGTATTTTACCTGTAAATTTCCCACCCCTTATGTGTCTGAGAAAGTTGGGCTGTGGAGGGTGTGGGTCAATGGAGAGAAACCTCCCTGGTTCTTCAGTGTCCTGGTGTGTGGCTGCAACCTGGATTTATGGCTTTCTTGGGGGCTGAAATTGTGGGTGAATTCTGGTCAGAGAATGCGGGAGTGTGAGTCTGATCGTATAATGTCTCCACGCTGTTAGCCTGTGGGACTCATTGCCACAAGGTCTCATTGAAGCCAAGTTAGAGGGATTCAGACCAGAATTGGATGTTGATCTGAATAATGAGAACATCCAGAGCAAAGATGAAAATGTCACCTAGGCTTTGGGAAAGAGCAGAAACCCTCATGCTTCAGGGCAAGAGCTCACTCCTGACTAATGGGGGTCAGGAGGAATCTGTCCTTGTGATCCACTTATGTCATTACTGAAGGGCTCCTTCACCTGCCTTCCAAGCAGCTGGGACGGGGTGCTCTGGGAGATAGGATACCAGGCTAAATGGGCCCCCTGGCATGGTACTTCCTAGGTTCCTCTTCTAGAGGGGATGTGGTCCCCTTGCCCTGATGGCTGGGGCAGGAGATCCAGGAGTTCCCTTCCCTGCTCACAATTGCAAAGCACTTTGCAAGCAGCAAGGAAACAAAGCACACAGCTACCAACTTGGGTGGGAACAACTGAGGCACAAAAAGGGCAAAAGAACTCCCTCCCAGTGTCAAGAGGGGAGCCAAGGGGAGAGCTGGGAACAGAACCCAGGAGTCCTGTTCTAAGCCACTAGACCCCTCCCAGAGCCAGGGATAGAACCCAGGTGTCCTGACTGCACGCCGCCCCCTCTTCTAACGGACTAGACAGCAGCATTCCCCGCCCCGAGCCCTTCACTGCTGGGATTGGATGATGAGATCACATGATGATGACGGGCTGTTTGCCTGTGCAAGGAGGAAGCAGCCTCTGGCGCAGTGCATTGTGGGGAAATTACAAGCGGTGGGGGGGTTCGAGGCCGTAGGGCATTGTGGGACCCAGGGAAGGCTCCCCGGTTGGGGGGAGGGGCGATTGGGCTCTATCCTCAGTGCTGGGAGGAGAGTGGGGTCTAGTGGTGAGAGCAGGGGGGGCTGGGAGGTCAGGACTCCTGGATTTTATCCCTAGCATTGGGCAGGTCTGTGGGGGGAGGAGGATATAATTTGGGGGGGGGGGGGCTGCTGGGATTGATCCAGTTCTCCCACAGGGACAGCCCTGACTCCCTGGTCTCCTCCTAGGACCCACCAGAGGCATAGTTCAGATCGCCCACCTACCAGGCCCCACAAGGAGGGGCCCTTACCTCAGACCTGCCCCTCCTCAGAGTCCCCACAGGGAGGACCTGATTCTCCTCATCTCGCCCCGCACGCTGTGGGAACCCCGGACCCCCCCGCCCAGATCCTCACACTCTCTGTCTCTGCTGCAGGTGCCTGGCCAATGGGGGGTGCAGATGAGTTCCCATTGGGCACATGCCCTGGGATGTGCCCGCTGGGTGAGCTGGCGCAGCGGGAGCGCCAGGGCCGCCTGCACCGGCTGGAGCTGCGGGAGGGGACGCGGCAGGGTGACCCTGCCCGCGTGGTGAAGGAGTATTCCCGTCCAGCTGCTGGCAAGGAGCTGCCCCGGCCCCAGGAGCTGCGCCCTGCCCCAGTGCTGCTGGCCACTGTGCGCTACCTGCTGGGCCAGGTGGCGCCGCAAGCCAACCTGCCCCCAGCTGAGGTCCATGCTTTCATCTCCGACCGGTTGCGTGCTGTGCGCCAGGATGCCACGCTGCAGCGGCTGCAAGGAGCTCCATGCGTGGCCCTGCTGGAGCGATCACTGGGCTACCTGCTCCATGCCGGCTACCAGCTGTGCCAGGAACTTCCTGCCCGCTTCGACCCCCACCTCCATCGCACCCAGCTCCAGGAGTGCTTCAGCTGGCTGCGGCGCTGCTACCGGGACAGCTGTCATCACAGGGAGCCGGCCTTCCAGGCCCTTTTCCTCCTCTACAACCTGGGTGAGCAGCACTAGGGGGTGCTGTGCCGCAGGAAGCAGGAGGGAGTCAGTAGGGGTCGCTGTGCTGCAGGCAGAATTGGGGGGAGGTCTTGGGAGGTGTGTGTTGCGCTGCAGGGAGTAGGAGGGGGTCAGTAGGGGGCGTTGTGCTGCATAGGGCAGGGTGAGTTGTTCAGTAGGGCACGCTGTGCTGCATGCATTGCTCAGTAGGGCTGTGCTGCAGAGAGTGGGACGTGTTGCTCAGCAGGGGCTACTGTGATGCAGGGAATAGCGTGGTGGCTCAGTAGAGGGCACTGTGCCACAGAGACCAGGGTCGGGCTCAGTAGGGGGCACTCTCCCCTGGCAGTCAGTGCAGACCCCAGTGCGGTGCTAGGAGGTACTGTGCTGCAGGGAGCAATGTGGGTAGATCAGTGGGTGACGCTGGGCTGCAGGGAGGGGGCAGGGGCTCAGTAGGGGGTGCTGTGCTGTAGGGAGAAGTGCGAGCTCAGACGAGGGCATTGTGCTACATGGGGTGGCACAGAGGGCTCAGTAGGGAGTGGTGGACTGCAGAGAATAGTGCAAGGGGCTCAGAGGGAGCCAGATGACAGGGAGAGGGGCATGTAGTCAGGGAGGGGCACTGTGCTGCAGGGAGCAGGATGGCGGATCTCAGTAGGGGCCCTGTGCTGCAGAGAGTGGGGGGGAGCTCAGCAGGGGGTGCTGTGCTGCAAGGAGCAGCTGTGGGGGGCTCAGCAGGGGGCGCTGCTCTGATTTGCCCCTTTTCCACCCTAGGGTTCCCGGAAGCCCTGCGCCAGGTCCTGCAGCTCCCAGACCCTGTCCGGGCCTCCCCTGAACTCCGCACGGCGCTGGCTGTCAACTGGGCTTACCTGGAGCGCAACTGGGCACGTTTTTTCCGCCTGGTGCAGGCCCTGCCCTACCTGCCGATTTGCGCCCTCCATCGGCACCTGGGCCCCGCCCGGCGCCTGGCACTGCTCACCTTTAGCCACGGCTTCAGTGCCAGGAACTGTCGCTGCCCTCTGACCTGGCTCGCCCAGCTGCTGGCAGTGGACAGCCCTGAGGAGATGGCAGAGCTGTGCCGCCATCATGGGCTCACGGTGCTGGATGGAGCCGTGGTCTTCCAGAAAGCAGCTTTCAGGGACCCAGGCATGCTGGTCCATGGCCCCTTGCAGCTGCTAGTGGACAGTAAACGAGGGGAGGCCCCCCTGCTGGAGGTCATCGAAGATGCCTGTAGCTAATGGTCTGGAGAGACTTGGGGGGTGAGGATGGGAGCCAGGACTCCTGAGTTCCCATCCCTGCCTCTGGGAGGGGAGTGAGGTCTAGTTGGCTGGATTGGGAGTCAGGATTTATGGGTTTTATTGCTGGCTCTGGGAAGGGCTGAGAGGGAGGGCTCCTGGCTTCTGCTCCTTGCAATGAAAGAGGAATCAGGTTTTGATGCAATGAAAGAGGAATCAGGGAGCCAGGACTCCTGGGTTCTCTTAGTGGCTCGGTCACTGATTCTCTGTGTATCACCTCTGCCAAGCCACTCCCTTTGCCTCATTTTCCCCCTGCTTAAAAGAGGGCTAAAGGAAGTAACTTACTTGTGCCTAGTGCAACTGGATGGCTCTGGGCGATCTTTCTGTGTTGATGGGCTCGGCTTCCTGCATTTGACCCCTTGTGCTGGATAATTTGCCTTGCCCCCCCCGCCCCGTGGGTTTGCGATTCAGAAAGCTGGCTCAGATCTTGGGGTTTGTGGGAGTTGGTTTGGGTCTGAGCTTTGGTGTGATGGTTTGGGGTCCCCGATCCACATGGCAGGGAGCTGTATGGAATGGCAGCCAGTGTCCCCTGCCCCAGGCGGGAGGTAGGGGGAGATGTAGGACACAGCCCAACGCGCCCCTGGAATTTTGGGGTGTCTGGAGGGAGTAGAAGTCAGTTTTACAATAAATGTTGACTTGTAAGAGGTTGTGAGTCTGTGCAGTGGTGGATTAGCCAATGGGCCCATGCCCAGGGGCCCTGGCCAATTGGGGAGTCCCACCCCCAGCAGACATACACCGGGGTGGGGCGGGGGGAGTCTCTGCGTCCCAATCCCGCTCTCCGGCAGCAGCACCGGGCAGGGCAGGGGAAGACCCAGCTTCCTGACCCCGGCTGCAGCCCCAGGACTGGAGGAGCTCTTGCTTCCTGCTGCGGCCTCAGGGCTGGGGGAGCCCTCACTTCCTGCTGTGGTCCCAGGGCCCTGGTGGGGATGGGACGGGGGTTGGGGGGTAGACAGAGCTTACAGGGGCTGGGCCACGGGGAAGGGGCACAAGGTGTGAGGCTGTGGGCGGGGCCACAGGCAGAACAGGGGCGGGGCCACAGGCAGAACAGGGGCGGGGCCACAGACGGAAGGTGTGGGGAGGGGGCCCCCTACTTGCTTTGGCCCAGGGCCCCACGAAACCTTAATCCACCTCTGTCTGTGTGGTGTGGGTCTGCCATGATGGAGCATTGTGTTAATGTCTAGGGGAACTGAGTGTGTAGTGTTGTGAGGCGGTGCATGAGGGGATGTGAGTGAATCATTGGGGATAAATGGGGGGTTGCGTTTGTCTAGGGGGATTGTGTGTGGTTGCATTGTGTGTATGTGGGGAGTCATATAGTGTTGCTGGGGGATGGGTTGTGTGTGAGGTTTCACAAGTGGGGGCTTTGTGAGGCAGGGTCTCTGTGTGTGTGTGTGTGTGTGTGTGTGTGTGAATTTTAGTGTGGAATGGGGGTTGTGTGTGTGGTGTCTGAGGGTTGGGACGCACACTTGTTCTTGCCAGAGGATCTCAGAGAGTAGAGTAGGGACCAATGGTTTAGAGTGGGGGGAGAGCTGGGGTGGGAGCCAGGACTCCTGGGTTCTATCCCCAGCTCTGGGAGGGGGGTGGGAATCCCAAGTCTTGGGAGGGTTTAAAGACACCCAGGTTTTTGAGACTGAAGCCCGAGGCCTGTTGTGTGGAGGTGTGGGGGGGCAGTGTGCCCTGCCAGGATGCCCACCAGAAGCATGGTTAGACGCCAGGGAAGAGAGCCACGCGCCTAGGCTGTTGGTTGGGATAGAACGTTTTCCTTTGTGCTTTGTTCCTGTGGTTCAGTAATCGATACCTGGGTTTGACGAAGGCTCTTATGGGTGGCTGTAACCCACTAGTCACAGGCTCCCAGAGGGAAGATCTGCCAGTGCCTGAACCCAGCAGGCCCGGGATGGGCCCAGCTGTAGCCCAGCACCCAGGCCAAGAGTAGGAGAATCACAAGATTCTTCCCCGCGAGAGGCGAAGGCTGAAGGCCGGAGACCTGAGGAGGGTGTGCTCAGACAGAAAAGGGGTTTCCCACTGTTTCCTGTTTCCCACTCCCCGCACCCTGGAGCCTGCTGGTCTCCCTGGCCTGGGGCCAGATCAGAGCCGGTTCCCCTTGGAGAGGAAAGGCCCTTTGTCCCATTCCCCACCCCCATGAGCCAGCGAGTCTCCCTGCCCTGGGGCTGGATCAGAGCCACCGCCCCATAATGGGGAGGGGGAAAGGCTTGTGTCCCATTCCCCACCCCCCTGAACCAGCCAGTCTATCTGCCGTAAGGCCAGATCTGAGTTAGGGCCTCCTATAGGGGAAAGGCCCCATATCCTATCCCCAAGCCCCCCTGAGCTAGCCAGGCCTCCTGTCCTGGGACTGGATTGGAGCTGGTGCCCCTTAGAGGGGAAAGGCCCCATGTTCCATTTCCTGCCCTGTGGCTGGATCCGAGCTGACGTCCCCTAAAGAGGAAAGGATCCATATCCCATTCCCTACCCCTCTGAGCTAGCCAGTCCCCCTCACCTGGGGCTGGATGGAAGCCAGCACCCCCTAGAGGTGAAAGGTGTATCCTATTCCCAGGCCTCCTGAGCCAGCCAGTCTCCCACTCTGGGGCCAGACTGGAGCTAGCAAGCACCATCTAGATAGGAAAAACCCCATGTCCCATTCCCAGGCACCCTTGTGTATCCCCAGGATGGGTGGGGGGTGTCTATAACTCAGAATCCGACAGCCTGAGAATCTGGGCTGTGTTTATTTCCCTCCAAGGCGCCTCTCCCTCCCTCCCCTTTATGGTGTCCAATTAAATCTTAAAACAACTCAGGCAAACACGCAGCAGCCTCTCAAGAGGAACTGGAGGCCCACGTTCTCACGGGGCCCAGCTGGGACTGATAAGCTGGGACCTTCCAGCCCCTGGGAAACTCCTGCCCATGATGTGTGTGATGGGGTAAGTGACAGATCCTCAGGTAATGGATGAGGGGCCTGTCTCTCCCAGGAGATTTATGCATCTGCTTATCTGGAGCTTTTATTAGTCTGGGGAATTTTGCCATCATCAGAGCAGGTGACTCTGTTCCGCAATGATCCAGATGGGTCACGTCTGCCCTTTAAGGTGGTGCTCCAGGGGCTAGGCTGCTGGCTTGGGACTCAGGACAGCTGGTTCAATGCCTGGCTCTGCTGCAAATTCCATGGGTGGTCATCCACTCGGTGACTCAGGTTGCCTGTCTGACAAATGGGAAGAATAATCCTGCCTTTGTCCATGACTGCAAACTCTTCAGGGCAGGAGACTGTCTCTCACTCTGTGTCTGTGCAGTGCCTGGCCCAAAGGGGACCCCAGTCCCAGATGGGGATTGTGCAGCACTCAGAATGACAGGGGCCCCAGTCTCAGTCATGGGTCTGCAGCACTCAGCATGACAAGGGTTCTGATCCCCATTGTGGGTCTGTACAGTGCCTGGCTCAATGGGTACCGTGTGTTCACACATGAAAGGAGCTGGCAGGTCTCTGGTCCCATGGGCCATCTATGGCACTGGTCACAGAGAACCAGGAGGATCTGTATGCCAGTGTGCAAGGGAGTTTGCCACCCTGTTCACCTTCCAGAATTGCCCCAGGCAGGGAGCAGATATAGGGCAGGTGTGTGGGTGCGGGGAATAGATACTTAAAGACCTTATGGGCAGGAGAGTGGAGTTTAGTGATTACAGCGGGGCTGCTGGGAGTCTGGACTTCTATTCCCAGATCCATGGGAGGAGAGGGACTGGGAAGAGCCAAGACTTCCCCCCCCCCTTGCCCCCAGGGGAACAACTCCCTGCACTGGGGTATGCAACTCTGTGCAAAGACCCTGTGGGTCCCTGGAACTCTGGCTGTGTCAAAGGGGCATGAAAACAGGCCCTGATAATGCCAGCAAGCAGAAAACAAGAGGCGCAGGGTGGGGGCTGGAGATTAAGGGCTGAATGGAGGCAGTGAATGGGCCAGGCGGTGCGGGGGGGGGCACAAATCCTTTGGACGCATCGAGACGTGAATATAGGAGCAGACACAGCACTTGTGCCTAAGCCCTGGCCTGCCACCCACCGTATGGGGCTGGGTGGCTATTGTGGTGGCCACAGGCCCAGACTAATCCCACCCGCATTCCTGATGGGTTGGCTAAAGGCTTCTCCCAGGGTTAGCTCATTACACCAGCCCTGGGGAGCGGGGCTGGGGTGAGAGGGAAGAGACCCTTAAAGACCCTGGGGGCAGGGGAGCAGGGTGGAGCATTGAGGGTTAGGGATATGGGAGTCACGACTCCTGGGTTCTGTCCCCACCACAGGGATGGGAGTGATGTCTTGTAGTTGGAACAGCAGGGCTTGGGAGGCAGGAAGCCTGGGTTCTGTCCCCATTCAGGGAGGGGAGTGGGGGCAGCTGGATAGTGGGCCCTATGTGAGGCGGTGTGGGTACGCCTGGCTGTGAGCACTGGGTGTGGTTGTGCATGAGGAGGGTGTCTGAATGCGAGTGGGTACATGTGTTTAGGGGAGGGGGTTGTCTGTTTGAACAGCTGCCCCATAAATGTCAGTTTTAGGTTGCAATTCTCCCTGTCCCCCTCCCTCCTCCTGGGACTCCACAGATCCCAACCATCTAGGACCCCCCCAGACCCTGTTGATTCCCTCTCCCCGACCCCACCTGGGTCTCATTGATCCTGACCCCTTACCCTACACACACACTCACTCACTCTGTGGCCCCTTGGATTCTGGCAGGTCCAAGGCTGCCCCGGCTGCCAGCTGCCCCAGGGGAAGTACCGTTGTATTTATGGTGTGATTTACAGCACCCCAGAGTGGCAGCTGGGAGGTGAGGGTTGTAGCCACCTGACTTAGCCAAGGGTCTGGGGACGGGGGCAGCTGGGAGTCAGGATTCTTGGGTTCTGTCCGAGCTCTGGAAGTGGGACAGGGTCAGGGGTGGGAGCTTGGAGTTAGGACTCTGGGTTCTCCCTCCAGCTCTGGGAAGGGAGTGGGGTGTAATGGGTTAGAGCAGGGGGGCTGGGAGTCAGGACACCTGGGTTCTATCCTCGGCTCTGGGAGGGGAGCAAGGTGTAATGGGTTAGAGTGGAGGGCTGAGTCAGGACTCCTGAGTTCTCTCCTCAGTTCTGGGAGGGGAGTGGGTTCCTGTGTTCACTTATTTCCGAGCATTTCCTTCTCCCTTTCTGGTCTCCAGGACTTGGCTCTTCCTTTTGGCATCTGGGTCCAGCTTGTCCCTCCTCCCACTCTGGCCCAGGATTGACAAGGGGATAACCCTCTGCCCAATCATGGTTCAGCTCCTCCCCTGCTACTGGTATTCCCCTCCCCCCACGTGGGGCTGTGTCCCCGTGGTGTGATGTCACCAGAGGAATGACCCAGGTCCTTCCAGGCTCTGTCAATCAGTGTGGCAGAGACTAGCTGGCATCAGGGATCGGGGCTCAAGGGCTCTCCCCAGGGTGGGCACCTGCCAAGCGGTGAGTCAGAATACCATCTGCCCCCGGCACCTGCCCTCAGGTGCCAGCATGGGCAAAAGGGGCAGAGTCAACTGGGGACTTCCAGGGCACCCCAGAGACGCTGGGGAGGGGAGGAACAGAGGGCATGGGGGTTCAGGAGCAGGGTGGGGGAGTTGAGGGGAGGCAGGGTCTGGGTGAGGAGAAGCTGGAATTGGAATATAAGGGTTGGCATGCAGGGAGCAGGGGAAGGCTGGGAGTTGGGTGCTGAGTCTGGGTCAGGTGATGCTCAGGGTTTGGGGCCAGGGAAGGGCTGGGGGTGGGGTGCAGGGGATGAAGCAGGGTTGCAGAGGGACTGGGGGATTGGGGTGATTAGGGGAGCCAGAGGGGATGCAGGGCTGGGGGGTAGGAAGGGCTGGGTGGAGGTCTGTAGGGGGCTGGGTGGGGGGTGCAGGAAGAGGCTTGGAGGCAAGGGGTTAGGGGAGAGCTGGGGTGGGAAATGCAAGGGAGCAGGGAAGGTCTGGGTGGAGGATGTAGGAGGGCTGAAAGGAAGCAGGGGCTGGGTGGGAGGATGCAGGGGCTGGCTTGGGGGAGACAGGTGGAGGATGCTGGGGGAGGCAGGGCCTGGTTTGAGGGATGCAGGGGGGGCAGAAGGGAGGTAGGGGGGGTTGTCTGTTTACTATAAAGTTTAGCCAGAGTGAGAGCCACAGATCCCAGAATCCTGGTGCTGCCCCCCTCCAGGCAACACTGTGGGGGTTGTTAGGTGCCCGTTGCCCCAGCCTCCTGCTTTCTACCCACGACACAGCCTATTCCTAGTAGTTGTTCCAAGGGTTTTGGGAGGGGGCTGCGAGGAGGGGGGGTTGCACTTTTGTGTCAGGGTAACAAAATGGGGAGCAGCATCCTGGCCATGTAGGAGTCGGGGAAGGGGGTCTGAGGCGAGGGCTGCCTAGCCCAGGCCTGGGGGAATCACTGGGGAACAGGGATCTCAACCGGAGGGGTCAAGGTGGAGCTGTCATAGCCCAGGCATGGGGGGCAGGGATCTCAGCAGGGTGGCCTGCCACAGCCTAGGGCAGCAAGGGGATCTCAGTAGAGGCGAGGCTGGAGGGGGGCTGCTGGAAGGGGTATAGGGCCCTCTCAGAGGGGGAACTGGGAGGTCTTCCATAGCTCAGGCCTGGGTGGATGTGGGGACAGCGATCTCAGCAGGGGATGTGGGAGTTGTGGAGGGTTGGGGGCACTGTGTGTGGTGCAGAACAGGGAGCTGTTAGGTTTGCATCAGGCCTACACGCATCTCCCAGCTGCCTTTTCAGGGAGCAGCCAGGGATCTGTTTGTTTTGGCCAGGGACCATGGTGGGGAGAGTTTGCTGGGGGGGGAAGGGAACCTTTGCCCCACTGGCACCTCTGCCTACAGCCCTTAAATGGCCCTGTACCCTCCCCCAACCTGCCAGCCCAAGGTCCACCAGCTGGGATCTCTGCACAAGCCAGATGTATTAACCCCTTCCCTGCTTCTGCCCATGCTTAGGTTGGGGTTGAGACAGACCTCCCCTCCCTCCCCCCACGCAGAGCGGGATCCACTGAGAAAAGCCAAAGAAGGAGCAGGTTGGGGGAGTCAGTAGGGGGCTCTCTCCCCTCACCGTCAGTGCTGATCCCAATGCCCTAGTGTGGTGCTAGGGGGCGCTGTGCTGCAGGGAGTGGGGCTGGTTCTCAGTAGGGGGTCTCTCCCCTTGTATTCAATGTTGACCCTAATGCCCCAGAGCGATACTGGGGGCGCTGTGCTGCAGGAGGGAGCACGGTGCACGGCAGGCTCCCCAACTCCCATGCGTCCGATCTTTTTTGCAGACTCCCAACAACGATGTCCTTCTCCGGCACCAATCTCAAGCTGGAGCGGCTAGAGGAGCAGCAGCTGGAGGGCCCCGGCTACCAGCTAAGCCTTCAGAACCAACCTAGGGGCTGTGGTGACATGGCGGGCCCTTACCCTGACAGTGATCTCATTTCCCAATGGCTGCGCAGGAGTGTGAAGGCCAAGCTGGCAGAGGCCTGTGACTCGGGCAAGTCTTCCCAGGAGGACGGGGAGGTCCCGGCGAAGAGGGGTCTGGATCCAGAAGGTGCCAAGGACTTTGCCTGGGCCAAGCGGGCCCGGGTAGAGAACATTGTGTGCAGCATCAGCAGCTCGTACCGTGATGGGGTCCTGGAAGAAGGGGGCGCTGGGTACAGCCGCTCCCGCCGGGCCCAGGAGCGGAGCCAGCTCAAGCAGCAGCTGGAGAAGATGCGTGAGCAAGTGTTCCAGCTGCAGGAGAAACTGTGCCAGATCTACAGCGGGGTGGCCCAAGAGGAAGGAAGCAATGTGGGGGCAGCCTGGTCCCAGGAGCCAGGCAGAGTTGGAGCCAGCACCTGGCGTCCTGAGAGAGGGAGTAGGCACCCTGGCACCCTGGCCGAGGCCCTGAAGGAGGAGCTTGGGGCAGCCATGACCCAGGTGGTGGACACGGTCATGCAGGTGTTTGCCCGCCAGCAACCCCCACCGGAGGAGCCCCCCTGCAGTTACCCAAGTGACCAGACAGAGGCACTGCCCCTAGTGGTGAGGAAGAGCCTGCCCCGTGCCCCCCCTGAGCTGGTGGCTGGCACCTTCCCCAGGCCCATGGCTGTGCCCCCATACCTGGCGGCCTTCAAGGACAGAGCAGCGGGAGAGGCCTACTGGGAGGCTGTGAGCCTGCGCACCAAGCTGTCCTCACGCCACCTGCTGCAGCCGCACTGTGCCCTCTTCCAGCTGGCAGGGCCGACTGACCGCCAGCTCCCCAAGAGCCAGGCCACAGAGACGCACCAGGGCCTGGAGCCAGCCCTCTACAAGCCCTCAATATCCTTTAGTAGCCAGCCTCAGGGTAGAGTGGGGAGAGGGTCTGATCCCTGCCCCCCACTTCCCCCACACACATCCTGCCCCCAACTAACCCTCACACACACACACACACACACACACACACACACACACACACACACACACACACACATCCTGTCCCCCACTGACCCATGCACACACCCTGCCCACAACTAACCCACACACGTTCACCCCCCTCATACGTGCCCTGCCCCCCACACTCTTCCCCGAACTAACCCCCACACATTCACCCCCATGCACATCCTGACCCACGCTCACAGTCTGACCCCCACTCACTGCCCCCACACTCTTCCCCGAACTAACCCACACACATTCACCCCCATGCACATCCTGACCCACTCACACAGTCTGACCCCCTCTGACCCCCACACACTGTCCCCACACTCTGCCCCGAACTAACCCACACACATTCACTCCCCATGCATACACTGACCCACACACCGTGCCCCCCAACCCACACATACACACTGCCCCCCCAAACCCTGCTCCCAACTAACCCACACATATTCACCCCACACACACAACCTATTCTCCACTGACCCACCCCACACACACACCCTGCCCCAAACCAACCTACACACATTCACCGTCCATGCACACACTGTTTCCCATAGACCCACACACAGGCATCCCCCTGCTGAACTCCCACACACTGGCCCCTGCCTCATATACACGTGCTGACCCGGACATCCCCGCACAGCCTCTTCCTTCTCCCTCCCCTGGCCCATATGCTGCATACACCCCCTCCCCCATACACACACTCCTGTCCCCCCCACCTCCCACACACCCCATACACTGACTGAGCCCTGCCATCAGCTCAGCCAGCCCCCCTCCCTCACCCCCCGGCCCTGCCTTGCTCCACTCCACACCTGCTCACATCTTGCTGCCACCTGTGAGGCATTGGCAGGGCAGGTGTTAGCATCACCTGCTCCCCCCTCACCACCCACCCACCGCTAGTCCCCTGAGGCCTGGGGTAGGTTTAATGGTTAACCAGGCTGAGCCGGACCCTAAGCTGATTGCACGAGCTCGGAAACAGCTTCCTCCTGAAACCCGCTAGGCACCTGCTGGGAATAATCCTCAGGATTAGTGGGGGTGGGCTGGCAAAGACACTCCCGCTGCCCCCCGTCCTACACACTGCCCCCTCCCCCTGCTGTCCCCTGCTCTACACGCTGCCCCGCGGTCTACACACTGCCCCCTCCCCCGACTGCCCCTCCCCCGACTGCCTCCCGTCCTATATGCTGCCCCCTCCTTCTGCTGTACCCCATCCTACACACTGCCCCCTCCCCCAACTGCCTCCTGCCCTTCACACTGCCCCCTCCCTCAACTTCTTCCCTCCCTACACACTGCCCCTCCCTCAACTTCCTCCCTCCCTACACGCTGTCCCCTCCCCTGACTGCCCTCCAGCATACACACTGCCCCCTCCCTCTGCTGTCCCCCGCCGTTCATGCTGTCCCCGCCCTACATGCTGCCCCCTCCCTCAACTATCCCCCACCCTACACACTGCCCCCGCCCTACACACTGCCCCTCCCTGACTGCCTCCCCCATGCTACCCCCTCCCCTGAAAGCCCCCATACACACATATTCACCCCACACACACAACCTGTCCTCCACTGACCCCCGTCTCCCTTGACTGCCTGAGCCGAGCTGCCGGGGCAGGGATAAGAGATTGAGAGGTGAAATTTGTGGGGTACAATGGGGAGGAGAGGCTGGGAGTCAGGACTCTCCTGGGTTCTATTCTCAGCTCGTGGGCAGCGGTCACTGCTTTCTCTGGGTGGGCGGGGGTCTGCTCTCTGGAGGGCCTTCAACTGAGGTGCCCCCATTATAGCCCTTCCCCTGGTTGCTCCTTAACCCCGTCATTCCCAGGAGGGCCTCACCCCTGGGCACTTGAAGAAGGCCAAGCTGATGTTCTTCTACACTCGCTATCCCAGCTCCGGGACGCTCAAGACCTATTTCTCCGACGTCAAGGTGGGTCCCTCAGAACCTCCCCAACTCTGGGACAGTTTGACCATGGACCCTCCCCATGGATCCAGGCCCCCTTCTATATGGCCCATGCAGGTCCTCTAGCAGCATCCATCCGTGGAGGGAGGGTCCCTTGCCCCTTCCCCGCCACTGACCCTGTTGCCACAAACAGACACGTAGGTAGATCATGTGACAAGAGATGCAGGGGGGTGGGGGGATCACAACCCCTCCTTGCCAGGGAATGGGCAGAACAGGAATCAGCCTCCTCTTTTCCCAGAGTCATAGGGGACAGCACGGGGGGATTGGACCTCCCTTTTCCCAGAGAGTTGGAGGGGAGGAAGGGGGATTGGACCCCTGTTTGCAGGGAGTGGAGATCGGACCCCCCCTTTTCCCAGGGAGTTGGGGCAGGGAAGGTGGGTCACTCCTCCGTTTTCAGTGAACTGGGGGACTGAGGCCCAGGGCTGTGTTGATGGCAATGTCTCTCTCCTCTTGCCGTCCCCCTAGTTCAATCGCTGCATCACGTCCCAGCTCATCAAGTGGTTCAGCAACTTCCGGGAGTTCTTCTACATCCAGATGGAGAAGTTCTCACGCCAGGCATTGAGCGATGGGGTGCTCAGCGCCGAGATGCTGACTGTCACCCGGGACTCGGAGCTGGCACGTGTCCTCAACCAGCACTACAACAAAGCCAATGACTACGAGGTGGGCAGGGGACCCGGCAGCAGGGAGGCAGGCAACGTGGGGCGCACAGACCGGGTGGAGATTTGGGAGGGGCCCCATCAGTGGGGCAAGTGGATGGGAAGGGGAGCACAGGCCAAGGTGGGGATTGGGGAGGGATCCCGGCTGAGGTGAGGAGTGCAGGCCTGGGGTGATCTTGGCAGCATGGGAGCAATTGACAAGAGGAAACTGACCTTGGGGGAGGAATAAAAGAGCCCCGCTAAAACCCCTCCTGCTCTAGGCTTCACCAGTCCTGATGGGGTCATGCCCTTGTGTCTTTTCCCCCCCACCCAGATCCCCAGCAAGTTCCTGGAGGTCTCCCAGATCACCCTGCGTGAGTTCTTTAGTGCCATCTCCCGGGGCTGTGATGCTGACCCCTCCTGGAAGAAATCCATCTACAAGGTTATCTGCAAACTGGAGTGCGACATCCCCGATGCCTTCAAATCCCCCCACGGCCTGCCGGACACTGTGCATGAGTGACTGGGGGAGGGGTGCTGCAGAGTTGGGGTCCTTGGTGGGGGGCAGGGGAGGAGGGCTCTGGTAATTTATTGCTGATGTGATCCACTATGTCGCTAAGTTACTGGCTGAGGTAGGGGTGGCCTTGACACCACCCACGTTTCAAAATTATCCTCCCCATACATATCGGAGGGGGTTTCATTGGGAGAGTTTGGGGAGTGCAGGCCAGGGAGGGAGGCAGGTGACACGGAGAGTGCAGGCCAGGGTTGGGGATGCGGTAGCGATCCCAGCACTGGGGGAGGCAGGCGGCGTGGGGAGCACAGGAAAGGATGGGGATGGGGGAGGGATCCCAGCAATTTGGGGGGGGGGATGTGGGGAGCACAGGCTGCGGGTGGGGCTAGAAGAGAGATCTCAGCAGTGTGGGGTGGGGGCAGGTGGGGTGGGGAGTGGAGCCAGGGGAGGGATCCCAGCAGTGAGGGAGGCAGGTGGCATCGGTAGCACAGACCAGGTGCGGGTGAAAGTTTCTTCTTGGGGTGGGATCTACAGCTAGGAACAGTACCCACATAGGCTGTGGATGGGCCCCAAGCAGCGGGTGGTTTGTGTTAGTGGCTGCCTTTGCCCACATCCATGGGTCTGGGGCCTGTGGGAGGAGGGAGAGGGGTGGGATGGATGGGGAGAGGGGCTTGTGCTTCCCAGTGTATGTATTGCTGAGACTTCACGCTCCCTCTGGACCCTGCCAATAAAGACACATTGAAAAGCTGCTGTCTGTCTGTCTCCTGGGGCTGGGCTGGGACTGGGATTAAATTCCAGTGGGTGCATGTGCCGGATCGGCCTGTGTGTGAGCCCAGAACATCAGCGATTCATACTCCCCTGGTGTGGGGTTCTGGCTCTGGAGGAATTTGGAGGCAGTGTTGTCCAGTGGTTAGGGCACTACCTTGGGAGTCAGGACACCTGGCTCTGCCGGACTTCATGTGACCTCGGGCATATCACGTAACCTTTCCATGCCTTGGCTTTCCCATCAAATGGGGAAAATTATCCTACCCCTTGTCTGCTTAGGTTCTTTGGGGCAGGGACTGTCTCTTGCTGTGTGTTTGTGCAATGCTGGGTAAAATGGGCCCCCCATCTGAGTTGGGGTCTGTGCAGCGCCTGGCATGACGGGGGCCCCAGTCTCAGTTGTGGGTCTGTGTAGTGCCTAACACGCTGGAGCCCCGATCTCTGGGGGGGGTCTCTAGACACTATTGTACACAAACAGTACCAGGCCTGAGACTGGAGTCAGGCCTCAGGTGATCTGATACTGCCTTTGAGGGGGGCCAGTGGGGGGATGATTTGCTGATGCCCCTGAGGATGAGACACTGCCAACTTGTGGGGGTTAGGAAGTGTGGAGAAAGAGAGAGAGCCAGAGTGAGTGCGGAGGACAATTCCCCCACCCCCAATCTGGATCCCCATTAATTAAATGGCTGCCCTGCTCAGGTGGCTGAACAGCTGGTGGATCATTTTAAAATCACAAATCTCCCCGCCTGGCCCAGCTGCAAATGGCCAGATTAATACCCCCGATTAACCGTAGGGGGAGGGAGGGATGTTGTTAGCATGATGGCCTCAAAGCCCAAGGTGCTGCAAACCTCTCTCTCTGCTGGCAGCTCCACAAGCCTGGAGCCGCCCGCATGCTGTGGAATCCTGTCCCCTAGCCCCTGTGCGGGAGGATTTCTCAGCAGAAGCTAAAGGTGACCTTGACCTGCACAATCATTGCAGGATTTTTCCAAAGCTTTCTGCTTAAAGACACCAGGTGGAACTAGGGGACATAAAGAGCTTTCGGGGAGGGGCTAGTTTGAATTAGATGGGGTGGAGGAGTGACCTGAGGGATGGGATCTGTGCCCCAGAGGGGCTCAGGGTCCAGGAGTCTCCTGCTTTGATTCTGAGGGGGGGGGGGGGGGAATTTGACAAGGACTTAAAATGCAGTAACTGGTGGCCACCGCACAGGGAGGGAGGGTGGAATGAGATATTGGGTCTATCAGCTCTGGGTACCAATCTCTATCCAACCGTAGGTCAGAGGGAGTTGGGGGAATGGGCGATGGCTGCTCCTTATACAGGGATCCCTCGGGTAGCACCAAGATGCTGCTGCTATTTATACAGGGATCCCTCGGGTAGCACCAAGATGCGGCTGCTATTTATACAGGGATCCTTCGCCTGGCACTGAGATGTAGCTGCTGCTGGGATGGGCACAGCAGCGTTTATACATGGCTCCCTCCCTCATCAGTGCTGAGATGCAGCCACCTCTGGGGCGGGGCATGGGAACTGTTTATACAGAGCTCTCTCGCTCAATGCTGAGAGGCAGCCACCTCTGGGGAGGGGTGTGGGAGCCATTTACACAGGGATTTCTTGCCCGGTGCTGAGATTCAGCTGTTTCTGGGGCAGGGAAAGCACAGAAACGCTACCCAACAGATGGGACAGCAGAAGAAATACACTCCTGTAACCAGCTAGTACGGTAGGAGGTAAAATTGAATTGGCCATGTTGGAATTTGGCCAGATAGTGAGGGCTCTTGGGAAAAGTGCTAGGCAGGTTTAGTGACCAGGAGGTGTGATCCTCATTTTGAAATCTCATGTTCAGGTCAGCAGCACAGCACCCCTTAGCTGGGGCACTGGGGGCAGCACTGATTGTGATGGGAGAGTGCCCCCTACTGAGCCCCTGTCCCGCTCCCTGCACAGCATTGACTCAGCCTGCCCCTGCTTAGCAGCGCTTAGCTAGAGAATTATACCCCCGCCCTTAGCCACAGGGGTGAGAGGGGGGATGGCAACCCATAGCTGCTGTGCTGCAGTGAGCAGGAGGAGCTGGGGCCAGCAATCGGGGGTGAAGCAGAGAAGAGGCTGCAGGCCCAAATCCAGGGGTGGCTGTAGATGGGTCCCATTTCAAAGTGGCTGGAACTAACTTGTCTTCCTTTGGCTTTCCCAGCCCCGATCCCTGCAGGAAAGAGTGGGAGACACCTAGGACCCACAAGCTGGGAGCTGCCATGGCTGCGAGGCTGCTGCTACTCCATCAGGGCTGGGAGCTGCCCCCATAGTCTCGGGACAGAGACCACAGGGTAAGTGAGAGCTGTCGGTTTGGTACAGAGCCCTCGTTACGTGCGACTGCTCTTTCAGTCTGCCAGCATGTAGGGCTTGCTGGGCTGGAGGGTCTCCCCCTCCCCATTGGCGCTCCTGCCTGTAGCTGTGTCTGGCACCTTAAAGCCAAGGGCCAGTGGCTTCCTTGCAAATTGAGCCTTGTGAAAGCCATGCAGGCCAAGATGGCCGCTGTGCCATGGTAGCTGGGCCCGACAAGTATGGCCTAAGATGGCCACTGCGCCATGGGAGCAGGACCCAATCCGTGTGGTCCAAGATGGCCACCGTGCCATAGTAGCCAGTGATGGCCACCTGTCCAGGTTTTCCCAGGATTGTCCTTGCTCTGGGTTGTCTGTCCAGGTGCTCAGTACACACTGCAAGCTGTCTGGTTTTATGGGCTCAGGATCATCCTGGTGTGACAGGCTGACAATTTCCTGCAGTGTCCTGACTGAATGTTATTGAATTAAGTTCAAACATATTGAATTCGTTTTTCCATGTATTGAAAATGCGATGGTATCTGTGTTACTGCGGAATTGCATGTATTTCCACGGGATGGGTCAATAGGAGAACAGCAGGAGGTGGTTAAGGAAATTCACCCAGGCAGCCTGTAACATCTCTAAAGGAGACACCCCTGGGAGAGCTGCGCGTATACGAGATCAAACTGGATTCTCCAGGGCCCAACAGACAAAGAAAGGGTTCTTGGATAAATAGCCTGGTTTTAACCTGACTCAAGGCCTTCTTCCTGATCCAGCAAACAGACAGGACCCCAGTGCACGGAGGGCCCCAATCTTTAGAGTAGGGTTGGAAGGACGGGGCCTACTGAGGCCCATAGGACTGAGGGCTTGTTCTGAGCTAAAGCTGTGATGATCTTGTAACCACAAGGAGACTCCTTGGGTGGGGCAGGGGTGGAAGGATGGTTCCTGCCAGAATCCATGTTAGGTTTGGGGTTCCTGGTAAGCATATTAGCATGCGAGTGGATTCTTGTATTGTTTTGAATATGTTTTCTCTGTAGTGCTTTTTACATTAAGCAGGCCTACCTAGGAAGTGCTGGGGGGTACCTTATAACTGCAGCAATGATAGGTGTCAACCATCTCTAAAGAGAAAGCAAGCAGGTCTGGCTTGGGCAAGGTGCCTCTGCTGCAGAGAACATGATGCAGGCAGGGACCTGTGCAGCTTGCAAATCTCCTGGTCCGAAGGGAGAGAGCCGTGGGTCTCCAACAAGAGAGTAAAGAGCTGGGGAGTGGAAAGCTTGTGGGTGGGGACACTTGCTGGGCCATTGAGGGGAAATACAGGCGCAGTTGCCCTGGACTGTGACATCTGGACGTCCTGATTTTTGTATCTCAGAGGTAGCAGCCCTAGTAGTGGGGCCCACATGGTCCAGCATGGCTGCCATGCCACAGTAGCAGGGCCTGTGTGTGCTGAGAGGCGGGGGTACATTGTTATTGCTGTTTTGGAGACAAGGAAAATGAGATGCAGAGAGGGAATGGGACTTGGATTTGAGGCAGTGGCTGAGATGGAGACAGAGCCCAGGAGCCCTGACTCCCAGCACCCCACACTGGGCTAATTACAAGACCCCATTCCCCTCCCAGAGATGGAGATAGAACCCAGAAATCCTGACCCACTCCCCACCCCCTCCGTGTTGTGGTTGTGGGGCCTTTAATGGCCCCAATGCTGTGGTAGCAGGGCCCACCCAGGATGATCACCTTGTGCCATGAACAGTGTTCCCAACTCACAATATTGTTGTGAGTGACAGGATGAATTTCTGGAGCCCATCTGGTAATGATATGAGAAGTTCCAGCCTCCGCATGGCTGGAAGCCAGCAAAGTCCTCCTCCAGGAGGGAGGGAGCAAAGACCCCAGCAGCTCAGCATGGCTCCACTCCTTCCTCACCCTGGGATTGATCCCCCCCCGGCTTGGGAAGGGAGGGGTGAAGAGCCCCTGGAGTTGCCCCTCCCAGCCTGGAAGGGGAGGGGGACCACGCTACAGCCCCTACGCCTGGGAGAAGGGGCTGAAGAACCCCAGGAGGAGCAGAGTTCAGGCTGGGGGGGCTGAACTGAGGAAGCGGCTGGGGGGCAAGGGATAGGCAGATGTTGGGGTGAGAGCTCAGGCAGCAGGGGCCAAAATCACCATACCCGTTACATTTGGTAGAGTGAGTGACACCACTTGTCCCCCCACCCCCACTGGGGATGGGCCGGAAGAGTTTCAATATTGAGACAGACTGAAAACTACAATCTAGTCTTTTAAAACAACAAAACCCCCTTGGTGTGTGGGCCAGTCCCATGATGGTTGGGGTCAGAGTCGTGAGTTTTGATCTCGTGGGGCAGGCAATACTGTGGGTGCGAGGCCCAGGGGCCCCACCATGGCTGCCCTACCCGTGGTGGCCAGTAGCGGCGCCAGCTTTGCCGGCGCCCTAGGCGGCGGCAGGTCCCGCCCCCGAAATCCCGCCCCCAACAGCGGCGGCGGAAGGTCCCACCCCCAAATTTCTACGGGCGGCGGGGGCGCAGGCGCCCCCAAAATAGCAGCGCCCTAGGCGACTGCCTAGGTCGCCTAATGGAAGCGCCGGCCCTGGTGGTGGCAGCAGTGCCTGTGGGTCCAAGATGGCCACTGCACTGTGGTAGCAGAGCTCCTGTGGGCCAAGATGGCCTCCCTGCGCCATTATGAGCTTCGCCTTCCACTCTTCCCACCAGCCACATGAACAAACAGAAGCACCCACTGCTGTCATCTGTTGCTTTAATAGTCCAGGCTGGGTTAGGGAGTGGGGTGCAGGCTAATGAGTCAGGGGTCCCAGGGAGAGCAGGTTACCCCAGTTCACTGGGATTTGGGGATGTCATGCTCTTCCCCCGCAATGCCCACACTAGGGGATGCCATCAGCTCAGCACAGGGCACGGAGGGGGTGTTTGGCATTGATGGGGTGCCAGGACTGCCCCCTGGGTAGGATAGTTGAGCTATGTAGGCTGCTGGGTTTTGAGTGACAGGGTAGGACTGGGGTGGACCCCAAGATTTTAGGCCACGGCTTCCAGGGTGGAGGCAGCGCTCTCCACAGCCTGCACGACGATGGTGAGGTGCTTCCGGACTTGGTCCCAGTCCCTTGTCTCCAGGGCACTGGTGTAGGCGTCGGCCAGTCCTGGGAAGGTGGCCTGGTCAGAGGATTTGGATGCCCAGATTACGTGGCTGAGGGGTTGGAAAGAGAATGGGAGAGGTCAGTATCATGTTAGCACTGTGATACACACGGGGAACCTGAGGCATGGAGAGGTGAAGGGGCTCCCCCAGTGTTATGCAGGGAGTCCATGGCAGAGCTGGGAATAGACCCCAGATGTTCTGAATATCAGTCCCCATCCCCCCACAAGCTTGAACCACTCGACACCACTCCCCTTCCAGAGCTGGGGATAAAACTCAGGAGTCCCACTCCTAGCCCCCTGGCTGTAAGCCCTAATCCCCACTCCAGACCCCTCTCCTCTAACCACTAGACCCCGCGTCCCTCCTACACTTCATTCTCTTGCTGATGCCCTTTCACCCAGCACATTTCAATCAGGATCCACCAGGGATTGGTGAGGATGGACCCTTGGGAATGGAACCCAGGTGTCCTCCCCAGCCCCCCAGATGGCATTACCTGTAATAGTACTTGTTGGGGAAGGCCTGGGGGTTGAGGAAGGCCCTTTCCAGCAGCATTATTTGGTCATTCACCATCCGGATCTGGAGAGGACTGGGGTGGGTGGGAAGGAGAGACCAGAGTAGGATTAGGGGCCCCCTGTGGGGGGCACCATCATCTCATCCAGTCTTGCCTACTGTTCTCCAGGCCTGTGACCTTGTCCCAACCTTTCCCTCTCTAGAGGACTGGAGGAGACCCTCATCCAAGTTCCATTCCCAGAGGGGTCTCCACTAAGGACAACAGACCCCTTCTTCCCTGGGTCCAAGGATCACGTGCCCTTTGTAGATAGGGGAGACACCCCAACCCCCACAGGTGGCATGTTTGCACAAGCATGGCCATGCATGTGTATGTGAACATGCTAATACGTGTGACCACTCCCTGCAGGACCGTGCCTCCAGGCTGTGCACCCATGCAGTTGTATGGAGGCAGGCAGGCATGGACACCCACCAATGCAATTGCACATGCAGTCAGGGACAGGTCTCACCTGGGAGACTCCTCCTCCTTCAGCTTCGTTATCCGCTGGTTGAAGTCAGCAGCCTCCGATTTGAACCGACCAATCGCAGTCTTCAAAGGGTCTGAAAGGCAGGGAGGACCAAGTGTAAGGGAGCAGGTCTGCAGCCCCTCCTCCCTATGGTCCCCATCAGCACCTTCCCCACACTAATCTGGGCTCTCCAGAGAAGCCAGGCTATGGGCCCCCTAGGGCAAGGGTTAGCATTGACTGAGAGGGGAGCGCGCCTCTTGCTGAGCCCCCCATCTTGCAGCCCAGCGCCCGCTGGCACCATGGTGGGGTCAGCAGTACCGGCAAGGAGTGCAGCTGCTACTGAGCAGCACTGCACTTGGCCACTGGAGCTGGCACTGACCGAGAGGGGAGAGTGCCCCCTACTGAGCCCCCACCACGCAGCACAGTGAGAGAGATTGTTGGGGATAGCACCCAGGAGTCCCGCCCGCCCGCACCAAGAGAGAGATTGTTGGGGATAGCACCCAGGAGTCCCACCCGCCCGCACCGAGAGATTGTTGGGGATAGCACCCAGGAGTCCCACCCGCCCGCACCGAGAGAGAGATTGTTGGGGATAGCACCCAGGAGTCCCGCCCACACCAAGAGAGAGATTGTTGGGGATAGCACCCAGGAGTCCCGCCCGCCCGCACCGAGAGAGAGATTGTTGGCATTGAGGTTGGCCAGGAAGTCCCCCTGGGCGGCTGCGCTGTACAGCTCATCCAGCTTCTCTCCATAGTCGCTCACGTTGAGGGGGAGGACGAGGCTGTCGGCCAGCCGCAGCAGCACATTGCCGGCCGTCCGGGCCACAGCCTGGTGGCTGGTGAACCCTGTGGCCAAATGGGGATAAAGGGATTAGATGCATCCTAAACCTCCCCCCACAATACCCGGGCCCCCAGCCTGCCCAGGGTGAATGCCATGCCCCTTTACCTGGGTCGATGAACCTGTCAGCATAGTCGAAGGTATCGAAGGCCGTGTGGTAGGCGGGGTAGATCCGAGCAGATGTCTTCTTCTAAGGCAGGGAAGGGGCAAAGCAGCTGAAAACAAAAGGGGCACAGATCCCAAGGCCCCCTCTTTCCCCTAGTGAGCTGAGATCCCCCAGCAAACCCTCCCCTTGACTCACCTGCCCTGCTCCCTGGCCTCACACTGGGGTCAGCACTGTGAGGGACAGCGCCCCCTACTGAGCTCCCCACGCTACGGTGCCCCCCAGACACAGCACAGGGGTCAGCACTGACTGAGGGGAGAGCGCCCCCTACTGAGCTGAGGGTAGCAGCAAGATAGCCCAGTGCTGCGTTCCCCCTGCCTCTTTTCCAGCGCCCAATAAATGCCGTGTCTGTCGGGTGGGGGTGGCTCAGGCAGGCTCAGCCCAGAGCGGCAGGTGTCCTTACCCTGTCGTAGGTGTAGGCGATGTCCATGGAGGTGATGCCCAGGTAATGGATGAAGGAGGCATAGTCGCTCCCGGCACCCAGGGACCCTAAGCTGTGCGGGGGATGGAGAGGGGTGAGTGACTCAGGGCCAGGCAAGGGGGAGGGGTGGGAAGGGGAAACATCCCTGGGTGGAGAGCAGAGTTTGCCATCTCCTGCTGCGCTGATGTGGCCCCTGCCTACGGGGGCAGATCCCCAAGCCCCTGTTCTTTGGTATGTTCTATGGCTGGGGTCATGGTTCAGAGTTGCCCAGGCTCCTGGTATTCTCCCCACCCCAGATCAGACCAATGGGCCTGTTTAGCCCAGTATCTGCCGCCGTGGATCAGAACAGGGGGCCCATCCAGCTCAGTATCCGCTCCACATCTGCTACTCCCCCAACAATGAAGCTTTCTCTTCAATCTGAGCCACAGAAGGGGGTGGGGAGGAGAAGATCTTGGCCCCTTTCCTGTCCCTCCCACTCCCGATAACCCACCCTTGGAGTGGGGGGGCCTGGGTGGTGGCTCCCACTGACTTGGGGACTCACTTGGGGATGACGCCGTAGCTGGGGCTGATGCGGTTGAAGTGGTTTCTCCAATTGTCATAGACAGACACGGAGGAGCTGGCCGGGGTTTGGACCTAGAAGAGGTGCACATGAGTCAGACTCCCCTGCAGTAGGAGAGGGGATGGACACACACACCTCCCCCACCACAGGTCCACCCTGGTACCTGCTTGGCAGCTGCAAAGATGACGCTCTGGGCAGGTGGCGTCCCCTGGGCTCTCAGGGTGGCGTTGGCTGTGGAAAGCACAGGTGAGGCAATGTTAGGGGCTGTGCTGGATCATACAGGGCGACCCGCCGCTCCCCGGGGCTCTGGGGCACCAGCTGACCCGCAGCACAGCCAGACCGGCATCCCATGCACTCTTGGCCACCCGCTTACGTTTGGGGGGAGAGTGCCCTCTTGTGAGCACCTTTGCACACTTGCACTAGTGCGTGCTCCTAGCTCTCATTTGTTTACGCTGACACCGACTGATTGCATGCTCTTGCACTTGCATTGTCACATGCTTGTGGCCATGTGTCCAACTGCACACTCTTGCATGTGTGCTCTCATTTGCACATGTGTCAGTTGCGCACATGCTCTCCCTTTCATGGCTGTTCAGTTGCACCCTCTGGCACGTGTACTCTTGCACACCCTCTTGGACACGTATTCAGTTGCATGCAGGCTCTTGCACTTGTGCCCGTCTGATTGCACGTGCACTCTCGCATGCACGCTCCCTTTCATCCCTTCCTCCCCACAAACACCCAAGCCCGCCTGAGCCCAGTGTCGCGGCCCTTCTACACAACGGTGCAGCAAGAGCGGAGGAGGGAAGGCAGGACAGACGGATACTCACCGAAGACGGAGATGTCCACGTTGATATAGGCCACACTCCGCTCCCGCAGTTTGCTGTAGAATTCCTGGGCAAGAGAGAGACCCAGCAGTTAGTGCAATGGGATCAGGTGAGCTGCATGGGTCTGATCTGGGCTGGCTGGGCCCATGGGTCTGGTGCAGAGAGGAGGGTTCCCAAGAGTGACAGTCCCATTGTAACTATCCTGATCAGCTACAGTACATTCAGCACATACCTGGGTGCTTGGATGGAGCAGGGGGCAGCAGCCACGTCCACCCACCCTCCCATCTTATTCCCTCCAAAGGGGAGCCGCCGTCAATCCCCCTCTCTCTTGGGTTTTTACCTCCGTGTACTCGGTGGAGCCGATCAGACCGAACTCCTCAGCCCCCCAGCTGCCAAAGATAATGGACCTTCTGGGGCGCCACTTCCCTGTGGAGAAACACACACCCTGGAGATTCAGACGTAGTGGTTAGAGCAGGGCGGTTCTGGGAGTCAGGACTCCTGGGTTCTGCCACTGATGTGCTGGCTGACCTCGAGGGCAAGTCCACTCTGTGCCTCAGTTTCCCTAGCTGTGCACTGGGGATAGTTGCACCCCTGTGCACCCCCCAAACCCTCATACCTTCTTTCAGCATCTTGCCCAGCACGCGGGTGATCTCCAGCATGACAGCGGTCCCACTGCTCGGGTCGATGGCTCCATGCACCCAGCTGTCCCGGTGATTGCCGTACAGGACGTACCTGTCTGGGGGGGCGAGGAGAGAGACGGAGCCCTGCTGCTGATCGGGGTGTGGGAGGGAGTGCATGGGGGTGGGGAGGACTGCTCAGGATGGAGTGTGGTGGGGGGAGCTTGCTGGCTGTGAGCCCAGGTGGTAAAGGAGCAGTGTTGGAGTGGGGTGGGGAGCTCAATAAGGTGGGGCTGAGGGTCACTGGGGAGCAGTCTTGGGCATGGGGGGAAGAGTAGCCCACTGAGGGGTGCTCCAGGGCATGGAGAGGGGGAGAGAATGAGAGGTTGGGGGAATGGGCGTGGAGAGAGGTGGATCCCAGTATGGTGAATGGGGCAGGGTGGGGGACACTCCTGGCTTGTGGTGGGGGAGAGGGGGCTGGGGGAATGGGAGTTGGGGGGGTGGGAGTGGTGGTAGGTGTGGGGGTGCTTGGTGGTTGTTCGGGGGGGGGACACAACACTCACCAGGTTCCTCGCTGCCCCGGATGAACCCCATCACGTTGGAGGAGTTCTTGATGACTCGCTGGTTGTGGACGTTTACCTGGACATCGCTGTGGGGAGAGCGGGAGGAGCTGGGGTCAGCCCAGTGGGGGTTGGGATGAGTGTGTCAGGGTCAGTGCAGTTGGGGGTTGACATGATGGGGGCTGGAGAGGGGAACAGGGGATGGGGGAATTGGGGCCAGCATGGGAGGAGCCTAGGGGAGGTTGGGGGGTCAGGGTCATTGCAGTGGGCGTCAGGGAGGGGAAACTGGTATCAATACAGTGGGGTCTGGGGCGAGTTGGGGCAGTTGGGGGGCTCTGGAGAGGGGAGCTGGTGCAGGAGGAAGTTGGGGTCAGTGCAAGGGGAGTGGAGAAGAGGGGATTTGAGGTCAGCTAGGGTCTTGATGTGGTGTCTTGAAACCTGTTCAGATTGTGATCACTTTAAATTCACAGGGATTTTTCTCGTCCTGCTTGCAGGCAGGGGGCTCAGTAGTGAAGCATGGATCTGGGCCTAGCAGCAGTCAGTCTGCAGAAAGCCAGCCTGGAGTAAGGTGGGTCAGCTGTGCCTCTGGGCTTTAGGAGCAGCCTGCTTTGTCTCTCTCTGTGTTTGGGTTCTTGTTCTGACTCCTGAGACCTAAAGTAGTGTTGCCTCCCAGCAAGAGGACTGTATGGTTTGATCTAACTTCTCTGTGTCTGCTGGGTACACACCACTAGGGAGTGCAAGGTCCGGGGGGCTGGATCAGCACAGGGAGTGTTGGGGAAGGAGGGGGAAGTTGAAATTCCCAGGTGACTTTTGGTGGGAGCTGTGGGGGTGGGATGCAATCCTGGACCAGGTGTATCCATCCATACCTGGTGTTGGGAAACAGCCCTCCCGTGCGGAATCCTGGCCCCACATGGTAGGAGCAGCCCAGAGAGCCCTGCCAGGACGCGGGTGCCACAGGGCCAGACAGGTTACTGAAGACAGAGAGCCAGAGATATATGGGGTTATTAGAGTCTCTGCCCCTCCCCAAACCTCTTTTGCTGTCCCCACAAAACCACCAAGCCTCCTCTGTCAGTCTCCTCAGCAGCTCTGCCCTGGCCATGAAGGCTGCATTCCCACTCCTGATAATAACATTCCTGTGTTTACTCTGCAGCATCTTTCCCCTGGGACACTCCAAGTGCTTTACACCCATGAACAGATCAAACACTGAAGGCCCCCACATTCCCCAGGAGGTGCATGGTGGGTGTCTTTATTTTATAGATGGAGAAATCGAGGCCCAAGGTGGAGAAGTGAGTGGTCCAAGGGGGATGCAGGGAGTCAGACCTGGGGAAAGAACCCAGAAATCCTGACTCCCAGCCCCCTCTCCCGCAACGCACTGGGCCCTATGCCCCTCCCAGATCTGGGGACAGACCCAGGAATCCTTACTCCCAGCCTACCCTCCACCACAGTTTAACCCTGGCTCTCAGGTCTGCTGTTCTGACCACTAGACCCCCACTCCCCCCCAGAGCTGGAAAGAGAACCCAGAGTGCTGACTTCCAGCTCCTCCTGCTCTCCCCATTGAACCTCACCCCCTTCATATATACATTACACTGTAAACCTAACTGTGCTGTGGTATGAAATATGTGCTATTAGGCTGTTCAATCCGCTTCTCATAAAATCTACATGGCCCTCTATGGAGCGACCATGGCATGTACAATACAGTGGGTGTACAATGGTGTAGTCGGACTGTGAGAGAATGAGGCATTTCCCGTTGCCTTGGGGGTTATGTATGATCTTATTGTGGTAGTGCCCAGACACCCCAGGTATACAGGGATTCCGCTCCACTACTGAGATGCAGCCGCTTCTGGGGTATGGCGCGGGGGCCATTTATACAGGGATCTCTTGCCTGGGGCTGAGATGCAGCCGCCTCTGGGTTGGGGTCCTTGCCCCAAATTGCTGATGATCGAAGTAACAGTTCAGGTGATGCATCAATGCCAGAATCGGAAGGGGAGGGGTGGTGGTCTGGCTGCATTTAATTTTGTTGCTCTCTTTCCCTGCATTTAATAATGATTGTGTTTTTAACAAATCGACTTGGGGCCTGAGTTGTTGTCGCCACCTAGTGGCTAACGCTGATGGTGCACATGTGTATCCCCCTTTCAAACTATTCCATGATTAGTAATATTCCCTAGCTCTTATCTAGTGCTTTTCAGTCAATGCCATTATCTCCATTCTAGAGATGGGGAAACTGAGGCACAAAGAGTGGGAAGTGTCTTGTCCAAGGTCACCCAGAAGGCTGGTGGCTGAGCCGGGAATAGAACCCAAGAGTCTTGAGTCCCAGTCCAGTGCACCAGCCAGCAGCCAGCCATTCTCACCAGCTATGTCCTGCTACAGGACAATGCCAAGGCCAGGGGAGATGATTGTGAGTCTAATGGGTAGTAGGGCACTGAAATGCATTGTGGGGTGGGTTCAGCCCCCAGATTTCACAGCTCCTTTGCCCTAGCTCCACCGAATTAGTCACCCACCAGATTAGCGTCTGGGCATCTTCAAAACCAATTGGCTGGGTTGGGATTGGCGGGATCCCCTGGATCTCTGACTCCTTGATTCTGTAGGTGAATTCTACGAGGGAGAGGCAGGTGAATCAGAAGGGGGCTCATTTTCCCCCTTCCCCCAGTGCCCTGTTTGGGATGGTGGGGGGTCATTTGCTGCAAAGATGGTGGGCAATACAGCCTTGGATCTGGGGGGACATACCCCAGATGGTGATTCCACACAAGGAGAACCAGAGGGCCTGGGGAGTCAGGACTCCTGGGTTCTATCCCAGCTCTGGGAGAGGAATGGAGTCTAGTGGTTAGAGCAGAGGGGGCTGGGAGTCAGGACTCCTGGGTTCTATTCCTGGCTCTGGAAGGGGAGTGGTGTCTCGTGGTTAGAACCACAGAACTAGGAGACAAGACTTTCGGGTTCTGTGCAGATGATGGGGGAAGGACAGGATTTCGGGTGAATGGGGTGGAGGAGGCCAGGTGGGCTCCTATAGTCCAGGGAATAGGGGGCACTCCAGGGCAGCAATTCCTCACATGGATTTGGTTAATCTGCAGAACTCCCCACTACATGATATAGCGGGGGGCAGAGGATGGGGTGTCATCTGGATGAATGAGAGCAGGGGTGGGGGGATAAATTCAAGGAGGCTCTTGGCCTCATCAACAGGGGGTTGGGACAGATGCCCCTCCTCTTCATGGGAGGGAACAGCAAGAGGCATTGTGGGTCAAAGCCAGTCCCACCCTGCCCTGCCCAGGCATGTTACCTTTGGCAGGATAGTAGGGCGTGAGCAGATCCCCGAAGTACCCATTGTAAGAGCCCCGCTCCACACCGGAGGGGGGCATGTACCAGGAGTTGGGGTAGGTCTCCTCCTCGGATGCCCGCCCATCATTGATATCCGCAGGGTCTGTATACACCACCACACCAGCCACACCAAACTCTGCCCCGTTCACTGCCTAGAGAGTTAGGGTCAGTCAGATTATCCACTCCACCATCACCACCATTGCCAGGGAGAGCGGGAAGGGCAGCCGGAATGTCCCCCACATACTGTGTCCCAGACTGGAATACGTGTGGTGAGCTGCTCTCTTATTCCTGCCTCAGTTCCCCCTCTTCTAGCTGGACTTCCCCTGCCCCCAGCCCCCCTGGGGTGCAGCAATAGCATTCCATGACTTTCCATCCAGCCCCCCACCTTGAGGTGGGCCACTCTTCTGGCATCCCCCATCCCTGGATCTGTGCAGTGCCCTGTCTGGGGCTGACCAGACTTTGGGGGGACAGGCCTTGGGCAGGAAGTGCATGGGTTGATGGAACTGGGGGAGTGGGAACAAGGGTGATTGGACTTGGAGAGAAGGGGCCTTCGGTCAGATATTGGGGGGGAAAGGGATTGGAGGAATGGGGAGGGGATGATGGGATGGGGGGAAGGGAGAGAGGTGATGGATGAGAAACGAGGGACAAAGGATGGGGGGTGATTAGGATGGGGGGGCAGAGAGGGAGCAACTGGATGAGGGGGAAGGGATGGGGAAAGGAGCCCAGAGGCCCCCTCTCCAGTGCCACATGAGGAGGAAGCCTGGTGTCCGTGGCCAGTAGGCCCTGAGTACCCCTCACCTTGTCGGCACGGCCGGCCCCCCCGTAGCGGGTGATGGCGATGGTGCCATTCAGGTTGATGCCCATGTTGACCAGCTCCTGGTAATCACTGCGCTTGCCCTGGTTGGCATAGACCAGCCTCCCCTGAGGGGAGAAGAGAGGGGTCAGCCTGAGGGCACTGGGGGAGAGAGGATCAGAGGGGCTGCGGGGGGGGGGGGGGGGGGGGGGGGGGGGGGGGGGAGAGATAAAGTTGCCATGGGGACAGGGTCCGCTTGGGTCCTTGATGTGAGAGCAGCCATTTGTCTCCATGGGTACATGGCTGTCAGCTTAGTGATGGGGGCCGAGGGGAGGCTGTCTCCAGGGATACGTGGCTGTTGGCACAGAAATGTGTTAGGGGTGTTTATCCCTCAGGATATGTGGCTGTTGGCATGATGAGGTGTGGGGGTGGCTGTTTGTCTCGGAATACGTGGCTGTCTCGTGGTGACATTTGGGATGACTGTCTCTTTGGACACATGGCTGTTGGCAAGGCAACCTGTCTGGGTGGCTGTTTGTCTGGAGATATGTGTCTGTTGCCAGAATGACGTGTGGTGCTTGCTGTTTATCTCTGGGATTGTGTGGCTGTCGGCATGGCAATATGTCTGCCTGGCTCTGTGGACATGTGGTCATCAGCATGGGGATGTGGGGGGCAGCTGTCTGTCTTGGGGATACACAGCTGTTGCCACCACAGCCTGAGGGCAGCCGTTCAGGATACCCCACCTGTTGGAGTGACAACCCGTGTTGTGCTCGCTGTTTGTCTCTGGGGATATGTGGCTGTCTTGTGGTGACATTTGGGGTGACTATCTTCATGGACACGTGGCTGTTGGCAAGGCAACCTGTCTGGGTGGCTGTTTATATCTGGGGATAGAGGCTGTTGTCAGGATGACGTGTGGTGCTCACTGTTTGTCTCTGGGGATACGTGGCTGTCTTGTGGTGACATTTGGGGTGACTGTCTTCATGGACACATGGCTGTTGACAGGGCGACCTGTCTGGGTGGCTGTTTGTCTGGAGAGATGTGGAATGACAACCTGTGTGGCTGGCTGGGGATAAGTGGCTCTTGGCTCAGTGACAGCTGTTTGTGGATACATGAGGACCTGGGCAGGGTGGGGGATTGTCTGTCTCCATAGATACACAATGGTTGGCATGTCACCCTAGGGACAGAGATCCCCGAGCAGCCTTGATGGGCTCATAAAAGAAGGGACATGGTCCTGATTGGGAGAGGAGATAAGATAACTCGCTGACAGCCCCTGGGTGCAGGGGGAGGGTCTGAGCCGATGTCACGAGGGGTTATACCCGGCCCTGCTCCATACCCTGGGGTTCCCAGGGGGGGCGTAGGCAGCGTAGGGCTGAACCACATCTGCATGGGCCTGGTCTGCTGTCACGTTCTTCTCACTGCGCCGGGTTGAGAAGATCTGGCTGCTGTTCTCCACTGGGGGCGAAGGCAGATCTCGTCAGCTGTGGGGTGCCTGCCGTGGGACATCCCGTTCTGACCTTTGCCCCCATCTGCCTCATCTCTCCCTGTTCCCCTCTGCCCTTGTCTGTTCCCAATCCCATCCCTCCAGCTCCCTGTCCCCAGCTGCCTTAATTCCACCCCCTGGCCTGTCCCCTGCCCCATTCTCCCCCTTAGACCTGCCCCAGTCCCTGCTGCCTGTCCATTCTCTAGCCCAGCTGTCTCAGGGCCTATCTAGCACCCCACAAGCCTCTGTGCCCAGCTGCCCCAGTGTCTCCCTCGCCCCTGCACCCATTTGCCCTGCCTCCCAGTTTCCCCTGCCCTCCTTCCACCACCCCTTCTAGCCCCCTGCCCAGCCCTCTCTCCAGTACCCTGATCCCACCACTACAGCCCTGTGCCCTGCACACACACACACACACAGCCCTCACTTGCCCACACACACCCACGGCCACGCTGTTGGGTCTCTGTGGGTCAGGGAAGGACAGGAACGCGCCGTACACGTCCTCGCTGGCGCTGTCCAGACCGATCTGTGGGTCCTGCCAGCGCCTCAGCAGCAGCTTTACGAGCTCCTCATCCCCCTTAGTTGTAGCCATGTGGGGCTGGGAGGCCAGGGCCCTGGTGAGGGGTACAGGGGAGTGCCTGAGATCACAGCTCCCCCAGGACTGCAAGTTCTGGTGGGGGATAGAACCCAGGAGTCCTGGCTTCTCCTCCCACCCCCGTTGTAACCACTAAACACCACTCCTCTCCCAGAACTGGGGCTACAAGCTAGGGATACAGGGCCTCTCCCTCGATGGGGCACTGGTTCCAATCTGGCCACGGGTTGAGAGGAGGCTATCCTGTCCCCGGGGCGGGGGGGAGGGAGAGGATAGATTGTAGGGATGATCCCGTCCCCTATGGGGGGAATAGGCTGTAAGGGATGATCCTGCCTTGCAGAGCCCAGGAGTCCTGGATCTCCTGAATGTGGGTGAATTCAATGGGGCTTTTCCATTTCTCCTCCCCTCCTTACTTCAGATTCTCCCGGATCTTCCCGCTCTCCACCTGATCCATGAAGCTCTGCAGCAGGGATTCATTCAGATCCCGGCCCACAGTCTGCACCCAGCTGGGTGCCCCCGGGCCATTGCCCCCTTTGGGGATGGCAAAGTGGCCCAACAGGATTCCGACCGTCAGCAGCAGGGCCCCCACGATCACGGCCCCTAGGATCTTCAGCCAGCTCATCCCACAGCCTGCCATGGGCTCCAGCCTCTTCCTGGGGGTGAGGTGGGTGTGGTGGGCCCTTTATAGCAGCAGATGGGGCCCCACGCCCTCTGGATCAGCCAATGCCTCTGATCCTGTCACCAGGGCTCATGGGGTTACTCATTAGCTCCCAGATCTGGCCTAGCCGCCTTATCTCCCTCCCCATGCAATACCCCCAATTCATGGCACTGAGGGATGCCCTTTGGACACCAGGAACAGGCCCATAAAGCTGATGTCCCATAAAGGGGAATCAGGAAACAGATGGAAGGGCGGTTGGTGGTTCCATTCCCCACCCCCATTAGGAAGGGTAGGGTGAGAGCTTCCCAAGAGGAGACAGGACTCCTGGGTTCTAGACTCAGCCCTGAGAAGGGTGTGGGGTCTTGTGGGTTCAGGTTGGGGGTGTGTGCTGGGAGTCAGGACTCTGAGTCCTACATGTGGCCCTGGGGAAGAAGTGGACTATGTTGGCTAGAGCAGGGAGTTGGGGCTGGACTCCTGAGTTCTATCCCTGGCTCTGGGAAGGGAGACATTTGATGGTTAGAGCAGGGAGACTGGCAGATAGATAGATCTCCTCTTTCAGATGGACAAATGGAACCCAGGCGTCCTGGCTCCCAGCCTCACCCACTAGACTCCACACCCCTCCCAGAGCTGGGGATAGAACCTGCATCTCAGCACTAGTTGAGGGAATCTCTCTATAAACAGCCCCATGTCCCACCCCGGAGACGGCTTCATCTCAGCGCCGGGTGACTCTTCCGCATGTGCCGGCCCAGCTCCGCAGGCTGAAATCAAACACCCGTTGGCCTGAGGAGTTTATTCCTTTAACGTCGGTGTCTGAAATTTTAATTAAAAGGGATCGGGTCATGCTGGCGGCTCGGTCCAGGCGCCTGTGTACAGGGGGTTGGGGAGGTGGGGGCGGATCAGATCACAGCCAGCAAGGTAAATGCAAATTTATACAGGTGGGGCTGGTGGGGAGAGCAGCAGGGTCGGGTGGAGCCATAGGGGTCAGCCCAGGATTGATGCTTCTGGCCCCACATGGAGCTGTGGGATCCCCCCTACTTTCCTCTATCTGTGTACCCCTCCTTTCTATCTGGGTCTGCCTGTCTGTCCCCATCCCCTTCCCCCACCATTTCTGGTTCTGTCTGTCCATCCCCCAGCCCATCCCTCTGGGTCTCTATCTCTAGCTGTTTCCTCTCATTTCTCTGGCCTGTCTGTCTGTCCTCTCCCCACAGATCTCTCTGGGTCAACGTGTCCTTCCCACCCCTCTCTCTGGTTCTGTCTGTCCCCCAAGCAGTCTGTAGCAAACCCAGACTACAGTTCCCGATGCTCAGTGGGGCACCCCTGATCCCCTGGGCTCCTTGCCAAGGTGAGGGGTAGACAGTGAAGTGGTAGGGGGCAGCAGGGGGTAGACAGTGAAGTGGCTGTGGGGCAGGGGTCTCATCTTACAGCAGCGTGGAGTCCATCACCCCATCCCCACATTCCTGCTCCCTTTGCAACACCTTCTCGCCCTTGGCCCGGGGCAGGGACCCCCCTCCATGCTGGGGCTGGTGCAGCAGGGGCTGCTCCTTGCCCGGGCTCTGGAAGTCCCAGTAGTAGTGGATCCGGCGCTGGTGCCCCTTGGCCTGGCCCATCTCGTTCCTGTCCTGATAGCCCCCTCCACTCGCCTTCGCCGGCTCTTTCTCCAGGTGTTGGTGCTGCCTCAGCAGGCTGTCCAGGATCTTCTGAGCTGACTGGTAATCCAGAGACACCCCTGGCTCCTTCTCCCCTAGGCCCTGGCTCCAGGCCTCATCCCCATCGGAGCTGTCGGTGCTGCTGAGCTCCGGCACCGGCACTAGCTCCAGCCCCCCACCGAGCAGCAGGCCCTGCGGGGACGGAGGGCGCAGGGCATCAGTGGGCGGCAGGGTGGGCACCGAGGGAGCCACCAGCGCTTCCTGCCTCAGGTAGAGGAAGTGTGACATGGGGAGGGCATGGACCTGGGCCCCTTCCTCCGCACTGCACTCACTTTCTGTCGAGTTGACATGCTCCAGCAGCTCCCCAGGGCGCTGCTGCTTCCACGGCGTGAAGGCCGTGGTTCTCCCGTGGCTTTCCAGCTGCCCTGGGGGTGGGAGGCTGTGGTAGTTGGGCACTGGAGTCCTGTCTTCATTGGGCAGGGCTGTGTCTGACTCAGAGCTGCAGCCCGGCTTGTTGGCCTCTGTGGCCGAGTCAGACTGGCTGGGGGTGGTGGTGTGGGCATCGGAGGCACTGTCCATGAAGGCGGGAGGGGGCGCCACGTCGGAGATGTGCAGGGAGTAGAGGCTGTCGGCGGAATTGGCCTTCTCCATGTGGCGGTGCTTCCCTGCTGATTCTGACAGCAGCGTCGAGATCTGCGGGGAAGGGGGAGGGGATGTCACACCAGCCCAGCGTGGGCAGGACCAGCGGTGGTTTAAAGCCCGATATCTCCTTAACCGCGAGTGCTATATCTGAACGCTTTGTACCCTCCGCTTTTCAGTGGTGTCAGGCATTTGTTTCGAGCTCTACGGTTGTTGAGCTCTTGGATTTATCAATCCCGTCAGTCTGATTACCCTCTGGAACTCTGGTGTTAGTTTAGCAGCCTCAAAAACTGCTAAAGCTTGCAGCCGTCGCTGTTTAAGGTGCAGTATCTCCTCAAGTCTTCAAGCTAATAATGCAAGACTTGCCCTGATGGAAAGCTGGGATTTTCAGCTTTCCAGCAGCATAGGGCCTTTATGTGTAGCCCTGAGGGTTGTCAAGCTATTGGATCCCCCAGTCATATCATTCTGACTACCTTTGAGCTTATTTCCCTGAGGCCACGGACGTTTGAAAGGGTCGCAAAGTGCTAGGGCTGGGGCAGATTGAGGCTCCGTATCTCTGACATCGTGGGGGTTAGCCTGGTCTCTCTGTGCTGTTAGAAAGCTGAGTCCCAGCTTTCCAGGGATACACGGCACTAATTCCTCACCTGTTTGGCTCTAAAAATGCGAGGCTGCCACTGGCTCCGGAATCTAGCAACATTTCCTTGGTACTGGATTTTTGACTCCACAACTGGAAGCATTTCCCACTCCTTCCCAGCACCACTTCTGCCTGCCCCCCCCCCCATAGCCCACACGCCACCTCCACTGCCAAGAACCCTCCCCGTGCTCCCCCAGTCTGTGCTCCCCAGGCCGCCCACCTCCCCCACCCCTGAGCTCACGTTGAGTCTCTCCAGCGTGCAGATGGTGTTCTGGGCACTAATAAGCCTCTCGAGCAGCTCAGTAATGTGCTGGTTCAGGGTTTGTCTCTCAGCTGCCATGCTCTGAGCCTGCGGGGGGAGGGAGACAGCAAAGGGCTCAGGACAGCAAGACAGGACGGTCAGGGGAAGACTGGCCTAGTGCTTGAGGGAGGCTGGGAGTCGGGACTCCTGGTCCCCCAGCGCTGAGCTGCAGCCACCTCTGGGGTGGGGTATGGGGGCTGTTTAACATCTGCACAACAATGTTGGACAGCATTTGAAGATACGACGTGGGATGATCCCGTGTCTGATTGAAACTGCCAGGCAGGGAGCAATTTAGGGCCATGAAGTGGTTTGGGATTTGGCTGGGATATCCAGGTTAATATCCAAACATCTGTGCAAATTGTCAGGGCAGCTGAATACCCCGGCGGGGGAGAAAGACTTGGCTTCATGTCTCATCAGAACTATGGGAGAGACTGTGGGGTGGAAAAATCGGACCCCACGTTCCTCGGGAGTGTAGCTACTTGGTGCACTTAATGTATGGACAGAACAGCTGTTAGAGGCTCAGATACCATGGTGATGGGTCCAGTGTAAGAGCCTACATTGAATGAGGTAGTGGGTTGTTCCCTGTCTGGGCAGCTGAGTCTCCAGGGTGCATGGATCTGACCATGGGGTTGCTCCCTTTCAATGTGGGGGTCTGTAAGCCCAAATCTGGGGCTGCTCCCCACCAGCAATGAAGCTGCCCTTACAATGAGGTGAAGTTTCTCCTCCAGCAGCTGGTTGGTGCGTTGGGTGTTGGAATAGTCCTCCTGCAGCCTGGGGGGAAACAGACAAGAGATTGAGACTGTCTTGAAAACCTCCCTACAGATGCAGGGATCTTTCACCTGGTGCTGAGATGGGGCGTGGGGGCTGTTCATACAGGGATCCCTCATCCAGTGCTAAGATGCAGCTGCCTCTGGGGGGGAGGGCATGGGAGCTGTTTATATAATGATCTCTTGCCCAGCATTGAGATGCAGCCCGCTTTGGGTGGCAATGTGCTGGGGTATGGGGTCAGTGCTGATTGTGAGGGGAAAGCACCCTATACTGAGTCCCCACCCCACCCTCTGCAGGACTGTGGATTTTCTTTGGAGGTTTCCCATCCAAGTATTAGTGAGACATAATTCTGCTTAGCTTGCGAGATCGATCTCGGGGCCCTGTTTTGCTGAGTGCCCGACAGAGAAGCATACAAACTAAGAACCCATGTTACTCAGTGTGTGATTGATGGAGGCAGTGGGATACATTCCCAATCTCTACCTTCTCTCAGTATAGACATAATTATCGTTAATGGGGGCTGGTCTCTTACAGGCTCCTGTGTTGCTGGCAGTGCAGCGGAGGCCAAGGGGAGCCATGCCACGTGGGTTGGACGGTGCCCGGAAGGGCCTAAGGAGACAAGAAACTTGAACCTCAGGGAGAAGCAAGGGAGGGACTCAGAGCTGTGCAATGGCAGGAGGTGCTACTGGTAACCCAGCTCCACCAATCAGAGCTCTTTGTACCTGCAGCGGGGAGTCCCACAGGTTAGTTGTGCATGTGGGGAAGGGTCCTGTCTCCAAGGAGGTAGTGTTGTGAGAATAGACTTGATGCCTCCAAAAGGGGTGGGGCTATAACAGACTCAACCACCAAGCAAGTGAACTGGAGAGCAGGCTCTGCCCCCAAGGGGAGAAGGGCTATACTAGACTCTGCCTCCTGGTGGGTGTGGCTATGAGAGCAGACTCAACCCACAAGGGGGTAGGGCTGTAATAGACTCCACCTCCTGGGGGAGTGGCTGTGAGGAGGCCCCACCCACCCAAAGGCCAGGCTTCTGGATCCCTCACCTGCTGAACTTCTCCTTCAGCAACTCCAGCTCTTCCCAGGTCTGCTGCAGATCCTGCTGCCCAACAGGGCCAGACTTGGCCCCTGCACCTGCTCCTTCCGCCTGCTCCACGCCACGGTCTCTGGGCAACCTGGAGTCACAGAGAGCACTGGCATTGGGGAATCTGAGCCCCAGAGGTCTTGTCATGCCAGAGCCCTGGACCTGGCTGGAGTGACTGGAGTTAGGACCAGGATCCATCTGGGCCAGAAATGCTGGCCTGCTCCCCTGTTGGATCTTTGAGCTTCATGCCCCCCTCTGCCCACAGGCCAGGGGCCTAGCTGCCTACAGCCCTCCAGCGGCGCTCCCCCTGCAGAGCCACTCCAAGGATGCAGGGGGCTCTTAGAGCACACCCCATCCCCATGTATTCAAGTGCAGTCCCCTCACACCTCTGGGGCTCTAAGGCCCCTTTGTACACTGTGGGATGGAGACTGCCCCCTGGGATTCCCCCCTGTAGTTGGGGAGGAGCTGGCATAAGGGCTCTGCACTGGTCCTGTTTTCAGCAGAGGGGTTGTGGCTCTGTACTCTGACTGTTCTCTGCCCCCCGGGGCCATGGGAGGCGGATCAGGGATGTGGTTGGAGTGCGCTGTGCTCTGGCTGTTCTCTGCCCCCCAGGGTCGTGGGAGGCGGATCAGGGATGCGGTTGGAACGCGCTGTGCTCTGGCTGTTCTGTGCCCCTCCCCCCGGGGCCATGGGAGGCAGATCAGGGCTGCGGTTGGAACGCGCTGTGCTCTGGCTGTTCTGTGCCCCTCCCCCCGGGGCCGTGGGAGGTGGATCAGGGCTGCGGTTGGAGCGCACTGCGCTGTGGCTGTTCTGTGCCCCTCCCCCCGGGGCCGTGGGAGGTGGATCAGGGCTGCGGTTGGAGCGCACTGCGCTCTGGCTGTTCTTTGCTGTCGCAGGAGGCAGCTTCAGCCGGTGGCCAGAGCGCACTGTGCTCTAGCTGTAAGTCAGAGGTTGAGCAACCCTGAAACTGTCCTGACACTAAGGTATGGGAATAAAGGAGGCTTCAAGCTGCCTTCGGTCTTTCCAAGACAGGGACAGGAACAAGGATGGGGGTATGTAGGAACTGGGCATAGAATCAGAAGTGTAGGGCTGGAAGGGACCTCAAGAGAGATCTAGTCCAGTGCCCTGCACCGAGGCAGGGCCAAGTAAACCCAGAGCATCCCTGACAGATGTTTGTCCAACCCGTTCTCAAAACCCTCCAATCATGGCGATTCCTCCATCTCCCTAGGTAACCTGTTCCCGTGTTAACTGTTCTCAGGGTTAGAATGTTTGTCCTAACGTCTAATATAGATCTCCCTTGCTGCAAGTGAAGCTGGTTCCTTTGTGTGCTGCAGAACAACTGATCTCCGGCTTCACTGTACAAGCCATTAACATACTGAAGGCTCTTATCAGGTCCCCCCTCAGCCATCTCTTCCCTAGACTGAACGTGCCCAACGGGTCAGGCTTTCTAAACCTCGGATCGTTTTTGTTGCTCTCCTCCAGACTCTCTCCAGTTACAGTGCGGGGCCCAGCCTGGACACAACACTCAGCTGAGGCCTCGCCCGTGCTGAGCAGAGCAGGACAGTGACCTCCTGTCTCTTACACGCAGCTTAAATGGAACATGCATCTTGACTGGAGGCTCCAAGGTATGCAGTCAATACTCACTTAGCTGGCTCTGTATCGGCTCCCTGCAGCTGCAGCTCCTGGATAGACAGACGGAGACAGACTTCAGCAACAACCCAAGTCTTTGTAAAACGCCACTGTAAGCGACTGGACTCACCCCTGCGGCGCCTCCTGCTGGTCTCTTCCGGGAATTAGCTCACCCAGCTTCCGGAGCGCCCTCTGCAGGCCAGTGATCCGCCTTACCGCTGGCCCCGTGTCCCTCCCAGGACCCCGGTGCCCCTTTCTCTGGAGTGCTGCCCCTCTGGCAGTAACCCCCAATCTCAGGGTCTCCCCTCCCAGGGGAACCCCCACCCCCTATCCCCACCTTTCCTCAGTGTAAGGCTACTGCTAGTCACCAACTAGCCCCTGTTCCCTGGGGCAGACTGCAGTGTCAGCCACTCATCACTGGCAAGGGGGGTTTGACCTGCTGCCTTCTTCTACCACCCAGTACCTCTATGGGCCTGGAATCAGGCCCTACAGCCTGGGGAGTTGCCAGCCTGGAGCTCCCCTGCTCCTCTGGCTTTTCCCCAGCCCTGCCTCCCTCCCAGGTACCTCTCAACCTTCCAGCAGCCAGGCCTGTCTCCCTCCACAGCTAGAGGAGAGACATCAGCTGGGGTTTTGCTCCCAGACCCAGCCCTCTGCAGGGCTTTTCCAACCCCTTCCGGCTGGAGCGGGTGCTCACCCCGCTACACCCCCCCCCAAGATCACCACCCCTGGGGTAGGGGTGTCTCCTGGCCTGGACCAGTCGCCCATGCACCTCCAGAGCCGCCCGCTTCTTCTCGGAGTCCTCCAGCTGCTTCCGCAAGCGGGTCTCCTCCTCAACGACGGCCGCCTACTCTTTAGCGAGGTCCACAGCACTCGCTTCGGCCACGCGGACGCCCATTCTGCAGCCTCCAGCCGCGCACGCAGGCCAGACTCCCCCAGGCCGCCTTCCTTCAGGGTCTGGGTGCCTACTGCAACCTGCTCCACTACTGCCTGGGTCCTGGCCTCTCGCGGGGACCCCTCTGTCCCAGTCTCCTTGTCCACCATCCCCCGTGGGTGGCTCCCGGGCAGGTCTGCTGCCCTCTCTGCAGCCACTACCTGGCCGGTCCTTGACCCCTTTGGGTCCTCAGGCCCCTCCACCAGAGTTTGCCCTCCGAGGGGGCAGTTCCTCTTTATGTGGCCCCGTTCACGGCAGCCCCAGCAGGCTCCCCGCCTCTTGGCTACCTTGACCTTTTGGGGTCCTTCTGGGGTCCCGCCCACTCACCGGTGCTGACCTGGACCCACTGCCTCGGGCCCGGGCACGCCCACTGCAGGTGCCCTCGTCGCCCACAGGCCCAACATGTCCTCAGCTGCCTGGGTTCCCTCACCCAGCGGATTAGCTGTGGGACTTGTCCCTGTCCCTGTTTGGGGGGGGGCGCCCTGTCCCCGTCCCAATAGGGACAATCCCTCTTTACATGTCCCTGCCTTCAGCAGGTATAACAAGTCTTTCTCCTCCGCCTCTCCTGCCGGAGGATCTTTGCCAGGGCCCGCTGCTCGTCCACCAGCTGGCCCAACTGCTTGTGGAGGGCCCACTGCACCTCCCATAGTGTCTGTGGGTCATCAGCCCCCTTCGTCCAGGGTGCCGACACCTGTCCCCAACCAGAGTTAAACCCTGGGGCCTCTGCAAAATACACCCCAGTATACCGGGATTCCATTGTCCCCTTCTAAACAGGGCCGGCTCCAGGCACCAGCTTAACAAGCAGGTGCTTGGGGCGGCCACTCGGGGGAGGGGCGGCATGTCCAGGTATTCGGCGGCAATCCGGTGGAGGGGCCCTCGCTCCCGCTCGGAGCGAAGGACCTCCCGCCGAATTGACGCCACAGATTGCGATCGCGGCTTTTTTTTTTTCTTTTTTTTTTTTTTTGGTTTTTGGCTGCCTGGGGCGCCAAAAACCCTGGAGCCGGCGCTGCTTCTAAAGTCTCTGGGCGATAATCCCGCTGTCCGTGCTCTAGCCCCTTGTGTCAGGGGCAGACCGCTCCTGCCTGCATTCTCCACCACTGGTAAGCGAGTGGACTCACCCCTGCGGCGCCCCCTGCTGGTCTCTTCCGGGAATTAGCTCATCCAGCTTCCGGAGCGCCCTCTGCAGGCCAGTGATCCGCCTTACCGCTGGCCCCGTGTCCCTCCCAGAACCCCGGTGCCCCTTTCTCTGGAGTGCTGCCCCTCTGGCAGTAACCCCCAATCTCAGGGTCTCCCCTCCCAGGGGAACCCCCACCCCCTATCCCCACCTTGCCTCAGTGTAAGGCTACTGCTAGTCACCAACTAGCCCCCGTTCCCTGGGGCAGACTGCAGTGTCAGCCACTCAGCACTGGCAAGGGGGGGGTTGACCTGCTGCCTTCTTCTACCACCCAGTACCTCTATGGGCCTGGAATCAGGCCCTACAGCCTGGGGAGTCGCCAGCCTGGAGCTCCCCTGCTCCTCTGGCTTTTCCCCAACCCTGCCCCCCTCCCAGGTACCTCTCAACCTTCCAGCAGCCAGGCCTGTCTCCCTCCACAGCTAGAGGAGAGACATCAGCTGGGGTTTTGCTCCCTTCCCCAGCCCCAGCCCTCTGCAGGGCTTTTCCAACCCCTTCCGGCTGGAGCGGGTGCTCACCCCGCTACAGCCACCAATGCCCAGCACAAGATCTCAGAGTGGGTGAGTCTACGTAGGCCCCTTGAACACAGAGGGAAACTGAGGCACACAGCAGGGAAGGGACTTATCCCCAAGGTCGTACAGAGAGTTGGGACCTGACTCCCAGCCACCTGCTCTAACCAACTAGACCCCACTCCCCTGCCAGAGCTGGAGATAGACCCGCTGCTCCCTGGGAGGCGGTGACAGGCTGCAGAGTGAATTGTATCTGGCCCTTTGTCTGGATGACCTTGCGGTGCTGATGGTTCGGGGGGGGGCTGCCGTTGACTGAGTGATTGAAGGGGAGGGTCGGGAGGAGATGGGGGACACAGGATCTAGGTGTTTCTGGGGTAGGAGGTGGGGTTGGGACTGCAGGCACGAGTAAGTGCAGGGAATGGGGGGATGGGATGGGGTTTTGGGAGGACCTGGTTGGGGCTGCAGGATGACCCTGGGGAGGTTAGGGGGAATCTGTTTGGGGCCGCAGGGTGTGGGTAATTCTGGTGAGGGGGGATAACCTGTTGGTGCTGCAGGGTCCAGATGACCTGAAGGAGGTTGGGGGGGGGGGGGACAGAAATCTGTTGGGGCTGGAGGGCCGGGGCAGGGGGGGGGGGGGGGGGGGGGGGGACGGCGGGCACGAGTAGGGGGAGGGAGGGGGGGGTTGGGAGGGGGTTTTGGGGGGCCCTGGTGGGGGCTGCAGGATGACCGTGGGGAGGTTAGGGGGAATCTGTTTGGGGCCGGAGGGTGTGGGTAATTCTGGTGAGGGGGGATAACCTGTTGGTGCTGCAGGGTCCAGATGACCTGAAGGAGGAGTCGGGGGGGGGGGGGACCCGTTGGGGCTGCAGGGCCGGGGGGGGGTGGGGGGGGGGGGTGATAGAAATCTGTTGGGGCTGCAGGGCCCGGGAGGAGTCGGGGGGGGGGGATCTGTTGGGGCTGCAGGGCCGGGGGGGAGGGGGGGGGGGGGGGGGGGGGGGCCTGGGGGGGGGGGGGGCAGGTCAGGAAGGGATTTGGGTGGGGCCGTACTGCTGGCGGGACTATTGCCACCTACCTTGCAGTGGGCCCCGCCTTGTTGTGTTGTCCCTTCTGGCTGCTCCTTGCCCCAGGGCTCCTTGGGGGGGCTGCCCCGCTCCTTCTCCACCTTCCTGGGGGCAGAAGGCTGCTCATGACCCTCGGTCTCCTCCCCATGGCCCGGCCTGCCTTCCCCGGGCCTCCTCTGCTCCTCGCCACCCGGCCTGGTCTGGGGGGCCACGCCCAGCTCCAGGCTGCTGACATTGTCCATGTGTCTGAAGGGAGCTGGGTTGGTGTGATCCCCCCGGGGGCCCCTCCTCCTGCCGTGGGGGCCCCTCTCCTGCTGGCGCTGGCCCTCCCGGCTCTCAGCCAGGGACCCCTGGGAGCTGCCTTTGCTGCTGGAGCTCTTGGACTCAGAGCTGTCGGTGCCAGAGCCCTTGCCGGCACTGGCAGCCTCTGGTGGCTTCCAGCCCAGGGAGCTGAGGCTGGAGGGGCTCATGACCTGCCTGGTGATCTCGTTGAGGAACTCAGAGAACTTCAGCTTCTCCTCTACTAGTTTCATGTGGTCCATGCTGTGGTGCTTCTTGGTGACCCCCAGCTCCGGCAGCAGCTCCAGCTCTTCCTCAGCCCTGGGGGGCAGCGGGCCCCGGGGCTCCCTCTCGCCTGCCCGCACAGGGAAGGTCTCAATGGATTTGGCCTTGCGCAGCCCGTCGCCCTTGGCAACAGCCCCATTCTTGAGGATGCCTTTGCTGGGTGCCGGGGCCCCTGCCCGTTTGTGCAGCCGTGGGGCCAAGATCTCGGTCTGCTCATTGAAGACCAAGCTCCTCTCCAGGCTGCTGGCTTTGTAGAGCCGGCTCTCCCCGCCAGCCTGGGCAGGAGGTGGGGACTGGGCCTCCTGGGGACCCCGCTGCCGGGACAGCCGGTCCACGCTCTGGCTGTGCCCCTTCTTCAGCCTGGGGAAGGAGACGGGCTCCTCAGCCTTGTAGCTGGCAGTCCCCTCCCCTCCCCGGCGCAAGGCCCTGGCTTCTCTGGAGATGTCCACACATGACTGGGAATGTTGGGGCTGGGACATGGGGCCGCCCACCAAGAAGGCCTCCTTCTCCAGGCTGGCTTCAGAGGACCAGGAGACTGCGGTGGTGGAAGATACAGCCGAGGAGGAGGAGGAGGAGAAGCGGTCGATCCGCCCCTCCATCCACTGCTGGCGGCACCGGCTCAGCTCCCGCTCCGAGCCCTTCCCCTCCTTGGGGCGCTGCAGCGGGGTGAAGAACTTCTCCATCACCTGCAGCTTCCCAGCATGCACCTGGCCACCATCGGCCTCGTCCCAGTGCGCTGGGGAGAAGGGCCCTGCCTGCCCCTGGGCTTTCTTGTAGGATTTCCTGCGGATGGCTGAGGCGCTCATCTTCAGAGCAGGGCGCACCATCCAAGAGCTGCTCACAGCACCGGCAATTCCTGCCTGGCTCTGACGCTGACCCCTCCCCATGGTTATTTAACCAGACCAGCTGGCTTAGTAGAGCAGAAGCAGCAAGTGTCAATACGATGGGTGCTGGGGCGTGTGATGGAGGCGAGGGAGGGGGAAGGATGGGTTGCTGGCCATGTTCACCTACCCACACCTCCCCCCCGCACCCGCGGATGGCCTCGCATCAGCATAGCCGCTCTGGGTGTGGGCGGGGACATGGGCTGGCATCTCGGATATGAGGTGCATGGCCCTTTAACTGGGAAAGCTGCTCTGAATTCCTGCTGCATTCAAATCCCAGTGGTTAGGGCACTGGGCTGCCAGTCAGGAAACCTGGGTTTTATTCCCAGGTCTGCCACTGAGCCCCTGTGTGACCTTGGGCGGGTTCCTTACCCTTTCTGTGCCTCAGTTTCCTCTCCCACCCCTTGTCTTTTGAGCAGGGAGTCTGTGCAGCACCTGGCACAAATAGAGGCCCTCATCTCAGTCGGGGATCTGTGCAGCGCCTGGCACAACAGGGCCCTGATCTTGGCCATAATGTGCCGTTGTGTCCCAAAATGTACCCTCTGAGTCTGCCAAAATGGAACTGTTGTCTGGTGGGTTAGAGCAGCGCGGGGCTAGGAGCCTGGACTCCTGGGTTCTATCAGCAGCGCTGGGAGAGGAGTGGGGGAAGGTGGACTGGGATTCAAGGGTTGCATGGGGTGAGGTTCACTATCTCACAGGCATGATATATAAAGTGCATTTGGTCGCTGTCTCTCAAACTAATCTCTCCCTTCTTGTAACCAGTTCTTTGCTAGGTCCCAGGCCCCTGCTGAGGCCCTTCCCTGCTCCGGTGTCCTGGGTCTGGTCGGTGCTGGGAAGAGCCCTCTGTCCCGGCTGCATACAGCTCTCCCTCTGGGGACTTGGCTAGAGCTCGGTGCCAGTCTCAGGTAAGTGAATGTTGCTCTCACGTATCGACCCCATAGGTCCCTGGATTAACACAAGCACCACAGAACTGGGACTGACCCAAGCTGGCTTACAAGGGCTCATGTTTCTTGAGGCAGTGTGGTCTGATGGGTAAGGGACTGGCCTGGGAGTCAGGCCAAGCTGGGTTCTATTCCCAGCTTTGTCACTGACGTGCTGCGTGACCTTGGGCATGTGCCTCAGCTTTGTCTCCTTCCTTTCATCATAGGAACGGCCATACTGGGTCAGACCAATGGTCCATCCAGCCCAGTGTCCTGTCTCTGACAGTGGACAGGTGCTTCAGAGGGAATGGGCAGAACAGGGCCATTTTGTGTGATCCGTCCCTGTCGTCCAGTCCCAGCTTCTGGTAGTCACAGGTTTGGGGACCCCCGGAGCATGGAGTTGTGTCCCTGACCATCTTGGCTAATAGCCATTAAGTGACCCATCCCCCCTGAGCTTATCTCATTCTTTTTTAAACCCTGTTATAGTTTTGGCCTTCACAACATCCTCTGGCAATGAGTTCCACAGGCTGACTGTGCGTTGTGTGAAGAAGTACAACCTTGTGTTTGTTTAAAACCTGCTGCTTGTTAATTTCATCAAGTGACTCCTAGTTCTGGTAACACTTCTCTATTCACTTTCTCTACACCTTTCATGATTTTATAGATCTCTGTCATGACCCCTTAGTCATCTCTTTCTAAACTGAACAGCCCCAGTCTTTTTAATCTCTCTTCGTATGGAAGCTGTTCCATGTCCCGAATGATTTTTGTTGCCCTTCTCTGTACCTTTTCCAATTCCTATACAGGTCTGTCGCATCTTAGGCGCATTTAACATGTGCAATTTCAGCTTTACGCGGTCGGCAAAAACCAGAAAAAAAACAAAAAAAAGAGAAAAATAACAATTTAAATACTGTTTCTGTAGTGCGGGCAATTCTGCCCGCCATTACACTCAATGTAATTTTGACTATACGCGGTTTTCGGTTTACGCGCTGACCGCGGAACGTAACCCCAGCGTAAGATGAGACAGACCTGTATATCTTTTTTGAGATGGGGCAACAAGAACTGCATGCAGTATTCAAGGGGTGGGCCCGAACCATGGATTTATGTAGTGGCATTATGGTATTTACTGTCTTATTATCTATCCCTTTCCTGATGGTTCCTAACATTCTGTTCACTTTTTTGACCTCTGCAGCACATTGAACAGATGTTTTCAGAGAACTGTACACAAGGACTCCAAGATCTTTCTTGAGTGGTAACAGCTAGTTTAGACCCCATCATTTTGTATGTAAATTGGGATTATGTTTTCCAATGTGCATTACTTTGCACTTATCAACATTGAATTTCATCTGCCATTTTGTCACCCAGTCAACCGGTTTCCTGAAATCCCTTTGTAGCTCTTCACAGTCAGCTTTGGACTTAACTATCATCAGTAATTGTGGATCATTTGCAAATGATGCCACCTAACTCTTCACCCCCTTTTCTAGATCATTTATGAATATGTAGAACAGCAAAAGTCCCAGTACAGATCCCAGGGGGACACCACTATTTACCTCTCTCCAATAAACTGACCATTTATTCCTACCCTTTGTTTCTGGTCTTTTTAATCAGTTACTGATCCATGAGAGGACCTTCCCTCTTATCCCATGACAGTTTAGTTTGCTTAAGAGCCTTTGGTGAGGGACTTGATCAAAGGCTTTCTGAAAGTCCAAGTACACTATATTGACTGAATAACCCTTGTCCACATGCTTGTTGACATCCTCAAAGAATTCTAATAGATCGGCGAGGCATGATTTCCCCTTACAAAAGCTGTGTTGACTCTTCCCCAACATACTGTGTTTATCAATGTGTCTGAAAATTCTGTTCTTTACTATAGTTTCAACCAATTTGCCTGGTACTGGAGTTAGGCTCACTGGCCAGTAAATACCAGGATCACCCCTGGAGCCTTCTTTAAAAATTGGCATTACACGAGCTACACTCCAGTCATCTGGTCCAGAGGCTGATTTCAGTGCTAGGTTACATACCACAGTTAATAGTGCTGCAATTTTCACATTTGAGTTCCTTCAGAACTCTTGGCTGATACCATCTGGTCCTGGTGACTTAATTGCTGTTTATCAGTTTGTTCCAAAGCCTCCTCTACTGACACCTCAATCTAGGAGAGTTCCTCAGATTTGTCACCTAAAAGAAAGGGCTTGGGTGTGGGGATGTCCCCCACATGCTTTGCTGTGAAGACCGATGCAACAAATTCACTTAGCTTCTCTGCAACAGCCTTGTCTTCCTTGAGTGCTCCTTCAGCACTTCGATCCTCCGGTGGCTGCACTCATTGTTTAGCAGGCTTGCTTCTTCTGCTGTACTTAAACAGTTTTTTGCTGTTAGTTTTTGTGTCTTTAGCTAGTGTTTCAAACTCTCCCTTGGCTTGCTCTTGTTATACTTTTACACTTGACCTGCCAGAGATTTTTGTTCCTTTCTATTTTCCTCAATGGGATTCGACTTCCAATTTTTAAAGGATGCCTTTTTGTCTCTAACTGCCTCTTACTCTGCTATTTAGCCATAGTGGCATTTGCTTGGTTCTCTTACTCTTGTTTTGATCTGGGGTACAGTATTTCACAGTCACTGTCACCATCCTGGTCAGGTGGTCGGTGGTATATTCCTACTGCCATACTCTTCTTGTTCAAGGGTGGAATTTCTATCCCTAGAGAATCTATGGTATGGTTTGATTCATTTAGGTTTTTCACTTTATTGACTCTGTGCTTTCTTTCTCATATAGTGCTTTGGTGTCTATTTAAACTGTGACCTCTTTGGGGCAGGGACTGTCTGACTATGTCTGTGCAGCGCCTGGCATGGTGGTGGGATATCTTGGTTACAGGGGGTATCTGTGTGGCGCCCAGCACAATAGGGTGTTACCAGATTTGCCCGTTACTTTGGGGTACACTCATTTATCAGGGTTACTCTTCTGGGGGTTGGTTCTGTAATTCTATCAATGTACTGCTTGTGTCACTTGTGTTCTCATATGGAGCTCTACTTCTGCATGTTCCCTCCCAGTGGAGCTATCCTGCAGGACCCAGGTTCCCCAGGGCTGGGTCCTTCCAGCCCCAGAATCAGACGAACACACACACATTAACAGAGCGCATCTGAGAGGACCGGGTTAATCAGCACTCCCAAGCTGACCCCTTATATGCCCCTGGACTCAGCAGGTTGGGTCGAGCAGCACTTTCAAGCTGTCACCCTCATATGCCCCAGGTTCAGCACGTCCCTATCCCCACTTTCACGTTACAATTGTTCCACTTGATGAGCAAACCCCACAGGATTTTTGGGTGCTGCAGGGATCTTTAACTTCGGTACGAGGTGCATTGCTGCAGAGTGAATGAGGAAGCCAAAAAACACCCACGAGGGGGAGGTGGAGAGAGAGAGAGAGAGAGAGAGAAGCAACCAGTTTAACCATGAAAGTTATTTATTTATTGCCAGATAATAACCATACAAGGGGAGCCAAACAAACAAAACAGTTATAATATTAAATCTAACTTAAATTTGATTATAAAAGTCAGGTTTAGAGAACTATAACTGATCACACAAGTCAGGGTCAGAAGGCTATACTGAGAGAGAGCTGGGTTCTCACCACTCCGTGAAGCTTGAATTGATCGGGGTTCCCAGGTGATGGTGGTAGCTCAGGGTCCGGAGTGCTGGGGACAGGCAGAGCCCCCAGCACGATCAGTCAGGAGAAGATGAAGTCCCAATGGAACTGATGCAGATTTTGGATCCAGGCATCAGAGCACTTACTTGAGCATGGGTAGGGGTTTTTGTAGGGAAAGAACAATGGTTCAAGGGAGAACACTAGAGTTGTTTGTGAGTAAACTGATGGCTCAAGGGAGAATACCAAAGTTGTTTTGTTCAGGCTGGACAATGGGAACTGATCATTCCTGGCTAGGGGCGTGTTCCTTCGAGGGAGCTCACAATGCAATTAGGCAGCTTCAGTATTTTGGATACCAATAAAGGATTTACTAGAATTGGTCTGATAACTACCGAGCTGGGTGTGTGCAGGTGTGGGTTCATTAACATCAGGAGCAGAGATCCCCCATCATGCAGTGCTTCCCTGCTTTTCTGGTCCCAGAGTTCTGTGCGGTTCTTGCCTTGGAATCTGTTCTCCATTCTGTATGCTAATGTGGATGCTTCCCTGTCCCATCTCCGATGCAAATGAAGCTAGGGAAGTTTCCTTAATCCTGTCACCCTTGTCCGGAGGGGTTTAGGTGTGTCTCCCATGGCCTTTTCATTGCTTTTTGTAAGTCTTTCTTCTGATCGGCTTTGGTTCAAGTGGGGGGGGGGGGGGGGGGGGTTTTTNCAGGCTGGTTACTGCACCCTGGTTCCCCAAAAACACAGAGCTGATAGGTAACAAGGGCCCCGATCTCAGCTGAGGACTCTAGTCAGCACTGGAACATGGATAAAAAATGATGATGATAATTTGTGCTGTTGTTAGTGATCTCTTTAAACTCCCCGTATTTAAGGCTGCATTGCGATAAGCACTCAGAAGGCAGGAGATGCCGGAGTTAATGTTGCTGGTGCATGTGGCAGGTTCATATATAACTATCCACTAGGGGGAGACACAGACACACATTGCTACTCATATTAGGTTTGCTCGGGACTAATTTTAAAGCCTGACATGAGCCCAACTAGACAACCGGAGCCTGATCCTGAGCACGTTGGGTAGTTCTCGTACCCAGGCCGACCCGAAACCGACACTAGCTGGTCCCGTTGAGTTCAGGTTGTGTGCGAGGGTCTAGCCGCCAGCCTGGACTCCGTTTGCTTTATGTCGTTTCCTCTGCGGAGCCGCCAGGGCTAATTAACCCCCAGACCTGATCCCCCCACCCTGGCCCAGTGCCGGCCACCCGGGCGCAGTTGGTTCCCTCCTCCTCCCAGATCGCTGCTCTCGACCCTGTGCAAGCGCTGCCCCTCACTCTTGGGGCTCGGCCTGCTGGGGGCTCCCCATGCCCACGATCCGTCTCTGCCCACCTCCTGCTCCTGGGGTTGGCGTGGGGGCAGCTGTGTGCCCACGCCTGCCTCCCTTTGTGCTGTGCGCTGTGACTGCTGGGCACACACACTTCGTGATGCACAAAGCGCAGAGAGGTGGCAGCAGCTGGCAGGAGCGGGGCATGCAGCCACCACCACGCCAACCCCCATGGGCAGCAGGAGGGGATCCGAGACTACCAAGCCTGCGAGGGTCGGGTTGTTTTTATACTTGCCCTGAAGCTGACACTGGCAGTCAGGCCCATCGGGTTGCAAAGTTCTGACACGCACACCCTTAACACTGGCCATCTGTTACAATCCTGTGTGTCTTAATTAGCCACTCACCCGCTATTCCGCAAGTAACAGGAGGAGGTGGCAGTGCTGCTTAGTGGATAGCGCACTGGAGTGAGGATTCAGAACACCTGGTTCTGATCCTAGCTCTGCCACTGTCTTGCTGGGTGAGCTTGAGGAAGTCACTTCCCTGCTCGGTGCCTCAGTTTCCCCATCTGTAAAATGAGGATAGCGATGCTGACTTCCTGGGGTAAAGGGCTCTGAGAGCTACAGACTGCAAGTGCTTTGTAAGAGCGAGGTGTTGGTGTGCGGGTGGCAGGGCCGGCTCCAGGCACCAGCAAAGGAAGCAGGTGCTTGGGGCGGCCAATGGAAAGGGGCGGCATGTCCGGGTCTTCGGTGGCAAGTCCCTCAGTCCCTCTCGGAGTAAAGGACCCGCTGTTGAATTGCCGCCGAAGAATGAAGTGGCACGGTAGAGCTGCCGCCGAAGTGCCGCCGATTGCGGCTTTATCTTTTCTTTTTTTTCCCCTGCTTCGGGCGGCAAAAAAGCTGGAGCCGGCCCTGGCAGGTGGGGCAAACTCAAGGGAACTGGGCAGTTCATTTTAAAGCAAAATCATTGCCAGAATGGGGCCTTTGCAGGCGCTGGCGTTTCCACTGTTACTCTGTTGTCAGATTGAATCTGGAGCAGAGCGTCGGGTGCGAGCTGCTGTGAGTCTGGGCAGCGCCGGGTGCAAGCGGGGCCCCAACCTTGGGTTTGGATAATGATAGTGACATCACTAAACCTGAGGCGTGAGGCCCTGCTGCTTCCCTGGCGGCGCTGCTAGAAGCATAGGGTTGTATCCCAGGGTGCAAAGCGCTGCTGCTGGGCTGGATGCATTCTGGGGGCTGGGGGGTAGCAGAGCTGTGGGATTTGGGGGAGAGGGGATGTCAAACTCCCAGGCTTTCTGGTCCCCCATCGCAGTAGTGTCTGAGCACCTCACACATCTCTCATACGTCTATCTGCCCAGTCCCCCCAGTGCCATTAGCCCCATGTTAGGGATGGGGAAACGGGGGCCCAGAGAGGCCAAGTGACCTGCCCAGTGTCACCCAGGGAGTCTGTGACAGGGCAGGGAATTAACCCCAGGCCCAAGCAGGGGCCCTAGCCCCCGAGCCATCCTTCCCTCCCATGACCCCTCCTGCAGCAGGGACGCTGTGACACTATCTAAACACAAACCTTTAACTCTTAGGCAAACCCGGAGTCCTCTTCTCCCGGACGCCACAGGTGCTCGTGGAAAGTCCCGTGGATCATGTGATCGGGTAACTAATGATGATGGGCCTCATCCTCAGTTATGTCACCCACCCCGTTTGACTGCTCTGGGGTGTAGATGGGCTCCTGAGGATTCCCCCCTCAAAGGGGGAGGGGCCTTCCCAGGGGTGTAGAACTAGTGTAAGGGGAGTGCACTGCGCCCTGGCTACTTTGTTCCCCCCGCGGGCCCTGGGAAGGCTGCTCCAACTCATGCCAGGGAGGGCAAAGATTAAGGCCTCGTCTACACTCAAAAGTTGTCAACCCAAATCCACCCCCAGCGGTGTAGTTAAGCCGACCTCACCCCCGCATAGACATGGATGTAGCTACTGCTTCTCTGGGAGGCAGATTAACGGAGAGACCCTCCTGTCGCTGCAGCAAATGTCTACACCAAAACTTGTCCATTGCCAGAGCCAAAGTGCAGCGTTCAGCCCCTCCCACCCCCGATCGATATCTTGTGATCCCACTGCCCCCAGCAAAGATACGGCAAGGTTAGAGCCAGCCCCCATTGGCTTCCCGGGGCAGGGATCGATGGGGCAGGGATTTAATCAGTTCTTAAACAAGCAGTTGGGGAATATGGCTGGGGGTGTGGCCAGTGACAGTGAGTTGGTAGCAGCAGCCTCTCCCCAAATCCCTCACCACTGATAGCCGCCCCCCCCCCGCCCCCCGTGATGCAAGGACTTTCATGCCACCAGTCGATTCCCTCTGCCCCCCCAGAAGTTTTTGTTGGGTGATGTAATCAAGCTGCTTTGCACACATGGGGAGGTGGATGGTGGCTTCTGGGCAAGGGAAAGCTCAGCTGGCTCTGTGGGAATGCCAGCGTGGCAACTCACGTGCCAGGGCCTCACCCTTATGCTGAAGTGTCAGTGATGCCCGCTTCACCCTGTGGAGTCTGGCTGAGGTGGAGTCCGGCCTCCCCTCCTGTGCCGGGGGCAAGTGGGATCGACAGGCCTCGTGCTGTTACCAATGGCAGGGATCCAGCCCCCCCATCTTTCCATCGCGCCAGGGCCTCGTGCTGCCCGGGGCTTTCCATGGGGCAGTGTTCAGTGGCTTGGCTGCGCCAGGAGCAGCACTGTGTGTGTGTGTGTGGGGTGTGCAACGCATTCCACTTGCACGGGCTTTGTGCACACGTGTGGCTGTAATGAGCCCAGGGGTTAAAAAGCAGTGTGGGGAGGGGGCTGGGCAGGAATAGCTGCCAGGGATGAGAGTCTCCCTGCGCTGTTGGAGAAAGCCCAGGCCGGGAGGGAATCAGCCAGGGTCCCTGCAGCCTCCCCCATGATCAGGTGGGGAGCTGGACGCTGAGCTTTCAGGGGGTGGGAAAAGCAGGTGGTGGCACACACAGGAGTGGGCCCCTCTCTGCACCCCAGACGCTCCCTGTGCAAGGTCACCCCATGTAACAGCAGCCTCTGTGCCAGGCAGGGCGGGGGACTGCTCCCGCTAGAGCAGCTCCAGCCCCTGACACAGTCTCTCTGCTGCCACCTGGTGGCTGCCTATAAGCAGCTGAACCAAATGCTTCAGTGGCGGGAGGAAAACACTGTCACGAGTGTCTTCGCGCATGAGTGTAGCCAATGGGGAGGTAGGCGCTGGGTACAAGCCAGGAAGTGGCCTCCATGCGAGTGAGCAGCGGCTGGGTCTCCGATGCCTCTGCCGCTCTCCTTACCCAGCCTCAGCTAGGGGGTGAGGCGGGGGCTGGCACCACGGTCGATGTTGCTGATTCTCCCCCCAAGGCCCTGCCATGGAGGAGGCTGAAGGACTTGCATCCCACCCCTGACATACGCAGGTTACATTAATTACTGGAGATATGCAAGATGCACAGAGTTCCACATAATACAGTGACTCTCATTGAGAATTATGTTTTCCAATGGGCAGGTACCCCTTATCCCCTTCTATCCAACTGCAAGAAGGAGGCCACTCCAACATTAATCTCTAGCTACCTTACTGAGTCAATGACTGTACTCAAGTATTAGTACATGAATAACTAAAACAAATAAAATACCAACTGAAATTTATTAAAGATTTTTGGATGTTTTCCTAATTTTTCAATAGTGATTTCAATTACAACACAAGTATAAAGTGCACAGTGCTCACTTTATATTATTTTTATTACAAATAATTGCACTGTAAAAATGATAAAAGAAATGTATGAGGTGAATTGAAACATATTAAGTACTAAAGTGCAATCTCTTTATGGTGAAAGTGTAACTTACAAATGGAGATTTATTTTTTTGTGTGACATAATGGCACTCAAAACAAAGCAATGTAAAACTGTAGAGCTTACAAGTCCACTCAGTCCTACTTCTCATTCAGCCAGTCGCTAAGACAAACAAGTTTGTTTACATTGACAGGAGATAATGCTGCCTGCTCCTTGTTTACAATATAACCTGAAAGTGAGAACAGGCATTCGCATGGCACTTTTGTAGTCGGTGTTGCAAGGTATTTACATGCCAGATACACCCATTACCCACATACTGCATATATTTCATGTTATAGCAGTCTCGGATGATGACCCAGCACATCTTTGTTTTAAGAACACTTTCACTGCAGATTTGACAAAATGCAAAGAAGGTACCGATGTGAGATTTCTAAAAATAGCTACAGCACTCAACCCAAGGTTTAAGAATCTGAAGTGCCTTCCAAAATCTGAGAGGGATGAGGTGTGGAGCATGCTTTTAGAAGTCTTAAAAGAGCAACACTCTGATGTGGAAACTACAGAACCCAAACCACCAAAAAAGAAAATCAACCTTCTGCTGGTGGCATCTGACTCAGATGATGAAAATGAACATGCGTCGGTCTGCACTGCTTTGGATCATTATCAAGCAGAACCCGTCATTAGCATAGACGCATGTTCTCTGGAATGGTGATTGAAACATGAAGGGACATATGAATCTTTAGCACATCTGGCATGTAAATATCTTGCGACGCTGGCTACAATAGTGCCATGCGATCACCTGTTCTCACTTTCAGGTGACATTGTAAGCAAGAAGCAGGCAGCATTATCTCCTGCAAAATGTAACCAACCTTGTGTCTGAGTGATTGGCTGACCAAGAAGGACTGAGTGGACTTGTGGGCTCTAAAGTTTTACATTGTGTATGGGGTGAATTGAAAAATATTTTTGTTTTGTTTTTTACAGTGCAAATATTTGTAATAAAAAATAAATATAAAGAGAATACACTTTGTATTCTGTATTGTAATTGAAATTAATATATTTGAATATGTAGTAAACATCCAAAAATATTAAAAATAAATTGTATTTTATTAACAGTGCAATTAATTGCACTATTAATAGTGATTAATTGCTTGACAACCCTAAAATTTATTAAAAATTTTTAAATGTTTTTCTACACTTTTGTAACCAGCAGCATTATCACCTTTGCTTAGCTGAAGGACTGAGTGGACTTGTAGGCTCTAAAGTTTTATATTGTTTTATTTCTGAATGCAGTTATTTTTGTACGTAGTTCTACTGCTGTAATTTCAATACACTTTGTATTCTGTGTTGTAATTGAAATCAATATATTTGAAAATGTAGAAAACAGCCAGACATATTTAAATACAGGGTCTATTGTTGTTTAATAGAGCGATTCTATTATTGTTTAATAGAGCGATTAATTTTTTTAATTGCTTGACAGCCCTAGTAAGCAATATATACCAGAATCTATAGAGCAGACTTCTAAAGAGAGAGAGACAGACAGAACTATTTTATTAATTTTTAGACTGAAAAAACAACACATCAGCTCTATGTACAAAAGAATAATGCAGGTTACTGGGGAGAGGCTTCATTCCACAAGAAGATCAAACTGCTCTGCTTCTTCAAACTGTGCATTCATTTGAGCAGCCCACTCATCCAGTTCAGATTTCTAGAGCAGAGGAAGTAAAAACAACAAAAAACTGTAATTATAACAAGCACAAGCTGATTGATACAGAGCAGCTAACAGAATGCAGGGGTCCCTGCTCCAAAGATTTCCCCATCCCTCAACTAGAGCACTTGAGTGATACTAGAATTCCCTCGAGGTCTCCCATCCAAGCAGGCAGTACTCACATCTATCTGGGGGATCCTCCTTTTCTTCCGTTTCTCTTTGGGGAAGGAGATGCCAGGAATGTTTGTGTCCCATTCCTTAGTGGAGCCCAAGGCATTGGGCTCCACTGGAGTCTCCTGGGCAGGGGAAACCTTACCCACTGGAGACACATCTGCCAGTGCATCAGGCACTAGGAGCTTCTCAAAGCCAAAGAGTGAGCACTTCTTCTGTAGGCCATGGGCGAATGTGGGTGTGGACATGTCCAAGCTGGGTGAGGCATCCAGGCGGCTGTAGGATCGGCGCACTTTCTTAGACATCAGCACATCCCTCTCATCCTGAGGAGGAGAGTCACATACATTGATGCTAACTGTAGACAGGGCAGCCTTCTCCACCAGGCCTGAGGCATTGGCAGGGAGAGATGATTCTAAGACTGGGTTAGCATCAGTGCTTCCACAGCCTTTGGCCTCTCTGCTTTCCACTGGGAAGTTCTCCTTTCCTGCCTTCTGGGAGATCTGCAAGGAAAGGAGATGGAGTTTATCCTTTTTTTCTCCCTCACCAATACAGCTAACCTATGGAACTCCCAGCCGCCCCCCTACCCCCACTGGTGGGGCCACTTCAGTCAACACTTCAGTCTCAGGGCTGTCTAAAGGAAGTAGCTCAGCCCATATTTACTTTAAGTTAAAGCAGGTCTGCCAAAGTTCAAGGTCTGCCAAGTCTGAAGCTAGTGCCCTAAGTCACCGTGACCATCCTTCCCCTGATATCCAATATACTAGCAAAACCCAAAGGAGAACATAGACACTTACCCTGGGGCTGCGCCGTGGAGTCCAAGCAGTACCAGTCATCTTGGAGGAACAAATGAATTCAATTAGTGTGCAGCCAAAAGGCTGTGGGAGGACAAGGGGAGGAGGGGCGCAAAGCAAGACAAAACATTTGTACAACACTGAGGCTAAACATGCACATACAGAGCATGGACACTCTTATGGTGTGTTTAGAAATACCAGACCCAATGCTACTTGTTAGGACACTCATAAAAATCAGATCATTTCCTAAACATCAGATGTCTCAGTTCAGAACTTGACACTCAACTCTCAGAAGTGGGTATCTGGGATGAGATATGTGCTCAGCAACACATAGGGAATGTAACTCGACAGGCTGTCAGGTATATAATTATGCCATATCACCACAGTGGGGCTTTTCATTTTACTCCACACCAGCTTAAGGAATCAAGGATTAATCATTGAAACAAATGTTTCAAGGTTACAATAACTTACGCATGGGGTTTGTTCTGCTTCAGTCAAAGCAACAGCAGGCTGGAAGGCAAAAGGGAAATTAATGCAATTTACACCAGCCAAACAAGTCACATCAGCCACAAAAATGATTTTTTGGGGGGCGGGGGGAGAGAGAGAGAAGGAGAAAATGCCTTACAGTGGGATACAAACTAAATTGACTGAGCTCTTTATCAAAAAGATGGAGGAGTTACTTACCTGGTATAGTAACTTGAATTCTTCGAGATGTCGCCCCCTAGGGGTGCTCCACATCAGGACACACGCGGACTCTTGACCAGAGATTTGTGTCCACAGCTCCACGCTTGCACCCCAGAGACCCTTGTGCCAAGATCTGAAGGTATATAAGGAGGGGCAGACCTGAGCCCACTCAAGTTCCTTCTCAATCACAAAAGTCCCAAGAAAGAGACTCTGAAGCCAAGGGGAAGGAGAGCAGGTAGTGGATCACCCACAGGGAGACGCATCTCGAAGTGAGGCCCCAGTGCGAGGAAGTGGATTCAGTACTGCTCGAAGGACAGCACCACCAAAGGCTGCATTGGTCCTGGAATAGGGCACAAGAGAGTAATGCTGGTAAAATGTGTGCGGCAAAGCCCAGGGGCTGCCTTGCAGATGTCTGAGATGCGTAAATTTTTGAGAATGGCTACAGAGGTAGATTGAGCCCTGGTGGTATAAGCAATAACTTTTGGAGCGTGGGATGAACCTCTGAAAACTCACAGCACGATAGAACACAACCTGCAAACGGCATGGGCAGTTTTTGGGTGGAGATTGGATGTCCCTCAATTTGTTCTGCAACAGAGATGAAGAGTCCAGGGGAAACCTGAAAAAGGCCTAGTCCTGTCGAGGTAAAAGGCAAGGAGTAAAGTGAGGTCTCTTGGCAGAGTTAGTTCCTTGATAGGAGGGAAGATGTTGAATAGGCCTTTGATAAATCTTGCAGTGGTGGGGTGGGGCAAAGACTGAGAACCCTTCTCTGGGAAGGTGAGAAGCTGTGATGGCAGCTAGATAAACTTTGATGGAGCTCAGCAATAAGTCTGTGGTTTTTAAATTCAGCAGGTAATCGAGATTGTGAGCTAAAGAGCATTTTACAGGAAGTAGAGCCATCAAGTAGCCACGCTTTGAGAGGAGGGCTGCAGAAAAGCGCTCACACCTGTATGCAATGTGATAGGCACCAGTACCATAGTTTTATGGCTTTGATGCACAAGGACTGGGATCTTGCTCCTCCATGCTGATTGATGTAACACACTGCTGCGCTGTTGTCCTTGATGTATAGTAGGAAGTGATGGCAAGTGTAACTGGCTGTTCTGAGCGCCAATATGTTGATATGGAGGATCGCCTCCTGAGTGGTCCATTTGCCCTGAACTGTGAGGTTTTGGGAGTCTGCACCCCAACATGTGACAGTCATCTGTGGTGATGATCTTCGTTGAAGGATGCTGTACAAACAGAGCTCCCATGCACACTTTTTGTGGGTCCTTCCACGAGTTCGGAGAATCAAGGCCCTTCTGAGGTACTGACGCCCGCTTGGATAGGTTGTGTCTGTAGGGGGTGTTGATAGTTCTCAACCATTCTTGAAGACACTGAAAATGGGAGTCGTGAACATACAGGCTGCCACATGGTCCAGAAGTTTAGGCAAATCCTCACAGTGGTTAGTGGACTGTGTTGGATTATTGAAACAAGGTAGGACATGGGGGTGAATCTGTCCCTGGATAAATATGCTCTGGTGGAAGGAGTCCAGAGTGGCTCAGATTAAGTCTATATGTTGTGTGGGTGTTAGGGTAAACGTCTCCATGTTGAGGTGGAGACCCAGCAAGTGAAACAGACGGTCTTCCTGGTTACTCTCTGTGCTTTGACAAGTGAGCGGCCTTTCAGGAGCTAGTCATCTAGGCAGGAAAAGATGATGATGCCTGTCTGCTGTGGCTGACAGAACTTTGATAAAGACCCTTGGACGTGGATGGGGATGGTGGAGAGGCCGAAGATTAGGACGCAATACTGGCAGTGATCCTTGCCTACCACAAAACATAGGAATTGTTTGTGTGAGGGATGAATTACACCATGAAAATAAGGTTGAGGGAAACAAAACAAACTAATCTCCCAGATTCAGAAAGGGAATTATTGTTGCTAGGGTCATCATACTGAACTGTTGGGAGCTAATGAAGATGTTTAAAGTCCTGAGGTCTAGAATTGGTCTCCTCCACCCACCTACCCACTCTCATTTTTCTTCAGGACGAGGAAGTACTGAGACTAGAACCCTTTCCCAATGAAGTCCAGTGGGACAGGTTAGATCATCCCCAGAACTAGGAGGGATTGTACCTCTTGTCTTTGTGGAGGGAGGTAAAGGGGTCCCTGAAGAGGGACAGGGAGTGGGAAGGAGCTCAACTGGATGGAACAGACTATGGAAATTACTTCTAGAATCCATCTGTCCAAGATGATGAGCTCCCAGGAAGGTAGTAAATGGAGGGGAATAGATGCAACATAGGATCTGGAGTGGGAAGTAGTTTGTGACCCTCACCCAATTGGTCACAATGGGCATTTTGAAGTCATTGCTGGCTGGGACATTGCTGATGGAGAAGGCCCTTTCTTAGGGAATTTGTGCTTCTTCCAGGGAGGTCTCGTGGGCTGGTAGTGGACTGGGCGAGATCATTGAGCCATCTGCGACCTGCTGTATTTTCTTTTCATTGCAGGTGTACATAGAGATGCCCAGAGATTTTAATGTCGTCCGGGAGCCCTTGAGAGAATGGAGGGACCCATCTGTGGCATCACTAAACAAATTGAGGCCTTCAAAAGGAAGGTCCTTTACAGTATTTTGTACCTCTTGGGGATGGCTGGAAGACCGTAGCTAGGAAGCTGGGCGTATGACTACAGCTGTAGTCAGGGAACGTACAGCTGTGTCAGTAGCATCTAGCGAGGCTTGGTGAGATGCCTTAGCAACTGTCTGACCTTCTGCAACGAGGACCTGAAATTGTTCTCTGTGCTCCTGAGGCAAGTGTTCATTAAAAGATGAAATTTTTGAATAGACAGTCAAGTCATATTTAGCCATCAGGACTTGATAATTGGCCACTCTGAACTGCCAGGAGGCTGAGGAGTGCTTCTTAGGGTCCAGAAGGTCCAGTCGTTTTAGATCTTTATCAGATGTTGTGGAACAGAACTGATGTTGCCTGGTCTGTTTGGTAGCAGCCTCCGCCACCAGAGAATTGGGAATCAGGTGGGAGAAAAAAAATACTCAGTCCTGCGGGGAGGAGGATGTAATACTTTTTGTCAGCTTGTTTACACATAGGTGGGACAGTGGCTTCAGTTTGCCACACCATCCATGCTGAAGTAGGCAAAGCAAAGCTTCCTTGCTGAGCAAAGCAGTCTTGCCTTGAGGAAGTGAATGAAGGCTATTCCAACATGGAGTGTTGGGTTTCCTAAATCTCCTCTAATGAGGCAAATAAAGTGTCTGCTCCCCTTTTCATGAGTTCTTCAAAGGCCTTGAAGTCATTAGGCTAGAATGGGTGGGGGCGTGACAGCCTCATCTGGTGATAAGGAAGATTTGTGGGAAGGTGATGTTTCTTCCTCTTCCACTGATTCCTGCTCTGGGGGAGGTATCCAGGGGCGGCAGGACCTAGGGGCATTGGTTGATGATCCTTATGTCCTCTTTTGGGATGGGACCCTTTAGAAAGGGTCGCCTAAGGAGTAAGCCCATTGTGGTGGGACTCCAAGGTTGTCCTTGCCATGGTAACCGGGCGTACTTCCTGCTATGAGCTCCTTCTTCAGTGTGAATCTCTAAGGAGGGAGGTTGGAAGGTGGAGGAACCATATACAGACACTTCTGAGTCAGATGAGGTATTATCCTCTGTATCCACTGGGGGGTTGTCAGGGGTGTAGGTACTGGTGGTCAGGGTGGTACCAGGCTCTGGGAAGAGACCTGAACTTGTGTCAGTACTGAGGTTAGAAAGGGAGGCTGGTGAGGTGGTGCCGGAGAATGTTATAACAGTACGAGCTGAAAGTATTTCTCGGAGCCCTCAAAGATTGCACAGGGAATGTGTCAGTACCAGTTGAAGAAATGGACGGAGGGTAACAGTGGGGAGTATCTCTCAGTACCTCTTAATAACAGTGATTTGGGCTCTTTGAGGATTCAGAGGTCCTCATAACATAGGAGCCTGGATGGTACTGGGGTCTACAGATGTGGTTCCTAACGGACACCATGATGCTCCATCTCAAGCCACAGACGGTTGAGAAGGAACTGGAGTGGCAGCAGGTCCATCTCCCCCATATACTCTTGTAATGGGCACGAGGGTGTCTGGGGTGCGGACCCACGGACACTGTTGACAAAAATCTCCAGTGAAGAGCGCACAGGCGTGTACGTATCCGGACATGGAGCACGTATAGGGACGCTTCCTGAAGAAGAACAAGAGGTGACTCAATTACGGCATATAAATACTTTCACCAGGAAAAAAATCCCAGGTACTAAAGGGTTCTTTAGCAGCCTAGAGGAGAAAGGCGGAATAAGAACCAATGGCTGGAAGTTAAAGCCAGACACAATCCAATTAGAAATGAGCCACCCCCTAGCCTTTTTTTTTTTTTAAATAGGTGATTAACTGGAACAAACTCTGAAGGGAAGTGGTGGATTCTCCATCTCTTGATATCTTTTCTGGAAGATGCTTTAGTCAAACAAGTTATTGGGCTCAATGCAGTGGTAACTGGGTGAAATTCTCTGGCCTGCGTAACGATCTAGGTGATCTAATGGTCCCTCTGGCTTTAAGATCTATAAGGTGGGCTACATAGATTAGAAAATAGCTTTCAAAATCCACACCCACATCATCCCAGTTTCCCAAATTCTGATTTTTCCTGTATTATAACAGTTGAGAATCTCTTTATGAGATGTGGCAGTCAGAATAGGAATATTTTAAGTCTAAACTGGTGCTCACACAGTAGCTGCGCCATTAATAATTCTCCAGACAAGTAGCAGTACAATATACACTAAGAAATGTAGTGTTGGGAGGGATCTGTCATCTAGTCCATCCACCAGCGCTGAGGCCAGACCAAGTAAACCTAGTAAACATTCCTGACAGGTGCTTGGCTAACCTGTTTTTAAAAACCTCCAATAACAGGGGTTCCACAACCTCCCTGAGTAACTTATTAACTATCCTTAGGGTTAGCAAGTTTTCTTAGTATCTAACCTGAATCTCCTTTGCTGCACATTAAGCCGATTACTTCTTGTCCTGCTTTCAGTGAATGTGGAAAACAATTGATCACTGGCCTCTTTATAACAGCCCTTAATATATTTAAATATTGCTATCAGGTCCCCCTTAGTTTTTTTTTCTCAAGACTAAACATGCCCAAGTTTTTCAATCTTTCCTCATAGGTAGGATTTTATCATTTTTTGTTCCTCTCCTCTGGACTCTCTCCAATGTGTCCACATCTCTTTTAAAGTGTGGCAGCCAGAACTGGACACAATATTCCATCCAAGACCTTGCCACTACCAAGCAGAGTAAGCCAATTACCTCCCAGGTCTTTCATATGACATTCCTGTTAATAAACCCCAGAATGATATTAGCCTCTTTTGCAAGTGCACTACACTATTGGCTTATATTGAATTTGTGATCCACTAGAACCCCCAGATCCTTTTCTGTAGTACTGTACTACGACCTAACAAGTTATTCCCCATTTTATATTTGTGCATTTGATTTTTTCCTTGCTAAGTGTAGTACTTTGCTCTGAAACCAACAAGATGAAATTCAGTAAAGACAACTGCAATTTATCAGGGCCATTTGAATTCTAATCCTGTCCTCCAACGTTCAATCCCTCCTAGTTTGGTGTCTGTGACGCATTCTATATGATTTTATGAAAATATGCTAATGAGTGTGAATATAAATATGCTTCACGCAAAAGGTCTCTTGTAAGGTATCATTACAAAGCTTATAATCTACTGAGTGTGGTCATCCTATTTGTATAAATGTACCACTCTTAGAAATATGAAATATAACTCTGAGGGCCTATTGTAATTATGCAAAGTGTGGGCCATTAATGTTGGTTTGGAATCTTGATGACTCCCATCAACCAGGACAATTGACTGCAGATGGCTCTGTTTTACAGTACTTGCAAGTCTTCCCGTATACATGTGTGCTGGCAAGTGGGTAATGAAGTCTTACAGTGACATGTGATCATGTCATCTGAACTGGGATCCATCTTTAACCTGGTGCCTTTCCATTGAGAAGGAGGGGGTGGGAACCCAGAGAGGGACAAAGGATTCCCGCCTTATGCAAAAGATATATAAATGGGTGGAACAGAACAAAGAAGAGGAGCCATCATGAGAAATCCCCTAGCTACCACCTGAGCTGGAACAAGGGCTGTACCGGGGAAAGGATTGTGCCCAGACTAGGAGGCATCCAGTCTGTGAAAGAAACATTGAAACATCTCTGAGGGTGAGATCTTATCTGTATTCAGTTTCTTACTGTATTAGACATAGACTTGCATGTTTTATTTTATTTTGCTTGGTAATTCACTTTGTTCTGTCTGTTACTACTTGGAACCACTTAAATCCTACTTTCTGTATTTAATAAAATCACTTTTTACTTATTAATTAACCCAGAGTATGTATTAATACCGGGGGGGAGAGGCAGGGGGGGAGAACAGCTGTGCATCTCTCTCTGTCAGTGTTATAGAGGGCGAACAATTTATGAGTTTACCCTGTATAAGCTTTATACAGGGTATAAAGACAGGAACACTTCTGTAAGTGTTAAAGACAGGAACACTTCTGTAAGTTGCTTTCAGTTAAGTCTGCAGCTTTGGGGATGTGGTCCAGACCTGGGTCTGGGTTTGCAGCAGGCTAGCGGGTCTGGCTCAAACCAGGCAGGGTGCTGGAGTCCTAAGCTGCCAGGGCAAGAAAGCAGGGACAGTAGTAGTCTTGGCACATCAGTTGGCAGCCCCAAGGGGGTTTCTGTGATCCAACCCATCACAGTGTCATGCACAAATTTTATAAGCATACTCTCCACTCCATTATCTGAGTCATTAATAAAGTATTGAATAGTACCTGACCCAGGACAGATCCCTGCAGGACCCTATTAGATTGGTTCGCTGTCAAACTGGTAGGGCCTTTCATAACTACTCTTTGAGAACAAAAACTGGACACAATCTTTCAACCAGTTTTGCACCCAACTTATCGTAATTTCATATTTCCCTAATTTGTTTATGAGACTGTCACATGGGACTGTATCAAAAGTCTTACTAAAGTCCAAACATATCGCATCTGTTGCTTCGCCCCTATCCACTAGACCCATTATCTTTCCAAAGAAGGAAATTAGGTTGGTTTGGCATAATTTGTTCTGGACCCCTGCATTCTGTTACCTACCTACAATAAATATCTGCTGAGATGCACTAGTCCCCAAAGAGTGTACAAGTCTCTACCAGAAGGCTCTCTCAGTTGGACTTGCTGGGCACAGCTCACAATGTAGAGCAGAAGTGCTGGAGCCCAGACACTCAGTCTAGGAGGCAGTGAGGCTGCATGGCCTACCCTGAAGAAAAGAGTGGGACTCCTTAGGGATCTGCCACACTAAAGGGGGGCTTTCCAAGAGACTGTTTAAAAGCTGTGGTGTAGCTGTGGATCCATGACAGAACCTACCTACCAGTTCTCTGAGTTTGCTGAAGTCTGATTTTGAAAGTCCATACATTAAATGAATAAAAATGGAATTCATTCCAAGTCAGATACAAACATCTCGGCTTCATAATGGGTTGCGGGTGGCTGTTGTCTAATGGTCAGAGCAGTGGTCTGGAAATCAGGCTTTCTGGGTTCTCTTCCCAGTTCTGGAAGGCAGTGTGTCTAACGAGTACAGAAAAAGGGCAGGGAGCCAGGACTCCTGGGTCCTATTCACAGCCTTGCATGATCCTGCCCAAGTCATTTAAGTACTCTTTGCCTCGCCTGTAACATATGATACAGAAAACCTGCTGCAGAGCCAGAACAAATAGTCGGTGTCCTGCCACCCAGCCCACTCTGCTCTAAATGCTAGATAGCACTCCTTTCCAGAGCTGCAAACAGAAACAAAATGAGGTTTGCCTTTCCTTTCTCAATGGGCTGTGTTGGAATTATTAATATTGCTATGGGAAACCACCAAACACTAACTTAACCATAAATTCCTTTATTAAATCCCAAGGCCAAATTATATTTATACAGTTGATCTAAACGTGCCTAAAAAGTCGAACTAGTAAAGCAATTTACTGCATCCAAACAGTAACAAAACATTTATGAACTTTTGATCGAGATACTTATAAATGGGCTAAGCCTGGGGGGTTCCAACATGGTTAGGCAGGTATTAGCAATGAACCCTTTAAAAGTTTACTTTTTATACCCTTTATCAAATAAGTGATGTCATTGCCAATTACCGACTTCAGCTAAAAATCAACTTGAGACTATTCACCCTTATTCCAAGTCTTTATTCAGATAAGATTTACAGCCTCCTTTCTTTGCAAGGCCTTTTCTTTCTTATCTTCTCTCCCCACCTCCTCCCTTGCTTACTAGCAGAACAGTGGGAAGGTTTGGGCTTGTTTCTTTTAAGACAGTTTTTCTTTGTCTTGTTACTGCAGCTCTTTATTTAATTAGTTAGTTTTAAAACCATACAACCTTCCCACACTACAAGTAATACGAAGTATTTTCATGGCCTTCTTTTACTTGCTGATTGGGGCCTTCTTTACAACACACACACACACCCTTAACCAAACTTATGCTAACTTTAATTCTTTATTCTTGCACTTATCCTACAGGCTGGAAAGCAATGCTTGGTCTGTGGCTGGTTTGGAAACAAAACAGATTTCAGTTCACGTGCGTACACAAACAACAGCAACAGGAAGGTTTGACTCACAGACCTGCTGTTTTCGGGACATGATCTTTTTCACCATGATCGATCGCTTCACCACTGGAGCTGGAAGCTGCATAAATAGGATAAAAGAGACAAGACTTGTTATTTGTTTCTTGCACTGTAGCAGAGCCTAGGACCCCATTGCGCTACGTGACATACACAGAACTAAAAAAATGGCCCCTGCTTCACAAAGCTTCCAGTCCAAGCATAAGACAAAAGAGACAGATGTGCTCAAGGAAAGAAAGGTCAGACTGGAACACAATCATCTTTGACGACCCACAGCTGTAGCTCATTGAGCTAGCTTTAGCATTTTATTTTACTTAACAGTAACACAAGGAACCTACAGGCCTGTATCCTGTAAGACATTAGCTTACCCAGTTACCATAATAAGGCTTTGAGGCCCATGAACTGTGTTATAGATAAATGCCCGACAGTGACCCTGAGGTTTGGGGGACTGGGAATAGTGTGCTTAAAGCAGAGAGTTTGTACAACGTAATACCAGGTAACCACAGGAACACTGAACTGATACTAGATTTGGATATTTTAGGATAAAATGTTGGCAAATGCTTAACTGCAAACTGGCCTTGGCAACGAATTGATGTATATGACAATTAGTTGAAACCATTACTATACTAATCTATAGGATAAGGACACCCCAACATAATTAGGGTGAGGAAGTTAGATATGGACAAGGGAGTCTGGGCATTTGTGTGAATATTCATGACAGCCCCCAGTCTCTGTAACAGGCCAGACCGTCATGTAACAGGGGAACTGGACCATCGGACTTCTTTGGCATGCGAGAGACAGAGCAGGACCGTTGTCTCTTACCGCCAACTTCCCAAGGAAGGGTGAGAGTATATATGCAAGGAATGGTACAAAAGATAAAGTCGAGATGGTCCTTCTACCTCTCCTGAGGGTCCAGGTGGCAGAAGCTCTTAAGCAGCTTTCCTGGTAATCAGCCTGTGACCCAGGGACTCCGTGATGTCTACTGGCAGAGGGCACGGGGCAGAGGGGTATAGGCTTTTTACAGGGATCTCCTGGGTCAGATGGCTGCATAGTAGTTCACACCAAAGGGTGGCATATGAGGTAGCCCACTGGCCATCATATTCATTACAAAATGTATGAACAGATATTGAAGAAGTTATTTATCTACACTGAAAATGATGCTATGAAGGTTTTGGAGTTAAGGCAGGTCACCAGAAGGTGACATACCCTGGAAATGTTCCTTTCAGGTAGGAGATAACAAATACCTATCTCCCTGTCTAGCCATTTGTATACTGTTTGCCTATTTGCATACTGAGCCAAGTACATACTGAAAGATTGTGAAATCTACAAGAGAGGAAATCTCCTCTCCACAGTGTAACAGAGACCAGGGGGGTGTCCTGTTTACAAATAAAGACAAAGGATTGTTCTGGGATATCTTAGGGTGAAAAGGAACACACTGAATCTTTCATCTAGCACAGGGGTTCTCAACCTTTTTCTTTCTGAGGCCCCGCCAACATGCTAAAAAAAATTCCACAGCCCACCTGTGCCAACTACTGTTTTTCTGCATATCCAGTAGATTAAAAGCCAGGGTTGGCGTTAGGGGGTAGCAAGCAGGGCAATTGCCCAGGGCCCCACACCACAGGGGCCCTGTGAAGTTAAGTTGTTCTGGCTTCGGCTTCAAGCCCCCGGCGGGGCTCGGGCTTCAGCTTTTTGTCCTGGGCACCAGCAAGTCTAACGCCGGCCCTGATCTCTGGTTTATTTTGGCAGACCCCCTGAAACCTGGCTGAGAACCACTGATCGAGCAGGCAGACTGACAGCATGCTGTTTCATGAAAGGAGGGTCACAGCCAGCCTGGCTGAAAAGCTCTGCAAGGATTTTGGGTGAGCAGTACTCTACCAGACATGACAGTATCTTGTTAATTAAGTCTAGGTCTGGAATGTGTGTTATGATTTTATTTTATATGTCACCATTTGTTTCCAATACTTGTACTTGCTACTATGGTTTGTTAAATAAATTTATACTTGATTTCACTATAAGCATATCTCAGTGCTGTGTATTAAGCAGAGCGGTGATCCTCAGATGGAACTGGTAAGCTGGGCTGTACTGCTTCTTTGAAAGCAGCAAATCTGTGAATACTGCGAGTGTCCAGGGGAGCAGGAGCTGGTGACTCCAGGGAGACACTCAGAGGGCTTGAGTGTGCCAATTGCTAGCTTGTAGAGTAACAGCAGGGCCTGCGAGGCCCAGAGGGGAGGGCTTGTGTTGCCCATGGCTGGTGAAGTTGGGGAGGCTTGGAAACAGGTAAAGAAAAAGGTTATGGTTTGTTGTTTTCCATTGATTTATTTTGGGTAAGGGAAATAGAACATAAAGGACAGGATGAGTAAGCCAGAAACATGCCAAACATACCAAATCACAGTTGGAAAAACTGTGCACAGATCATAGCCTGGAGGCTACAGGGAAAATAGTAGAGGGGATACAAATCTCTATTCATGCAATATGATAAGCACCATGGAGAACTGATTCATCCATCAAAATTACCTGAAGTTGAGTGGGAGGTGCAGGCTTAGGAAACCAGCCTGGCACAGGTCCCAGAGGGGCAGCCCTCCAGTTAGAACTGGCCAAGAGGGAGATCATAAACGGGAAGCAGCAGAGAAAGCCAAAAAGCGGAAAGCAGAGGAGTGAAAGCAGGTCACAGAAGTTAAAGGAAGGGAGAAGGAAAGGCACAACAAGCTTAAAAAGCTGGAATTACACAAACAGAACTCTCAGCCCACAAGTAATCCTCCTTGGGATCACCCAGCTGGGTGAAACTGCCTGAGTTACAGTCCATTGAAGAATATGACCACCTTTGAAAGGATAGGCAGGATGCACAAAATCCCTGCTGAACAGACTTCGCCATCTTACCTCCCAAATTGACTGGCAAAGCCTTATAAATATGTAATCCAGTCATTCTCAACCGGCAGCGAGTGGGCTGCTCGCGGCCCAATGAGCACACAGCTGCAGCCCATGTGACATCCTGAGGCCATACAGGGAGTATATAGTATGGACGTGGCCCACATAACACATTGAAAGATGCATATGTGGCTCACAGTGGCAAATAGGTTGAGAACAACTGGTTTAATTATATGAATGTAAATAATGCTATGTTGTATGATTGGTTTAAGGGGTCGGCGTTAGAAAGGTTTCAAATTACCCCATCGATATATCACCTAAAGTGTAGAAATCGAACAACTGGATAACAGGAAATATGGTGAAATGGAGAAAATGGATAAAAATGATCACCGGTTGGTAGATCTATTTGCTCAGGCGCAGTTCTTTGGTGTCTGCTCTAATGAAGTGAGGGCAGAGGTGTGGGAAATTTCCCCAGCAACTGTGGAAGAGGCAGCCAGTGCTGCTGACTTATACCTGCAAGCGAGACCATTCCTAGGGCACAAGTCCCAAAAGGAAGGGCAAAAGCCTGGGGTAAAAGGGAGACCCTGGTTTGTTCCTAGGGAAAAGGAAGAAGGGGAGGGGAATAAGCACACGCAAGTCCAGTACAGGACCCCTTCTGGTAACCCTAATGATCAGATCCCAGCCTGAGGGAACAGCCCAAAGTATTTTCTCTTATGTGGGTCCCTAGAACACACACACAAACAATGGGGAGTCCAAATACAATGCCTGATCTATCCAAGTTAATGCAGCTACCCTCAGTTCAGAGCCTTCAGTGATGCCAAAGGGGGTTCTAGTTAAATTTTGTGCAGTCTGACCTCCTGCCTGGAGGTAGATAGAGTGTATTAGGGAGGCCAAGGTAAATGGTCAAATGTGCCGGGGAGGAGAGACATTTGGGGTGGAGAGACATAATCACATACCTCCTCTACTCAGGAGGTATGTCATTAAGGAGGTGGATATGCTCCCGGTAAAGAGGTAAAACTCCTGGCCTTGGGGCAGTTTAGAACCAGGGTGTCTTTAGCTCCCATTGAATTAGAGTGGGAAGGCTTAAGGGGTATTTTGAATGTAGGAGTTTTTAAGAATTTACTGGCTGATGTATTGGTGGGAAATGACAGAATATCATTGGCCAAGGTTATTAGTATTGTGTCCCAAAGGTCCCAGAGGTAAATGCTGGAGGGGGAGGGGAGCACGGTGTGTGTGTGTGCGTGAGAGGCAACCTAACCAGCAGAACACAGCAGTGTGTCTAAAGGGGAGGGAAATGAGGAGTCGTCCCCTCCCCTTGCCTGAGGCAGCTCTCAGTACAAGCAAGAGCCAAATGGAGTTTGCTGCAGAACCAACAGCAGACATCTCCTGGGGGAGCACAAGGGAGGCCATCCTCAGTAATGACCCAGATAGAGAGCACAGCGGGAGGCCTTCAGAAGAGGGAAGGATTTAAAGGGAAGCCTCGGTTGGGGAAAACAGAAGTCCCAGGGGGCCCTACAAATAATCATTCCCACAAAGCATTGTTTGGAGTTAAAGCTCTTAGCCCAAAACTGCCCTTTCGCTGGTCACTTAGGAATGGAGAAGACATATGAAAGGCTAAAGAAAAATTTCTATTGGCCCCATATTCAAAATGAAGTAGAGGAATACTGCAAGCCTTGTGACTTATGTCTCTGCCAGGCTCCTTTGCATCCTTTACTGGCAAATGAAGCAGCATTTTTCAGGCTTGCTATGAACATCATAAGGCCTGTACCCAGACCAACTCAGAGGGGGGAAATGTATATTATTGGTGGTGGATTTTGTCACCAGGTATCCAGAAGCAGTTGCTCTGTCAAATGTGGAAGCTGAAACAGTTGCTAAGGTACAGTTCTCCATATTCAGCAGGTGGGCTTTCCAAAAGAGGTCTCATCAAATAGTGGATCAGATTCCACGTCCCAGCTATTTGGAGATTTATGAAGAATGTGTGGGGAAAAATACCACCCAGAAACAAATGGATTAATTGACAGGTTCAACTGGATCCTAAAATCCATGCTAGGAATGTAAGTAAACAGGGATGTAGTGTTACTCTATCTGTTTGCGTATCAGGAGGTGCCCCCAGAGTCCATGGGGCTTGCCCATTTGACCTCCTGTATAGAAGAATGGTCAGAGGTCCTCTGGATCTCATTAGAGACTCCTAGGAGGGTAGCACTGAAGCAGAGGGGGAACCGGTGACTGAATATGTGCAGGGGGTCGGGGAGGATTTAAAATCCATGATGGGGATAGTGCAGCAAAGCCTCACTTTTTAAAAGCCAGGTTGCTCAGAAAGAATGATCTGATCACAATACCTGTGATCAATCATTTCATGTGGGGGATTTAATACTGGTGCTAGACCCTGTAAATAAAGTACAAAATGCAAAACTCATGGGAGGGGTCTTTTGAGGTAGTAGAAAGGGATTAATGATGTTACCTACAATGTCCAAAGGCCCAACAGAAAGGTAGCAGCTCAAACGGCATATAAACAGGTTAAAAGTGTATCACGATCATACAAACCACTTGGGAATTGTGCTGAAGAAATTCAGAGATACAGGTCTCACAATTACAGCATCAAAGTGTAAGACGGGGCAGTCAAAGTCCCTTATCTAGGTCACTGGATTGGAGGGGGCCAGATCCCTTAAAAGTGGAATCCATTGTTAACTGGCCTGTGCCCTGAACCAAAAAGCAAGTTCAGTCTTTTATAGGCTTAGCAAATTATTATCTCAGGTTTGTGGAGGGTTTCAGAGACCTTGTGTATGCAATTATAGACCTCTGCAAGAAGACCCAGCCTCACACGGTGGTTTGGATTTCTGCCTGTCAGGAGGATTTTAATAAAAGTGAAAAGAGTTCTGTCAAAGAAGCTAGTCTAAACTTTAACAAAATGTTTGAACTCTGCACAGAAGCATCCAATACAGGCCTGGGGGCTATATTGATGCAAGTGAGCAAAGGCAATAAGAAGCATCCTACTGCTTTCTTAAGTAAAAAACTGACCCCCACACTGGACATTTCACTGTCCTAGAAAGAGAAAGTTGTGCAATTGTGTGGGTGGTCGGGGAGTTACGGCCATACCTGCTTAACAGAAAGTTCAGGGTACTAACAGGCCACTCTCCATTGGTATGGCTTCACAGAACAAAAGATACCAACTCCAGACTTCTATGCTGGACTACAGCACTTCAAAATTATGATATGGAAATAGTACATATTCAGGGCAAGGAAAGTGTAGTGGTGGATGCACTGTGCAGGCAAGAGGGTTCTGCGCAGAGAGATGTGGATTAGCCAGTGGCTGACCCTACTGCACCAATGTGTGTGTGTGTGTGTGTGTGTGTGTGGGGGGGGGGGGGGGGGGGGGGGGGGGGGGGGGNAGAGATTACAGGGGGGTGCATAAGGTTTTACAGTGATCCCCTGAGTCAGATATCTGCATAATAGTTCACTGAAGGATGGCATGTGAGGTCTCTACTGACAGCCAGTAGTCCACTGTCATCATAATTAGTGTCAAATAATATTTAAGGAGTTATGTATCTATACTATAAATTATGCTTTTTAGGTCTTGGAGTTAAGGCAGGTCACCAGTAGGTGACATACCTCAGAAATGCTCCTATGTCCCTGTCTGGCTATCTGTGTATTGTATGCCTCATACTGTATGCCTGTTTGCATACTGAGCCAAGTGCAAATTGAAAAACCATGAAATCTACAAGAGAGGAAAACTAAAGGATAAAACAAACAGCAGGGGGATGTCTTGTTTATGAATAAAGACAAAGGATTGTCATGGGATATCTTAGAGTGCAAAGGAACACACTGCATCCTTCATCTAGCAGGCAGACCGACAGCGTGCTGTCTCATGAGAGGAGGGTCACGGCCAGCTTGGCTGAAAAGCTCTGCAAGGATTTTGGGTGAGTAGTACTCTACCAGACATGAGAGTATCTTATTAATTAAGTCTAGGCTCTAGAATGTGTGTTACGATTTTATATGTAGCCATCCATTTCCAATACTTCTACTTGCCACTACTTGAATCAGTATGCTTTGTTAAATAAATATACTTGATTTCACTATAAACATATCTAAGTGCTGTGTGATAAGTGGAGCGCTGATCAGAGGTGAACTGGGGCGTTCTGTTCCTCTGGAAGCAGCAAGTTTGCGAATACTGTGAATGTCCAGGGAAGCAGGAGCTGGACACTCCAGGGAGACAGAGGGCTCGAGCATGCTATCGCTAGCCTGCAGATGAATAGCTGGGCCTGGGAGGGCTTGTGTTGCTCAAAGCCAGTGGAGTTGGGGAGCTGACCCACAGCAGGGACAGACAAGGCTTTGTCAGGTAATGAGATGCCTCACAACCTTGGGTACCCCCAGAAAGCATCACCTTCTCCCCTCACCCACTCTGCAGGGCTAGGGAGCTCACGAGTGCCATTTTGCACTAGGCTTAGATTCTCCCTTTAAGGGGCCATCCCTCTCCAGGCCTGACAGGCCTAAAAGGTGGGCCAGGTTGGGCCTGACTATGCCCAGAGGAATTATTTAATATTATTTAATATGCAAACCTGCCCCACTACATACCCCACCCCCCTCAGGATCCCAACTCCCACACCGTCCAATCCCAACTCCTCCACTCCCTGCAAAAAGATATCCGCGTTGCTGTGTTTTGCTCCAGCATGATGTTGTATACTAAAAGTATAGTGTTGGGAGAGCTAACTACCACCCCATACGGTGCAGGTTCATTTCTTTCATCATGGTTAGAGGGAGGCATGGGCCGTAATGAGCGAAAAGGGTTACCCAGAAAATAATTCCTAAGAGATTCTATGCCCACTTCACTGCATGTGCCTCCTTTTCAATCATGGAATAGGCCTTCTCCCTGTGGAAGAGCTTCCTACTTGGGTATAGAAGTAGGTGCGCCTCACCATTCACCCCTTCTAACAGCACAGCACCCAGGCCTACTTCTCTAAAATCAACCCGTTTGAAAAATCTGGATGGAAGAGGACTGGTTCCTGGCACAGCCACGTTAAAGGCATTCTCACAATTGCTGTTCCAGCAGACCCTCTTTGGATTACTTTTATTAGGTCCGTCAGAGGGGACGCAACGGTGGCGACACAAGGGACAAATTGCCTGCAATACCCAACTAGTCCAAGGAAGTCTCTTACCTGGCTTCTTTGTTCAAGGAAGTGGGTAGGCCAACACTGCCTGCACTTTGCTACCTAGCCTCATCCCACATTATTACCCAGGTAAGTAACAGTTTGATTTGCCAATTTGCATTTGGCCAGATTGACTGTTAGACCTACTTCAGACAAGGACTGGAGGATGGCTTGTACTTGTTGCAGGCAGGCCCAGTTAGTGCTATATATAACAATGTTGTCCAAATATGCAGCATCATACTGCTGATGAGGCCTGAGCATCTTGTCCATTAAATGCTGAAACATTATTACCGCTTTGTCTAAACCAAAGGTCATTGTCTAGAAGTGGAAGAGCCCAAAGGGAGCCAGTCAAGAAGGCTGTTTTTTCTTGAAGTTTGGGAGAGAAAGGGGATTTGCCAATACCCTTTTTTAAAGATCTATGGTACTGATAATAGCTGACGGAGCCTAAATGTTCCAGTAGCTCCCGGACTGTCTCCCACATCTTCTGGAGTGTGGGGTCTCTATCCTGCTGTCTTGGGACCATCTTGATGAGATGGTGTATCAGCTGGGGCTAGCCAGGTGCAGGAGAGAATACACCGGGAAAGGCCTCAGCGATAGTAAAACCTGAGCTCTTTGTTCAGGTAGTTCAGCATCTCTCTGCACGTGTGCTGGCTCTGGGTGAATGGATGCCTGAAGTCCCAGTTCAGCTTCTGGTGGGTAAGGAGTAGTCAATATCCCTTCCCTGGTTTTCCAAGGCTTCGGCAGGTTCAAATTGTAGACCCTGGTTTCTTTCCACCTCCCAAGCAGGTGGACCTCAGTCTACAGGGCCAAGCTGATGACCCACTTCAAAAGGCTCTTGTCATCTGGCTAGTCACTTGGATTCCGTGCTGGGGAGTAGTAACTACACTATCACTGGGTTGGAAGATCTATAGGCATGCACCCGTTCTTGTGCTTGCTGGGCCCCCAACAGGTTTTAGTGAGTAAATGTCATTGGAGGAGCTTCCTGAACTGGAGAACATCCTGGGCCACATTGGATGCTCTCAGTTCCTGCTCCTCCCAGCTCTCATACAGGAGATCTATGATCCCTTGAGGTTGTTGCTAAATAACAGTTTGAAGGGAGAGAACCCGGTGGAAGCTTGCAGCATCTCCCTTATGGTGGACCAAAGGGGAGGAAGTAGCTGGTCCTCAATGCTTGGGATCAAAGGATACAAATCTTTCAGCACTGCCTTCAGGGTTTTGTTGAATCTCTCAACTAATCTGTCCATTTGTGGATGACAGACGGAGGTCTTTACTCCTGCATTAACTCCCTTCAAGGAGGTCCTCTGGTTCTCCTAACCTGGCTAGTCTTGCCATTCCAGGACCAGTTCCAGGTGCTGGGACAGCATTCACAGTCTCCGGTTTTCCTAGCTCTTAGATCTGTGGTTCTCAAATTTTTGTATTGGTGACCCCGTCACAAGCAAGCCACTATTATAAATGCTAGAGATAAAATGGGGCTTGGGGGTGGAGGCTGACACCTCGCGACCCCCTTAGGGGTCATGACCCCCAGTTTGAGAACCCCAGTTCTAGGTTGACATCCTAATGCGTTTAATTAGAGCAGAATGTGAAAGCAACAGGGACCTGCATCTTGCAGTGGCTATTTTTTGCCTTTGACTGGACCAATTATGCTTTCTGGATACTCACGTGACATAAACCTTCTGCCAGGTTATGCCCCCAAAGTTCATGAGCAGTTTGTGCAAGGAAATCATGCTGTGGCTCAGTCTAAAAATAAATTCAGCAGAGTCTGGACAGACATAGCACTTGAACAAACAGTAAACAGTGATAGTAAAGTAAAAGGGGTTATTGGTGAATTTCACTTTGAAACCAGAAACCTTGGTCAGATCATTCATCACTGCTCGGGAGTGCTCAGTTGTCACAACTGTCATGAAGGTAAAGTTCTTTGGACACAAACCATATCTGAGATTTCTCTCAGCACTTGTTAACAACTCCATGCTCCAAATATTTCGATGGATGACCACTATCTCCATTCCACTAAAACAAAATGTACAGGGAGGCATGTAGGAACCATATAGCAACAGTGTGGCCTAGTGGCAAGAACAATGCCACAGCCCCCCAGATCACATCACAATCACAGCTCTTCCAACTTATTCCTCCACCATTCAATACACCTGCACCCAACGCAGTTAATGAAGTTGGAGTGCATGCAGATAGTTCCTAATGGCTATTGCCAGTGCCATTGAAATAGTTTTACCAAGGGGCATGATGGATTTTCCATTACTTGAAGTCTAACTCAAGACAAGCTGTCTTTTTAAAAGAAGCTCAAACAGAAGTAATGGGTTTGATGCAACGATGAGTGAGGCTCTCTGGTATGCAGGTGAGCCTAGCTGATCAGAATGGGCCCTGCTGGGCGATGGGCTTAAAATTTTTGCCTCTGCCTATCCACAGCCCAAGTACAATAAGGGCAGTGCCCACCCTCCCCAACTCTTCTCTAGTGAACAAGAGTTCAGCATCTGCAGCCCGTTCAATTCTCTGTCAAGGCTGCCAACGAGTAAGTCAGTTAAGCAATATAGGTATTTGTGGTGTTGGACTAAGAAACCCAATTCACTCAGACAGGCCACTGAGTGGCTTTTAGATGGGAGAAGCTTCTAGTTAGTCCTGACTATTATACATGGTTTCTAAAGTACCAACAATTAAACCCACATCCAGGTGCATTATTGATGAAGCTGCAATAGCATGCAGAGAGCTTACACTCTAGACCAGGGGTGGCCAACCTGTGGCTCCGGAGCCACATGCAGCTCTTCAGAAGTTAATATGCGGCTCCTTGTATAGGCACCGACTCTGGGGCTGGAGCTACAGGCGCCAACTTTCCAATGTGCCGGGGGGTGCTCACTGCTCAACCCCTGGCTCTGCCACAGGCCATGCCCCCACTCCACCCCTTCCCACCCCCTCCCCTAAGCCCTTGCTGCTCCTCCCCCTCCCCCTCCGAGCCTCCTGCATGCCATGCAACAGCTGATCAGGAGGTGCGGGGATGGAGGGGGAGGCACTGATTGGCGGGGCTGCCGGTGGGCAAGAGGTGCTGGGAGCAGGGAGCTGATGGGGGGCTGCTAACGTATTACTGTGGCTCTTTGGCAATGTACATTGGTAAATTCTGGCTCCTTCTGAGGCTCAGGTTGGCCATCCCTGCTCTAGACAGCCTTCATACTGCCAAGCACTGCACTTTTTGCGCATCTGCCCAATCCACTCTCTCTTTTTTTTTTAAAGGGACGCTGCAGCTAAATCCCTTTTCCTCGGATGGATGAGGATATGTCTTGTCCTTTGCACATAGAGCAAGTTTGCAGCTCTTTGCCTTGCAATAATAAGGAGCAGATTCACCACTGTACAAACAAACCACTTCAGTAAGACACCTGTCCCACAGAGCTTACAATCCAAACAAGCAAGCAACAGACCAGACTGGAAAGTGCCTTGGATGAGCAGATAATATCAGAGCACCAAAGGACTTCTCAGTCTAGAAGCATCCCCCACGCAGGGCACAATTCAGGATGACCTTTAAGGTTGACAGCCTGTTGAGTTCTCCAGGATGGGAAATCGAGCTTTTCGGGGCTGGTATAACCTACTCTAAACTCTCCCACAGCTGGATTTGGGAACATTTAGTACTAACAGGGATGCATTATTACTCACTGGGCTCCCCACCATCTTCTTCTCCACCAAAGGTTTCCTCTGGGAACCACGCCTGGTAGGAGACCCTGCGATCCTCTCGGACCTGCGCCTTGGAGGAGGGGAGACAGCATCTAAAAGTGAGGGAGAGAGAAAAATTTTGAAAACTGGTTGTTCCCACTGCATGGGGAAGCCCCTTCATCCAAACTACCAATGTGGGGACATTTAACTGCTTCTCAGTACTTTCCTATCTCCTGGTGTTTGCCTTCTTATAGGCATAAGATGTTAGGAAGCTGTGAAATACCCTCCAGTCCTGCATCCTACCCCAAGGAGTTCTCTAACCTGAGGGAGACAGTCCCATGCACCTTGCTCCTCCAGTGGAACCCCCCCTCCCCACATCCTAATTCTCCAGGAACCCCCCTCCCAGCCCTTAGGAAACATGCCCTCAGGAAACATGCCCTCAAATCCTGGGAGCAACACTTCCTCCTCAGACCCTGCTCCCCAAGCCCGTCAGCACTCCCATGGAGAGGAATCCCATGCACCGCTACAGGCTGGGGACCCGACTGGCTAATCAGCAGTTCTGCAGAAAAGGGCTTGGGGATTACATTGTATGAGTCAGCAGTGTGCCCTTGTTGCCAGGAAGGCTAATGGCATATTAGGCTGCATTAGTAGGAGCACTGTCAGCAGATCGAGGGAAGTGATTATTCCTCTCTATTTGGCACTGGTGAGGCCACATCTGGAGTATTGCGTCCAGTTTTGGGCCCCCCACTACAGAAAGGATGCGGACAAATTGGAGAGAGTCCAACAAAGGGCAACGAAAATGATCAGGGGTCTGGGGCACATGACTTACGAGGAGAGGCTGAGGGAACTGGGCTTGTTTAGTCTGCAGAAGAGTGAGGGGGGATTTGATAGCAGCCTTCAACTATCTGAAGGGGGGTTCCAAAGGGGATGGAGCTCGGCTGTTTTCAGTGGTGGCAGATGACAGAACAAGGAGCAATGGTCCCAAGTTGCAGTGGGGGAGGCCTAGCTTGAATATTGGGAAACACTATTTCACTAGGAGGGTGGTGAAGCACTGGAATGGGTTACCTAGGGAAGTGGTGGAAGCTCCTTCCTTAGAGGTTTTAAGGTCAGACTTGACAAAGCCCTGGCTGGGATCATTTAGTTGGGAATTGGTCCTGCTTTGAGCAGGGGGTTGGACTAGATGACCTCCTGAGGTCCCTTCCAACCCTGAGATTCTATGATTCTTCCTTGTATCCTGCTCCTCCTGGAATCCCCCTAAGATAAATTACTGCCCCGCCCCCACCTGAGGGAAATATCCAGTACCAGTGCCCCCCAGAGCCCCCACCCCCAGCGCACCCCCGCGTGCCCAGTGCCCCCAAAGACACCCCCCCCAGCGTGCCCAGTGTCCCCCACAGATCCCGCCCCCCGCGTGTCCAGTGCCCCGCAGAGACCCCGCCCCGCTGGGGACCCGCCCACAGCACAGACCCCCACCCCAGCACCCCACGGACAACCCGGGGCCGCACTCACCGCCCCGGGCTCTGCTCCCCGCTGGGGCCGCGCCCGCAGACCGGGGCCGCCTCTGGCCCCCGCCCGCCATCCGTGGGCCTGTCCGCTCCGCGCCAAGCGGGATGGAACCCGCCACCAAGCCCCGTTCGAATCACCCGCCGCTACAATGGAAGTGACGCGGCAGCTACTTCTCGCGAGGCTTCGAACCGGATCTTTCCCTGAGAGCGCCGGGTTGCGGGGACTTGTTCAGATCAAACGTCATCAAACTGCATCCTACCCGGAAGAGACGTGGCAACAGCGGACTCAGCCTCAATAGGAGCCTGTGAGTGTCAGGGGGACCCTATGGAGGGGCAAAGCGGGGCTGGGAGCCAGGACTCCTGGGTTCTATCCCTGGCACTGGGGAGGGGAGTGGGGTCTAGTGGTTAGAGCCCTGGGGGCTGGGAGCCAGGACTCTTGGGTTCTATTCCTGGCACTGGGGAGAGGAGTGGTGTCTAGTGGTTGTAGGGGGGACGGGACAGGACTGGGAGCCAGGACTCCTGGGTTCCTCCCTGGAGCCAAGAGGGGAGTGGGGTCTAGTGAATTAGAACAGAGGGGGATTGGGAGCCAGGACTCCTGGGTTCTGTCTCAGTGCTGGGAGGGGAGTGGGGTTGATCTGGGCTTTGATTTTGCTCAGTACGCTTTCTCTCCTGCTGTATTATCAGTGAAGCACCATGGGGCTGTGTAAATGCCCCAAAAGGAAAGTCACCAACCTTTTCTGTTTTGAGCACCGGGTGAATGTCTGTGAGAGCTGCCTCGTCGCAAACCATTCCAAGGTAACTGGACTCCAGCCCCAGTCTGGCTGCTGAGCAATGGCATCTCAGGGGAATGGGAGTCTCTAGGGCATCAGTTCTAATCTGGCCCCAGGGAAGGGGGACTGGCTGGCTCAGGGGGGTGGGGAATGGGATATGGGGCTTTCCCCTCTTGGACACTGGTTCATATTTGATCCAGGGTTGTAAGCAATTGAAAGTCTCTTTGCTCAACTACCCCTTCCCTGCCCCCAACCTCAGTTCTTGGTTATCAGTCTTCCCCTATCCTGTGTCATGACTCCTGGAACGGTGCATCCTGTTAATATCCAGCAATGGACACCTTCCTCATATTTCCTCTTATCCTTACACAATTCTGTCCAGGGGCTCGCTAGCATGGACCTCATTGGACGTTTCTATCTACAAATGCTAGGGATGTGATGAATTCTCGGTCCGTTGCAGTCTTTAAGTCATAAGTGGACATCTTTCTACAAGAGATACTCCAGCTCAGACACAGGTTATGGGCTTGATGCAGGAATCACTGGAGATTCTGTGTTTTGTACTAGGCAGGAGTTCAGACTTGACTAATGTAATAGTCCCCTTAGGCCTTAAAATGTAAAGTCTTTTCTTGTGCTGCCCCTTCAGTTGCAACCCTACCTACCATACCATGCCATGGGCTTTCTCTCACTAACTTCCTGTATCTTCCAGTGCATTGTTCAGTCCTATCTCCAGTGGCTTCAGGACAGTGATTACAACCCCAACTGTCGTCTTTGCAACACCCTCCTGTCCACCAAAGATACTGCCCGGCTTGTGTGTTATGGTGAGGTACTTTTAGCCATGGCTTTGGGGGCATTTCAAGAGCTTTGCTTGGTTTTCTTTTCATGAGCAAGTGACAGACCTGGCTGCCAAAGCCTGATTTTTTTTTTAAAGCAATTTAAAACTTGGGTCAGAAAAGTGATTGCCAAAATGGCACCCTGTTTATTCTGTCTTTGTAGCTTCTTCATCAGACCGGCTATCTCTAGACACAGATTCCCCCACCCCTTTGCCCCACATAAGAACCAGCTGGCCTCTGAGAGTGGGAATAAAGCCCCTACAATTATGAGAACTGAGTGGATGAATACAATGTCTATGGCAGAATGGTCTCCAGCTTACTTTCCAGCAGCCTTGCTGCCCCTGGGGACTAATGGAAGGGGAGATGTTTGTGAAGTAGATCTGACTAGGGGAGTAAACTGATCTAGACCCTTCACTTAAAGACATTCCATGCTCTTCACCTTTGCAGATCTGTTTCACTGGTCATGTCTCAATGAGATGGCAAACCAGCTCCCAAAGAACACGGCCCCAGCTGGCTACCAGTGTCCCAGCTGCAAGGGTCCGATCTTCCCCTCAGCCAACCTGGTCAGTCCGGTGGCCTCAGTGCTGCGAGAGAAACTGTCGACTGTGAACTGGGCTCGGGCCGGGCTTGGGCTGCCACTGGTAAGAGATTACCCATGAGACTCTCCTCTTGTGGTGGGGCTCCTCTCTGGGGGTTTTCAAGATGGGAGCCAGGAGGACAGCCAAGCTGGATGGATACTGCTGTTAATGCACCAGCCGGAGATGGGAAACAGAGTATGGGGCCTTTCCCCTCTTGGGGGATGGGGCAGATGGAACACCAGCTTTGATCTAGCTTCCGGCTTGAGCAGCAACCACTATCTGGGATTGGCTGAGTTGATGGGGCAGAGTTTGCTTTGGTGTCTAAGGTCTGACGCAGTTCTCTTCTGTTCTCCTCAGATTGATGAGGCTGATACCATACAAGAGACAGAGTCGCCTGATACCACAGATTACACTGACTGGTCTAGCTTCTCTGGTGAGTGCTGCTGGGCTATGGGTATAGGAATGGCTCCCCTGATGCCTGCACAGGGCCCATCTAGCCCCGTATCCACCTCCCCAACCCTCACCACACTGGATCAGATCTAGGGGCCCACCCAGTGATGAGCTGCCAAAATCTTAACAACTGGTTCCCTACCGGGTCTTCGGCGGCACTTTGGCGGCAGGTCCTTCACTCGCTCTGGGTCTTCAGCGGCACTTCGACGGTGGGTCCTTCAGTGCCGCCGAAGACCCGGAGCGAGTGAAAGACCCGCCACCGAAGACTCGGAGCGCCGCCCGGTGAGTACAAGCCCCACGTGTTTTTTTACATGGTTTTTTTTTTTTTAGTCATCCCTGCCGGGGCCCCGTTGAAACTGTTCGAATTGGGCCCCTCACTTCCTAAAGCCGGCCCTGCACATCGGGGTTGCAAAATTGTATCGGAGGCCGGGTAGGGAAGGCTGTGCCTCCCAAAACAGCCTGTCCCGTCCCCCCCCATCCGACCCCCACCCATGTCCTGCCCCCGACTGCCCCCCTCAGAACCCGCAACCCAACAACCCCCCTGCTCCTTGTCCCCTGTCCACCCCCTCCCGAGACCCCCCACCCTAACTGCCACCCCCAGGACCCCACCCCCTACCCAACTCGCCCCGCTCCCTGTCCCCTGACTGCCCCGACCCCCCCATCCACCACCACCCCGACAGACCCCCGGAACTCCCACGCCTACCCAACCCCCCCGTCCCCTGACCGCCCCCCCAGAACCTCCGCCCCCTCCAACCGCTCCCTGCTCCTTATCCAACCCCTCCTCCCAGCCCCGGCCCGGCCCCCTTACCATGCTGCTCAGGGCAGCGTGTATGGATGCAGCGCGGCCCGCTGGAGCTCGCAGCCCCACCCCCTTACCATGCCGCTCAAAGCGGCAGGGGCTGCCGAGCTGCCCAGGAGCGGTCCAGAGCGCCAGCAGCGCGGCACGCTGAGGCTCTGCGAGAGGGGGGAAGGCGGGGGAGGGGCCGGGGGAGCCTCCTCAGCCGGGAGCTCAGTCAGGCCGGATGTGGCCCGCGGGCCAGTGTAATGACAGAAAAACCTCCCTCTCACAATTGCCCACCCCTTTAACAACCGGTTCTAAACCGGCTTCTAAATTTAACAACCGGTTCTAAACTGGCTTCTAAATTTAACCACCGGTTCGCGCAAACCAGCTCCAGCTCACCACTGGGCCCACCTAGTCTGCTATCCCCTCCTTCCACATTGGCTGAGAACAATGGGCATGTCTAGCCCAGAGTCCCCACCTTCCTGCTGCCTGGGATGAGACCCAGGGGGCCAATTTCATCTGCTGTCTCTTCTAAGGTGATGGGAGGGGAAGACTGGCTGGCTTTCAGGGATCAAGGAATGGGATATGAGACCTTTCAGTTCTAGGGCATCAGTTCTAGTTGGACCCCTGACACAGAGATCCATGGAGCAAGTGGGTCACAGTTTGCTGTCCCGGCTTTGTAGATGGAAGCCAGCTGTCTTAGCCTGCCCCATTCCACACAGGATTCACTTTGTTCCCTCCTTTCTTGGCAGCAACTGCAGGCCCCAACTCAGAGGAGACCGTCCAGCAAAGTGCCCTGTCAGCCTATTCTTACAGTGCTCCGCCCGGCCTCTCTTCCCCACAGCAGCAGCAGGGCGTGAACAATGGGGACGTGAAGGAGGAGCATTCAGTCATCAACATGGGGAATGCTAGCAATGAAACAATCACCATCAATGCAGGTGAGCAGCGTAGTTGTCCTCCCCTGCGGTGGTGGGGGGATTACGAGTCAGTGGGACACAGCCTCTAAGAAGTGAGGACCCAGTGGCTACCTTCTGAGTGGGGTAGCAGTTGTGTGTGTCATGTCCCTTAGGCTGTTTCCATTCACTCCTGTCTGGATCAGGAGCCCACTTAGAGGTCAAGATAACCCAGGGTCAAAGGATTCTGGGTCAACCACAGCCAACAGGGCTGGGGAAGACCTGGTGTACGGATTGCCTAGCTGTGGCGGAACTGTGGACAATAGGGCTAGGGGGTGCCTGTACGCGCGCCCCCCCCCCCACCCACCACCTTCTCCTTTCCTGGTGCCAGTGGCTCTCTGCTAAGCTCCTACACTCCCCATCTCCCCAGCAGCCTCTACACCACGGAAGGTCTACGACACCCGGGAGGGTGGGGGCGGCAGCAGGGCATCCGGCACCCAAATCGACTGTGATGAGGACAAGTACCGCCGGCGGCCAACGCTCAGTTGGTTCGCGCAGCTTCTGAAGTAAGTGGTCGGTGGTGGGGTGGGAGGAAACCAGTGCACATCCATGATAGGGCCGCAATCTCGGTTGGAGCCTGTAGGTATTACCGTAATACTGCTAATGTGCCCCCGATCTTATTTGCAGTCTCTAGGCGCTACCATAATACTGCTAATGATGCACATGCCCAGATGTGCCCCTGATCTTGCTTTGGGCCTCTGGGCACTGCTACTGTCATGCTAATAACAAGTCCCCCTGGCAGGAATCGCTCTGGGTCCAAGAAGCGGCAGCCAAGATCCCTGATGCAGCGGTTTGTCATCATCCTCCTGATTGGCGGCATCGGCTTCCTAACCCTGATCATCATCATGTCAAAGCTGGGCCGGGCCTCGGCCGACAATGACCCCAACCTGGACCCCATGTTCAACCCCCACATCCGGGTGGGCCAGGAATGAACCGAGCTGGTGGCTCCTCCCTGGGCACCAAGAATGGCCTGCCAAGGCAGGGATGCTGGGGACTGGCAGCTGCAAGTGGGGCTCTGGGGGGAGTACAAGGGGAAGCCCCCAGCCAGGACACTGCTGGGTCAGCTCAGCTGAGAGTCAAAACATGAAACTGATGAGGGGGGTGTGAAGTGACTTTGGCCTCTTTTAAAAATGAGACTCAAATAAATCTCTAGGTGGGGTGGGCAGAGCAGGATTGGGAGGAAAGGGGAGACTTGTGCAGCTACGGATTGGGGCCCCCGAGATGGGCTGGAATGAGCCCTCTGGTCGCGAAGTGCTCCAGCTGAGAATCAGCCACTCTAGCTGTTCAGCTTTGGAATGGGCCAGGCAAGAGGAAAGTGTCTGGTGATTGGGGAGGGCTTGTGCTGCTAGTGCAAGTATGTCCAAGGACTGGGGCAAGTGAGAGAAAGCACAGGAATGGAAGCCTGGACTCCTGGGTTCCGTTGCCAGCCCACAAGGATTTATTGGTCAGAGCAGGGAGATGGGGAGCTAGGATTCCTGAGTTTGTTCCCACTGCTGCTGACCCTGTTGTTCAATCTCAGATGAGTCACTTCCCTGCCCCATGCCTCAGTTTCTCCACTCTGTAACTAGCAATGCTGCTGGTGGTGTGTGTGCAGGGAAATTGGGCATTTCCATTCCTGCCTGCAGAAGAGCTGGGTGGTAGCAGCACTGAAGGGCAAATGTCCCGCACCTTCTTGGAAGTGTGAACTCCTTGGCATTACAGCCCTGCCCCCCGAAACTGGCATCTGGCTCCTTAAACCCTGGGCTTGAATGCCCTTCCCCTAGGAGCCTCTCAACTGTCCATCACTTGGAACTTGCCAACCCAGTCTGTCTCTGTGGGTGAGAACACAGTTGTCTGAATGCAGGTATTTGAAAGGGTTCAGGGCTCTTTTGTTCCCCTTTCCCATTCTCCAATCCTGGGCAGCCTCTGCTTCCTCAGAGGTGCCTTGTAAAACCCATCCCATATTTGATGGACCCATTCCTGTAGCCTCAAAGCACTGCAGAGCTCTCTGATTCTAAGCCCATCTGCTACATTAAGTCACCTTGTGCTTTATTCACCCTTGTCCCCAAAACCCCTTTGCCCCGAGGAGGGAGGTGTAATTATTTTCCTGGTTTCAATTAGATGGGAGACAGCGGAGCTATTTGACACAGCCAGCTGCTGGGACTTTTGGGGGAGGCCTGTTCCAACAGAAACCTCCTTTCCTGCCTGGGGATGGGGCAGGATTGCAGCCCCACCCACAGACCCCACATAAAACTGCCCTTCTGTTTTGCTGGGAATGGGAGTGGTACAGAATCTTCCATCATCCCCCTGCTCCCACACATCCTTTGGGGGTTCAAATGGAATGGACACTGGATCCCAACCCTCTCCCTGCCACACACACACACGTTTTAGTTTTGCAAATGCGGCTCAAACCAAATGACAGTAACCAGCCCCTTGTCGCATCCTCATTTGCCCTCCCCTCCTACTGAGCTATGTTTGGGGGCGGGGGAGGTATAACTTACTTTCACCTATTCTAATTTTTCACATCAGTAACTACCTGGGCCTTAACTTTGCCAGAATTCGATGGGCAAATACTGAGATCCACCCCTCTATGTCCAGCATTATTTGCAGGGATGAGATGTCATTAACCCCCTCCCCCGACATCATCTCCGTTGAGGGGAACCTTCGCTTCCCATCTCAGAATACCAGGGGAAAGGGAAGGAGTTGGCTGGGCCTCTTGGGTGTGATTATTTTACTAACGAGAATGGGGTGGGGTTGGTGTCCCCCTGCGTCCCATGGGGGCGGGGGGGTGTAATTCCAATGTTGGTCCCTCCCATCTCTGTACAGAGCTGTCGCCATGGGTGCTTTGGGCTGTCCCCTACTGGAAAGGGGCGCGTGTGTGTGTGAAGTATTGACCTGTTCTGGAGTTTAGGGAGGGGATGGGACATGCTGGTCAGCACTGGAGTTTAAAGATGGGGGGTGGGAGGGGAAGAGACTTCCTGGCTTGTGGATTTTCAGAGCTCTGGTGGGGATGGGGTTTCATGCTTTGAATACAGTTGCTTTCCTTCTATTTATTGAAATGGTTGATAGACAGTTCTTCGTGCAGGGTGTGAAATGCATGGGGCGGCTGCAGTGACCAAAGAGAGCACACACCACGCCCAAAAACTGACCATTGCCTCCAATCCCACTGCTTTCCTTCGTCCAGCTCTTTGACTGGGCCTTAGTCCAGATCTGCTGTTTTGCAACCTCCCAAGCTCCCACCCTTTTCTGCTAATGGCTCTGCTAGCCCTGGGGTAGGGGAGGTGGCATGACTAAGGACTTAGGCTGGAAGGCAGTAGAGGAAAAATATCACCTTCCTCACAAGCCACTGCCAGTGGAAAGGAGAGCTATGAACATAAGTCCTGTGGGCTTCCACCAGTGGGTGGGGGCTGTTTGTGGTGGGGGATGAAGGGACTGGAATCTGAACCTCTTCCCCTCCCTTGTGTTGGTTCCAGCATGAGCCAGAGGGTTGGATCGGGCCCATGCCCGTTAGCATGATCCTATGGTCAGGGTGTTTGGGTAGGGGTTGTGATGGGCCACTGCTATGGAACGGATGAGCCCTGTAGCCATCAAATGCTCCCACTGAGGGTTGGCCACCTGAGTTGTTGAATGCCCATTGGGCGTGTTTGGGGAAATATCCTGGCTGTAATGACTGCCTTGCTCCCACCTCCCAGGAAGGTGACATGACTAATGAATGACACCGTCTCTAACACTACAGCAATATCCTGTATTGTTATTAAACTTGATTTTGGCTACAGCCTGAGCAGTGTGTTACTGCCCCCTTCCCAAGTCCGACAGATCTGGGGATGAATGCTGCGTGTGCATCTCTCTCCAGGGCTGCTTTGGACAAGGCCAGGCTGGGGCTCAGTACAACTCCTCCCTGTATTCGATAGTCAGGTAGTCCAGGCAGAAGCGGCCCACGAAGAGGGCGAAGTTCATCACTAGAAGGGATAGAGCCAGAGTAGGGTGACCAGATGTCCCGATTTTATAGGGACAGTCCCGATTTTGGGGTCTTTTTCTTATATAGGCTCCTATTACCCCCCCACCTCCATCCCGATTTTTCACATTTGCTGTCTGGTCACCCTAAGCCAGAGCCCTGGTCAAGGGGATGGGAATGGGGTTCACAGCTTCCCTTTGCGACTGGACCAGAGGGGCAGCTAAACAGCTGGAGTCCTCCCCAGAATAACTGAGTGTCCACACATTCACCCTCACGCACACGGGTCCCCCGGCTGTGCCCCTGTGTGTTCTGAGTCATGCTCAGAAACCTCCTGAGCTGGGGAGCCTAAATCCCAGCTGCCATACCCCATGCAAACTGGCTTTGGAAGGTGCTCCCACTGGAGCACTTCTCATCTAGAGTTGAGGACAGAACCCAGTAATCCTGACTCCTGCTCCTCCCCCCAACCACTTAAACTGGTTAGACTCAGCTGCGTTTCCCCTGTTGCCTTTGCTGTGAACACTCATCAGTTCAGGCATCTGGCTGGAGTTACTTACCCAGCGAGGTCAGGGCAAACCCCCTGAGAACCTTGTCATTGGCCTCCAAGGTGTAAAATGTTCCAAGCAAGGCCCAGTAAAAGCTCATCACATGGGATACCTGCAGAGACCAATGCAAATGGTCAGGGAGATGGTCAAGATCCTTCCCTGATCTGTCACTCCCCAGTGCTAACCTGCTAGATCCCACTCCCCTCCTAAATGTCTTACTACTCCTGCCCAGAGATGAGAATAGAACCCAGGAGTCCTAATACTGCCCTCCTCACACCCCTCATACTATAGCCATCCCGCAGTATTCAAATGTATAAGGGGTATAGAAATGGCCAACCTGGATTGAACCTAAGGTCTGACAGTGGCCAGAGCCCGTAGATCCCTGTCCAGTAGGGATGGGTTATCTCCACTTCAGAGATGAGGTGACTTGCCTGAGGTCACAGAGTCTGTGGCAGAGATTGGAGTAGAAAGCAGGTGTCCAAAGTACCTGGCTAGTGCCTTAACCTCTAGGCCAAGCTGAAAGACGCAAGGGGACTCCCCTTACCAGTAGTACTGTGGTGCCATGAAAGCTCATGAGATCAAACTTCTGGGTCACAGTGAAGTGGTAGAGGTCTCCTCCGAAGATACCCATGTGAACCAGCAGCAGCAGGAGGGAGGCACTGGTGAAGATTACTTTGCTGGGGAAAGTGACGGTAACAAAGGGGTCCTTCCAGCTCATACCTCCCCATCCCATGCTAGGTGTAAGGACCAGCTGCTTGGTAACTTTGATGCTGACCATGGTGCTGAGAGGGGGTAATTAGCTCCAGGAGGCAGGCTGGAGGCTGTTTGTAGTGATGGCGTGACCTCACTGCAGGCTAGGAGTGGTTCGGAATCCTTGTATCAGGGTGCTGAGGTCATAAAGAACTAAGAGTTCTAGAAGGGTTTGCAGAACATCCATAGGGGCTAGGAGAAGGGATTGCAGACGGTTGAGTGGAGGGACACTGGGAGAGGGGAAAAGAGGATACAGGATGGGGAATCATTATAAACTCTTACCCCCAATTTGAGATATCACAGCAATAAACAAATTAGATTGTCCCCATGCATGATAGATTATAGATGGATAAATGAGCATGTATGGGAATATTAGATGGCGATGGGATGTATGTATGTCTGGACAGATTAGATGGTATGGGAGGGCACGGACTGGTAGATGGGTTGGATGCATTAGATGGGTGTAGAAAGGGATGGATGGATAGATTAGATGATGAGTGTGCATGGGGATAGATTTGTGGATGGATGCACAGATTAACTAGACTAACAGATTGTAATAATTGATAAATTCTACGGTAACAGTATGATGTCATAAACCAGTTTGAAGGTGTCATGTGGTAAAATAAGGACCAGGATATGTCATAAAATCACGCCTGTGTGCTGACATCATAAATGGTCTGGGAAATGCTGTATAGATGGCTGATTAATTCATATGTGCATGGAATTGAATGATGTCATATGCTAACATGGTGACATCACAGCATGATAGGGCACTGCCACAGGCTCAGGGAACCACGCAGCGCCTGTGATGTCATTGGCTCATTACAAGATATCATTCAGTTGCAATGCCACTTTCAAAATGTCACCTTCTTGTCGTGGTCACAGTTGCCCTCCCCCAGCCGCCAAAGGCTTATTGTAGAGATCGAGGCTATTGTTTGCCAAACAGCGCGTCGCTGCTTCCCACTGGCGACGCGTCGGTACAGGGGATCTTTTGCTAAAGCAAGAGAACGCTACCGATTCCGGAAGTGACCTCACCGCCATTGGGGATGAATGTTCTCAACAAAACTTCACTGATCCCGGAAATGACCTCATCATCGTTGGCGGGGGGGGGGTGTTCTCAACAGAACGTCACTGATCCGGAAGTGACCTCAGTGTCTTTTCCCCCGTCCAAACAAACCTGTGTGGCTCTCGGCCGGGGGAGGATGTCGGTTCCCCAGGGGGGTCCCCTGCCGGGGCCGGCCGAGCTCGGCTCGGAGCCGCCGGGCGGGAAGCGGCGGCCGCACGGGATGCTGAAGCTCTACTACGGGCTGCCGGACCCGGCGGCGGAGGCTCGGGGCGGCCTGGCCCCAGGAGGGGATCCTGGGGGACCTACTGACATCAATGGGGCGCACTTCGACCCGGAAGTTTTCCTCACTAAGGTGCTCCCTGACGCTGGATGTGCTCAGACCCAGGGGGACCCTCAAAACCTATGGATCCCTGTGTACCAAGGCCCTCCCCCCAATATTCCTCTGAGCCCCCCCACACACTGACCCCTCTGCCGGACTCCCCCCCACGCCTGGATCGCTGAGCCCTGCCCGAGGAGCCTCCCCTCCCATACTGATTCTCTAGGGTTCGCCCCTCAAGTCCCTGGTTTACCCCTACCAGGGACCCAGACTCCTGCGGGGTAGCTCCCCCGGCGGGACTTCCCACACACACTTCCCTCCCTGGAACCCTGTCACAGCAGTGACTGCACCTGGGGATTCTCCCAAAAAGGGCTCGACTTTATAGCCTGTCTCTCAGGGAAACCATCCTGTCAAACCCATTTCAATATCGCAACCCCTGCCGGTGACTATTGCCTGCCTCCCCTGGGGAGCCCTCCTTTCTGCTCCCTCCCATGCACCTCCATCCCCCAATATCGGGCGGGCTGTGGGTCATGATTGAGGGGTACCAGCAGAATAGGGGAGTTCATGCCTGAGATTGATGGGGCTGCAGGTCAGGCTTGAGGTGCACCAGCAGAGCTGGGGAGGGCACATAGTCTAGGCCTGAAATTGTAGGGGGCTGCAGATCAGTATTGAGGGGAATTGGCAGAACTGTAGGCCTAAGCCCAGGGTTGGGATAATGGGGAAACAGGTGGGGATTGAAGGGCACTGGCAGAGCTGGCATCCCTGGCCATGCCCCTCACTCGCTGTTACTCTCCCTAGCTGCGGAAGGAGTGCTCACTAGCCCAGCTTATGGACTGTGAGACTGACATGGTAAAGCAGATCCGCGCCCTGGACAGCGACATGCAGACCCTGGTCTATGAGAACTACAACAAGTTCATCTCAGCCACAGGTACCATGGAGGGCTGCCCAGATCCCAGTCATCCAGATGTGTCCTTAGCACTGGGGCTGAATCTTTGGGCCTGGCTGATTTCCTTCTTCTACTCCCCAGACACAATCCGCAAGATGAAGAATGACTTCAAGAAGATGGAGGACGAGATGGATTGCCTGGCTGCCAACATGGCTGTCATCACGGAATTCAGCGCCCGCATCAGCAGCACCCTGCAGGACCAGCATGAGCAGATCACCAAGCTCTCGGGTACTGGGCACAAGCTGCCCTCTGAGCCAGCTGAAAAGATCCAAGGGTCTGATCTGGGGTGTTAGGGATACGGCGCTGAATAGGCTCATTGGTTTGATCCAGGGCAGTAGGGATGGCGTGGGGAGGCATGTCAGGCTAGAGGAGCTCATTGATTGTATCCGACACAATAAATCCTATGTGAGGTTCAAGAGCAGAGAGGATTTTGGGAGAGGGTGGCAGGTGTGCTGTCCTCTGCCTTGGCTGGGCCAAGACACCAAGTCCCTTCTCAGGAGACAGGGACTCAGGAGTGGATCTAGGGCTTCCAAGGCTAGAAATGAGGTGTGGAGGGAAGCCTGGGAGGGAGAGCCCTGTAGCTGCACTGTTCATTCCCCTGCTTGGCCAGTGCTGTGGCTGCTCTTCTCCACAGCTCGGGAGGGCAGTATTACCCTGGCCTCCCTGATCTAGGGCCAAGATGGCAGCTGATGGAGGGGGAAGAGCAGCCCAGCAAACCACCCAGTGACCAGAAGAATCAGGATAGAACTGGGATGGTGGGAGGGTCCATGAAGAGCTCTAGGCCATATCCTGCCTGAGCAGCTGGAGAAGGGCATAGGGAGGAGGTGCGTGCTAGGGGATGCTGGCACTGCCTCTAACAGGGTTTCTCTGGATCCCAGGGGTCCACACGCTCCTGCGCAAGCTGCAGTTCCTCTTTGAGCTGCCTGCCCGCCTCACCAAGTGTGTGGAGCTGGAGGCCTATGGACAGGCAGTGCGCTACTACAGCAAAGCCCGCTCTATCCTGCACCAGTACCAGCACATGCCCTCCTTCCAGGGCATCCAGGATGACTGCCAGAAGATCATGGCCAACCTGGCGCAGAAGCTGCGGGAGAAATTCAGGTACAGGCCCTTGAATCTGATCCTATGTTGGGGGAGTGAACAAAGAGCGAGGTGGGACAGCTGCATTGGTCTGACCCAGAGTGGGAGGGATACCAGGGTAGATGGGTGCAAAGGTCTGATCCAAAGGATGATAGGTTAACTATTACCTTAATCACCCAACTGCCCCCATTCATTTCAGTCGGTTTGTTAACTCTGAAACTTAATGTCAACACAAATAGTGACGGCATGGTGGAAATCAGCAACATTGAGGTCTATCATTAGGTTTCAGAATTATCACCCCAATTGAGACAAATGGACTGGATTCCAGGTCCAGAAGCTGGATGCTGTTGTTAATTCCCATAGTCATCCCTTAAACCCTGCTGCAGGTGCATTGGGAGTGGGGGGGTCCATGTCTCAGCTCCCCTGCCATTTCCAATGTCCTCTCCTTTCCTTGGTAGGGACGGGGGCTCTGGGGCAAAGGACCTGGCTGAGTGCGTGGAGCTGCTGCTGCAGCTGGATGAACCAGCAGAGGAGCTGTGTGACGAGTTCCTTTCCCATGCCCGCTGCCGGTTGGAAGCTGAGCTGGAGGCCCTAGAAGCAGAGCTGGGGCAGCCAGGTGGTGCCCCTATCACTGACATCCTGGAGTTCATCGACCGTGGCTGCAACATCTTTGTCAGCAACATGTGCCTGGTGATCGCCTCCTACCAGGAGCTCTTTGTCAGCCGAGAAGGGGTGCAGGGCATCACCCGCATGGCACAGGACAAGCTGGTGGCCTTTGTCAACTCCCTCATGGAGACATACTTCTCCCTGGTGGAGCGGCGCATCCAGTTAGAGAAAGGGGTCGGGGACAACTCACTGCTGGTGCGGGCCCTGGATCGCTTCCACCGGCGCCTACAAGCCCTGGCCAAGCTGCTGCCGGCCTCTAACGTGGCAGCAGAGGGCACGGAGATTGTGGTGCGGGCTGCCAAGGAGCGCATCCGCCAGTACCTGCTGGCCCTGCAGAGCTTCTACCAGGACTGTCTGACAGATGTGCGCCAGTCGCTAGCTGCCCCGCGCCTGGCAGGCAAGGAGAGCCCCAACCTGGCCGAGCTGCTGGGCACCATCTCGGCCTCTGTCCTTAACCAGATCAAGTCGGTGCTCACCTACGTCCACCTCTTCACAGCAAAGGACATCACCTTCTCCAACAAGCCCTACTTCAAGGTGACACCGCCTGGGGGGGGAGGAGGGGACTGTGAGCCATGGGAGTTAGAGGTTGAGAGTCTGGTATATTCAGTTTCTCCTCCAACAGTTCTGATGCCCCTCAGCAATCCCTAGCTCTTCTAGCCCTTTTCATCAGGACATCTTCAAAGCTCTATATAAGGGCGGTCGCTATCATTAGCTCCATTTGTAGAGATGAGGAAACCCAAAAGGATGGTCCAGTGGTTCAGGCACTAGCCTAGGACTTGGGAGACAGGTTCAATTTCCTGCTCTGCCACAGGCTTCCTCTGTGACCTTGGGCAAGTCACTTAGCCGTTCTGTGCCTTGGTTTCCCCATCTGTATAAGGGGGATAATAGCACTGGGGGCAGGGGTGAAGCCACAGGGGGCTGTGGTGGGGGCTGGCAACCGGGCCTGCAGTCAGGTGCGGCTCTGCTCTGCTCTCAGCCCAGCCCCACCCCCAGGCTGGGGACAGGGCCAGGCACAAGGCCGGGAATGTGGCTGGGGATGGGACCAGAGCTGCGGGCAGGGAGGAGCTGGGTGGTGCTCCCTCCCCAACCCTGGGGCTGGCCTGGTCCCTGCTGCCCCCCACCCCTGAAGGTTCCTCCATGGCCCCCTGGGGTGGCACGCCTCCCAGTTTGGGGACCTCTGGAATAATGTGTTCCATGCAGATACTGTTCTGTATCAGTCTGCAGGGGTTTCCTGACTGCTGCTGGGCCCTTCCTGACTTCATAACTGGCTTCAGAGCTGCGGCCTTTCTGAATGTCCCATCCCCCACAAGGACTTTGTGCAATTGAGACTACACCATAGATGTGCCTTTTTATGTTGATACACAGTTCAGCTGTGTGTTTTGTCTCCTGAGTCATATGGGACTTCCATAGATTCTAAAACCAGAAGGGACCATTATGATCACCCAGTGCTCTCCCACGCACACAGGCTGTAGAATTTTCCCCAGACGCTGGATTAAAGCACAAAAGAGATCTAGTTTAGAAAGAGATCTAGTTATGCTTTAAAGACTCAGCCTATGGCTCCCCTGGTGAGCTGTTCCAGGGTTTATTCACCCTCCCTGTTAGGAAATTGCTTTATTTCAAAGTTACATTTGTCTAACTTCAACTTCCAGCCATTGGATCTTGCTATGCCTTCGTCTGGTGGACTGAAAAGCCCCATCTATCAGATAGATTTTCAAACTGGCTCATGTGCAGAGAAGAGCTCCTAGGCTGATGAGGAGAAAGGAGAGCTGATCTTAGGAGAGGAGACTGAAAGAGCTGGGCTTGTTTAGACTGGTCAGACGAAGGCCAGGAGGGGATCTGACTGCTTTCTATCCATACAGGAGAGGGGCAAACCCCAGGGAGGGAGAAGAGCTGTTGAAGCTAAAGGACAGTGTTGGCACAAGAACAAATGGGGATAAAGTGTCCAGGAATCAGCTGAGGCTGGAATTGAGAAGGTTTCTACCCATCAGAGGAGGAAGGGTCTGGAACAGCCTCCCAGCAGGTGGAGTGGGGAGCAAACAGCCCAGCTAGTTTTACAAGGGAGTTTGTGGCTGGGATGATATGGTCTGGTTACTTGTGATAGCAGGGGTTGGACTCAATAACCTAGAAGGTCCCTTTGAGTCCTATGTCCCTGTAACTTTTTCCTGTATCTTTCTCCCTAATCCCAACCTACAGCTCCCAGGACTCCTCCCACTATGACATTTCTGCTGGTGCCCTTCGATCCCCACCCACATGCCCACCAGGTCTGTCGTCGGGGTGTATTCCATGGGCAGTCTTCATCTGGGGGAGCAGACACGGAGTGGGGAGATGGTGTCAGGATAGCTGCCTGGCTCCAGGAGGAGCCACTCTACCGGGCAGCAAGTGCTGAACCCCTCCCCCCATTTCATCCCCCAGGGTGAGTTCTGCAGCCAGGGTGTCCGCGAGGGCCTGATCGTCGGCTTCATCAAGTCCATCTGCCAGACGGCACGGCAGTTCTGTGAGACCACGGGGGACAAGGGTGGCTCCACTCCCCCTGCCCTGCTGCTCCTGCTCTCCCGCCTCTGCCTGGACTACGAGACCTCCACCATCAGCTACATCCTCACCCTGACCGACGAGCAGTTCCTAGTGCAGGTGGGCAGGCGCCAACCCCTGGGACCCGGGAGCGAGGAGGAAACACGCCCCCGGGATCCTGGTCTGGGATCCAGGCCCTCAATATACGGGGAGGGGAGTCCCTGTCTGTCTGGCTCTGGGGATTCTCCACCTGGGACCCCATGTTCAATTCAAAGCCCCTCAATACCCAAGGCCTCCTTTCCTATCAGGGGCTAGTAGGATGGACCTAGACGGGGTGGGGGAGGCAGTCTCCATCTGAGGGGTTTGAGCCCCGAAGAGGAGTGTGTTAGGAGGTGGTCCCAGGGAGTGTGACTAAGCCAAATTTCCAGGGGATGTTCCCTGGGGTTGGGATCCCCAGGGCTGGGGAATCATCTGCCCAGGGGAAGGGATGGGATATATGTATTCAAGCTGGATAGCAGTGGGAGATCTAGTGAGTGGGCCCCCCCGAGCTCCGCTGCATGCCACAGGGTTTCCTGTCAGGTCCCAACTGATCTGACCACCCCACTCCTTCAGTGGGTGTGAGATTCCATCCCCACCTGCAGGCAGTGGGGACATGGGGAGCATCAGGGATGGGGGCAGCTTGAGGGGAAGCGATGTATGGATGGCACCGGGCAGGGTAGGATGGGGGCAGCCCATGCCGTCTTGAGTGCCCCAACCCCACATGGAGCTGGTGGTGCTGGGTGGCACATGTGGGGACGGGTGGGGGCAGCCTGTCCCTCCTGAGTGCCCCTCATGTGGAGCTAGCGGGTGTTGGGGAAAATGCCTTGTCTGGCACTACTGACCCGCTGTTCTCCCTCCCTAGGACCGCTCCCCCATCACCCCAGTTACCAGCCTGTGTGCGGAGGCCCGCGAGGCGGCCCAGAGGCTGCTCAACCACTACGTGAAGGTGCAGGGGCTGATCATCTCGCAGATGCTGCGCAAGAGTGTGGAGACACGCGACTGGGTCAACACCATTGAGCCACGCAACGTGCGGGCCGTCATGAAGAGGGTGGTGGAGGACACCACCTCCATCGACGTGCAGGTCAGTGGGGAAAAGGAGGATCCAGGGCTTCCTGTACCCCCAGGGACCCCGCACTCACCCAGGCTTCTTGCCTCCCCCCTTGCAGGTGGGGCTCCTGTACGAGGAGGGCGTCCGCAAGGCCCAGAGCAGCGACTCCAGCAAGAGGACCTTCTCTGTGTACAGCAGCTCCCGTCAGCAGAGCCGCTATGCACCCAGCTACACACCCAGGTCAGGGGGCTGCAACGTGGTGTGGAGTGGGTCAGGACTGAGGGGCACTGGCGGGGGGAGTGCAGGGCTGGGAAACCGGGGCTGCAGGTCAGAACTGAGGGGCACCAGCAGGGCTGGGATAGCAGGGGGCTGCAGGTCAGAACTGAGGGGCACTGGCAGAACTGCAGTGAGGTGTCTACCCTCCTAGCTACATGTTGGGGTGAGTGGCCTGCACGAAGGCAGGTGGGCCTGCTCCTACCTGCACCCCAGAGGAGAGGGCTTTGACCCAGTGTTTCACTCCCAGACGCAGCCTCAGGTGAGGAGGGCTGCCCAGATCCAATCCCCTGCTGTGCAATGGGGTTCCTGGCTGCTGGTGAGTGTGTAACCCCTTGTCTCTGCCTCTCCCCCGCCCCTCCCCGTGCAGTGCCCCCCTGGACACTAACCTCCTGAGTAACATTCAGAAGCTGTTCTCTGAGCGCATCGACATCTTCAGCCCTGTGGAGTTCAACAAGGTGAGCAGAGCTGCCACCCTGGGAGTGGGGGAGAGCCCCCCACAGATCAGAGCCCCCTAAACTCAGCCTGTCCTCTAGCTCTCCCCCCCCAGTGCATCAGAGCAGGGACACAGCTCCCAACACTCACTCCATCTGATCACAGTGGTCTCTTCTGGCCTTAGGCTCTATTAATCGTCAATGGACCCCCCCACACACCGTGCATTAAAGGAGAACAGAGCTCCCCACACACCTCCCCGGTCCTCTGGGGACCCTTCCCTCCAGAGCTGTCACACACCCACTCCTTGTTCGTTCACACTTCCCTGTTCCCTAGCTGTCACTGACCCCCTTGCCCCTCCGCCTGGAGGTGCAGCCCAGACCTGGCCTCATTCCTCCACAAGAGACTTCTGCCACATAGGGAGTCCTGGGGGTGATTCTTCCCCTCTGTGTCCTCCCAACCCATAGGGGACAGTGCTTGAATGACCTCTCCACCCACCCCCCAGGTCTCCGTCCTGACCGGCATCATCAAGATCAGCCTGAAGACCTTCCTGGAGTGCGTGCGGCTGCGGACCTTCGGGCGCTACGGCCTGCAGCAGATCCAGGTGGACTGCTACTATCTACAGCTCTACCTGTGGCGCTTTGTCTGCGATGAGAACCTGGTGCACTTCCTGCTAGATGAAATCATGGGCAGTACAGCCCACCGCTGCCTGGACCCTGTGCCCATGGAGCAGAGTGTCATTGAGGTCATCTGTGAGAGGGGCTGATACGAGGGGAGTCAGCCCAGCCTCGAGGCAGACGCTGGCTTGCTCCTATGCGGGGAGCGGACACGTGTCCCCCTCAGACTCATCCGTTCCACCAGATCTTTCCCACACCAGATGGTTGTGAGGGGTGCCTGAGAGCGTGGCGGAGAATGGCCTGTGAACATATTAGGGTGGGGGCGGGAATGCCCTGTGAACATTCTCACTGCTGCTAGCCTGGATCTTATTGGGCAGGGGGGGGAATGTGCTGAATAAAACATACCATGATCTGATCATGTCTCTGCTGCTCATTGCAAGCTCTGGGGTTGGCTCCCCTCTATTGGCCTCTATCTCAGAGACCCCCTGTCATGTACAGCTTCCCTGGTGCCTTGTTACTTGCAGGGTCTGAACTTCCCCTCCCATCTAGCACTAGCCTCCTCTGTCCTTCCTGGATGTGGGCGCAAGAGCTTTTGTCTTTGCAAGCTGCCATGTGCAACAGCCTCTCTGTATTTCTCCATATCATCCCTTCTCCCATTCCTTCTCTCCCTCCTGTTGTTTCATTTTGTGTGGTTTATAGAATCATAGCAACGTAGGACTGGAAGGGACCCCAAGAGGACATCTGGTCCATCCCCCTGCACTGAGGCAGGATCAAGTATACCTTGACTATCCCTGCCAGGTGTCTGTCTAACATGTTCTTAAAAACCTCCAATAAGGGGATTCTGCCTGCTCCCTGTGTAACCTGTTCTAGTCCTTACCTATTGTTGGGGTTAGAAAGTTTTTTCTAATATCTAACCTGAATCTCCCTTGCTGCAGTCTAATCCATTTACTTCTCTTCCGACTCTATGTGGACATGGAGAACAACTAATCTTTATAACAACCTTTTGCATGTAAGTGTGGTGCCCAAAACAACACAGGGCTCCAGTTGAGGCCTCACTTCAAGTAGAGCAAGTACAGTTACATCCTGTGTCTTACATACAACGCTCCTGTTACTACATCCCAGAATGACATTTGCTGTTTTTGCAACAGCATCACAGCCTTGAATCATATTCAACTTGAGATCCACAATGTCGCCCTTCAGTTCCTTTTCAGCAATACTGCTGCCTAGCCAGTTATTCCCATTTGTACTTGTGTGTTTGATTTTTCCTTCCCCAGTGTAGTGTTTTGCACTTGGTTTTTATTGACTTTCATCCTATTAATTTCAGACCAATACATCCAAGGTCATTTTGAATTCTAATCCTGTCCTCCAAAGTGCTAGCAACCCCCTTCAGCTTTGTGTCATCTGCATTTTTATAAGCATACTCTCTACTGCATCATCCAAGTCACGAATGGAAATATTAAATAGATACGTCCTCCCAGTTTACAGCAAACCATTGATAACTACCCTTTGAGAACGGTGTTTGAACCAGTTATGCACCCATTTTTTAGTAATTTCATATTTTCCTAGTTTGTTCCTGAGAATGTCATGTGGGACTGTGTCAGAAGTCTTACTCAAGTCCAGATATATCATATCTACTGCTTCTCCTCTATCCCCTAGGCTAGTTATCCTGTCGAAGAAGGAAATTAGGTTGGTTTGGCATGATTTGTTCTTGATGAATCCACGTTGGCTATTCCTTATAACCTTATTATCCTCTAGGGGCTTACAAACTGATTGTCTAATAATTTGTGCCTGTATCTTTTTCTGGGTATCAAAGTTAGGCAGACTGAGTCTATAATTCCCCGGGTCCTCCATTTTCCCCCTTTTGGAAGATGATAGGTGTTATCCCCAGTCCTCTGGGACCTCACCCATTCTCCTGGAGTTCTTGAAGATAACCACTACTGGTTTGCAGATTGCTTCAGCATGTTCCTTAACTACCCTATGGTGCATTTAAGAAGGCCCCGCTGACTTGAATATATCTAACTTAGCTACATATTCTTTAACCTGTTCTTCCCTTTTCTGGAATGTGTTCTTCCTTCTCCCTTTTTAATAGTAACTGTATTAAGTATCTGGTCCCAACTGACCTTTTTAGTGAAGACTGAAACAAAAAAGGCATTAACTTCAGCCTTCCCTGTGTCAGCCATTATTTGCTCTCCTTCCCCATTAAGTAATGGCCCTGCACTTTCCTTTGTCTTTCTCTTATTTCTATTTTTGCAGGAAGGGAGATGCTGACCACAGTATGGTTGCCATGCACAAGGGAAAATGCCTGCAGTGACCATGGCCTGAAACCCCAGGATTCTCCCATCTTCATTCTTCAGGGTGGGAGCGGTGGAGTGTCACTCTGTTTTTGTAACAGCACTGTGCGTGCATGGAATTTAAATCCACTTTTCATCCAGGTCAGAGGTAATTGCCTAGGGCAGATTCTACCAATAAATGGGATTGGTTTGTCATATCCTTCAGAAAGATACAAAGGAGTGGTTTACACTGGGAACTTACAGCTGTATAACTACATGGAGAGAGATGCAGCTATGCTGACCTAATCTCCGGTGTAGATGGCGCTAGGTCAATGGAAGAATTCTTCTGTTACCCTAGTGACTGCCTCTCGGGAGGTGGATTACCTACACAGACGGGAGAACCCTGCTGTCGGCACAGGTACTCTCTACACTGAAGTGCTACAGTGGTGTGGCTGTAGCTGTAATGGTTTAAGTGTAGACATACCCTAAGCCTCACTTGCACCTGCCTCTTGGGTGGGACATGGCAGCTGTTTATACAGAGACCACTCACCCAGTGCCAAGGGTATGTCTGTACCGCAGGTTAAGGTGTGACTGATGTGAGAGAGCATACCGATGCTAGCTTTAGTCTAGAGTGTGCAGGTAACGACACCAGTGCAGATGTGGCATCATAGACTTCAACACGGGCTAGCCACTCAGATAAGTAGCCATGGTCCCTGGCAGGCTTCTACTGGGATTGCTAGCCCGTGCTGATGTCTGTGCCACCACATCGTCATTGCTGTTGTTACCCGTGCTAGCTCAATGAAAGCTAGAGGCGTATGTCTACCCTTGCTACACTTACACCTTAATCACTGGTGTACATATACCCTTAGGTTCAGCTGCCTCTGGGGTGGGACACCACAGCTGTTTATACAAAGACTGCTCACCACTTGCTGAAATTTACCTGCTTCTGGTGTAGAGTGTAGCAAGCATTAACACTGCCCCAAAGCATCAGTTTAGGACAGGGAGTAAAAGGGGAGGGACAACCCCCACCCCTGATCTAACTGGGACTATCAGGGGTGACTGATGACAGAACTGACCTAGGCTGGCATTTGGGTAGTGAGGTGCATTTAATGCTTCTGCGCTTGGGAAAAATGTCTTTAATCTGCATGAGGGGTTAGAACTGCAGCATTGTGTGTCTGCCAAAAAACTACAGCAGAGCAGCGGGCGCCACACCAACCAGCAGGGTATCCCGCCACACAGCACCCCAGTAGTATCAGCACTGCTGCTGAGGGGAGCGTGCCCCCTACCCTGCTCCATGCAGCACAGCGCCCCTTAATGCCTCACTGGTGCCAGCACTGACTCTGAGGGGACAGTGCCCCCCTACTGAGCCCCCACCCCACTCCCTGTACCACAGTGCCCCCTCGCAACACATGGGGGCATCTGCACTGATCCCAAGGAGAGGCAACCTACACCACTCTCTGCAACACCTCTACCCGGTCTCCCATCTAAATCCTGGCCAGGCTTAACTCTAGGGGGTGACCAGCTCACAGCAGTCTAGCAGTTGGCTCTTTCTTTACTACCCACCCCAATGGCAGCAAGAGCTTCTTGCTTAGAAGGGGCCTTTTCACAGCTGCGTGGTGCTTCCTGCATCCCAGACGCTGGGCCCCTATGCAGTCAGAACACCCCTGGTTTCGTAACTTGGACCGATCCTGTTTGCTTCAGAGGACGGCACGTGCCCCATGACCTGGCACTAGTTCAGGCTGTGATGAAAGGGCCACAGTTGGGTAACACTCCCGAGCACCCTGTAGTTACCCGGGGTCCTGGGACATTCTGTGCGCAGAGAGTTTAACCCCTTGTGCCCTGCAGCACCCTGCAGCGCCGCTCAGGGAGGCAGGGAGATTCCAGGGTTGGGCAAGTGAACATGCTCTGACACAGAGGTAAATCACAACCTGGGAAAATACCAGTTCAAGGAGGCAGTGGTGTGGGAGTTTGGTTCTCCCTGGCCAGGCTTTCTCCTGGCATGATTGAAATGTCAAGTGTCATCACAGAGCATTCCCAGCTGCAGGTCTTGTCTCCTTTTCCTCCCTCCTTACATAGCGCCAAAACGGGGTCCTGGCTAGGGCCCCCGGTTACCATTTCAGTGTTGGAGCAGCATTTACCATTGGCATTGCAGTAGCCCCTACAGAGCCCCGATGAGATCGGGCTCCATTGGGCCAGGCACTGCACAGTCCTTCACTGAGACTGGGGCCCCATTGTAGCACAGACCCTGACTGAAATCAGAGCCCCATTGTATGGAGTGCTGCACAAACCCTGATCAAGATTAGGGCCTGCATTGTGCCAGGTGCTTCACAGACCCTGACCGAGAGTGGGGCCCCCATTGTGCTGGGGGCTGCCTATGCTTGATCAAGATTGTGACCCCATTGTGCCAGGTGCTGCACAGACACACAATAAGAGTCAGCCCCTGCCCCAGGACAATCTAAATAGACAAGGCAGAGGAACAATTATTCTTCCCATTTCACAGATGGGAAACTGAGTCCCAGAGAGGTTCAGTGATCTGCCCACGCGCACACAGGGAGGGTGTGTCCAAGCCAGCAACAACCCAGTGATTCTCCAGCCTCACTCTTCAGGCTTGGAGCTGGTCACCAGCGGGAATGAAGAAGGAATCTGCCTCAGGGGCCAGGATTGCACAAGGTTTTGGTCTGAAGCATCCTAAGGTCACGAGAGTCCCAGTCCAAGTGGCCAGCCTTTCTCACATTTACTGGTATAAGTAGGAGACTGGGAGTCAGGACTCCTGGGTTCTGTTCCAGCTCTGGGTGGGGAGTGATGTCTAGTGGTTAGAGCAGCAAGGCTGCGGCTCATTGACTCAAGAAGATGTAAGGCCACTCACACCAGCTTGCTAGGGTGACCCACGACCATTCACAGCAAAGGCCTGAGGAAGCAATAACTGCAGGAGGGGGCCAGGAGGGGAATTTCCCCCAACTTCCCATTTCGCAAGTTCCTGAACACCCGCTGAGTAAACAGCAGCTGAGGTGGGGGCCGGAGCCTTCTGGGAGCAGCTGTCTTCTTCCGTGGTGGGGGCTTAAATAAAGCCGGAGCAGACGGGTGGCTGGCAGAGGGCACAGGTGGTGAACGTGGCTGCTGTGCGGTGTCTCCAGCACGAATCTTCGCTCCCTCGGGGTGAGTAGAGGGTCTGGTAGGGATGGGGGAGATGCTGGGTGGGAGAGGGAGTTCTGCAAAAGGATAAAGCAGGGTGCCTGCAGTGCAAGCTTCCCGGCCAGCATGCCTGGGTGCTGCCTTTTGAGTATGGCTGCTAGAGGGGAGCACTGTCCCTGCGGCCCTCTGCTGAGATGAAGGGGCCAGTTATGGTCACCTGTTCCCTGGGAGCTGAGCTGAGACTGGTCACGCTCATTTCTCATATGCTACTGGGCAGTTGTTGGTTACTGCCAGCAGTCACTGCCCTGGAGAGGGAATTCAGTGGTCTCCCCATTCCCTCAACACACAGTGCCCTGTACCCGATTCCTGAGGTAGCCAAGATATGAGGACACTGATGGGAGGGAAAGGCATGCTCAGCTACCCTGGAGAACCTCCTGGCTTTACTTGTGCCTGCACCTTACAGCACAATAGAAATTGGTATTTCTAGAATAGAATTGCTAGAAGTCTAAATAATAAAATGGGTGAACTGGAGTGCCTCGTATTAAATGAGGATATTGATATAATAGGCATCACAGAAACTTGGTGGAATGAGGATAATCAGTGGGATACAGTAATACCAGGGTACAAAATATATCGGAAGGACAGAATAGGTCGTGCTGGTGGGGAAGTGACATTATATGTGAAAGAAGACGTAGAATCAAATGAAGTAAAAATTGTAAATTAATCAAACTGTACCATAGAATCTCTATGGATAGAAATTCCATGCTCTAATAATAAGAATATAGCGGTAGGGATATATTACCGACCACCTGACCAGGACGGTGATAGTGACTGTGAAATGCTCAGGGAGATTGGAAAGGCTATTAAAATAAAAAACTCAATAATAATAATGCGGGATTTAAATTATCCCCATATTGACTGGGTACATGTCACCTCAGGACGGGATGCAGAGATAAAGTTTCTTGACACCTTAAATGACTGCTTCTTGGAGCAGCTGGTCCTGGAACCCACCAGAGGAGAGGCAATTCTTGATTTAGTCCTAAGTGGAGCACAGGATCTGATCCAAGAGGTGAATATAGCCAGACCACTTGGTAATATTGACCATAATATAATTAAATTTAATATCCCTGTGGCAGGAAAAACACCACAGCAGCCCAACACTGTAGCATTTAATTTCAGAAAGGGGAACTACACAAAAATGAGGAGGTTAGTTAAACAGAAATTAAAGGGTACGGCACCAAAAGTGAAATCTCTGCAAGCTACATGGAAACTTTTTAAATAGAGGCTCAACTTAAATGTATACCCCAAATTAAAAAACATAGTGAGAGAACCAAAAAAGAGCCACCATGGCTAAACAACAAAGTAAAAGAATCAGTGAGAGGCAAAAAGGCATCCTTTAAAAAGTAGAAGTTAAATCCTAGTGAGGAAAATAGAAAGGAGCATAAACACTGGCAAATGAAGTGTAAAAATACAATTAGGAAGGCCAAAAAATAATTTGAGGAACAGTTAGCCAAAGACTCAAAAAGTAATAGCAATTTTTTTTTAAAGTACATCAGAAGCAAGAAGCCTGCTAAACAACCAGTGGGGCCACTGGACGATCGAGGTGCTAAAGGAGCACTCAAGGACGATAAGGCCATTGCAGAGAAACTAAATGAATTCTCTGCATCGGTCTTCACGGCTGAGGATGTTAGGGAGATTCCCAAACCTGAGCCATTCTTTTTAGGTGACAGATCTGAGGAACTGTCCCAGATTGAGGTATCATTAGAGGAGGTTTTGGAACAAATTGATAAATTAAACAGTAATAAGTCACCAGGACCGGCTGGTATTCACCCAAGAGTTCTGAAGGAACTCAAATGTGAAATTGCAGAACTACTAACTGTAGTCTGTAACCTATCATTTAAATCAGCTTCTGTACCAGATGTCTGGAGGATAGCTAATGTGACGCCAATTTTTAAAAAGGGCTCCAGAGGTGATCCCGGCAATTACAGGCCTGTAAACCGGACTTCAGTACCAGGCAAACTGGTTGAAACTATAATAAAGAACAATATTGTCAGACATATAGATGAACATAATTTGTTGAGGAAGAGTCAACAAATTATGGTTTTAGTAAAGGGAAATCGTGCCTCACCAATCTACTAGAATTCTTTGAGGGGGTCAACAAGCATGTGGACCAAGGGGATCCAGTGAATATAGTGTACTTGGATTTTCAGAAAGCCTTTGACAAGGTCCCTCACCAAAGGCTCTTATGCAAAGTAAGCTGCCATGGGATAAGCAGGAAGGTGCTCTCATGGATTGGTAACTGGTTAAAAGATAGGAAACAAAGGGTAGGTATAAATGGTCAGTTTTCAGAATGGAGAGAGGTAAATAGTGTTGTCCCCCAGGGGTATGTACTGGGACCAGTCCTATTCAACATATTCATAAATGATCTGGAAAAAGGGGTAAACAGTGAGATGGCAAAATTTGCAGATGATACAAAATTACTAAAGATAGTTAAGACCCAGGCAGACTGTGAAGAGCTACAAAAGGATCTCTCAAAACTGGGTGATTGGGCAACAAAATGGCAGATGAAATTTAATGTTGATAAATGCAAAGGTAATGCACATTGGAAAGCATAATCCTAACTATACACATAAAATGATGGGGTCTAAATTAGCTGTTACCACTCAAGAAAGAGATCTTGGAGTCATTGTGTATAGTTCTCTGAAAACATCCACTAAATGTGCAGCGGCAGTCAAAAAAGCGAACAGAATGCTGGGAATAATTAAGAAAGGGATAGCTAATAGGACAGAAAATATCATGTTGCCTCTATATAAATCCATGGTACACCCACATCTTGAATACTGTGTGCAGATGTGGTCGCACCATCTCAAAAAAGATATATTGGAATGGGAAAAGGTTCAAAAAAGGGCAACAAAAATGATCAAGGGTGTGGAACGGCTTCCGTATGAGGAGAGATTAATAAGACTGGGACTTTTCAGCTTGGAAAAGAGATGGCTAAGGGGAGATATGATTGAGGTCTATAAAATCATGACTGGTGTAGAGAAAGTAGATAAGGAAGTGTTGTTTACTACTTCTCATAACAAAAGAACTAGGGGTCACCAAATGAAATTAATAGGCAGCAGGTTTAAAACAAATAAAAGGAAGTATTTCTTCACACAATGCATAGTCAACCTGTGGAACTCCTTACCAGAGGATGTTGTGAAGGCCAAGACCATAACAGGGTTCAAAAAAGAACTAGATAAATTCATGGAGGATAGGTCCATCAATGGCTATTAGCCAGGATGGGCAGGAATGGTGTACCTAGCTTCTGTTTCCCAGAAGCTGGGAATGAGCGACAGGGGATGGATCTTGATGATTTTCTGTTCATTCCTTCTGGGGCACCTGGCACTGGCCACTGTCAGAAGACAGGATTCTGGGCTAGATGGACCTCTGGTCTGACCCAGTAGGGCCATTCTTATGTTCTTAAATTGGGAAAGAAAGAGAAGTCACCTGCTTGTGACCCCCAGATTAAGATCTCCTGCCCTGCGACCTGCTCAGGGCAGGGATCACAGACAGACCCCCTTCCACCTTAATTATCTGTATCAAAGTAGTACCTAGGAGCCCCAGTCATGGCCCAGGGCCCCATTGTGCCCGGTGCTGTACAAACACCTCATTTGAGACCCTATCCAGCCCACAAAGAGTCCAGTTACTAGCCCCATAGCACCCGGGATGGCCCTCTCTCTCCATATTCGACACAAGCCCAGGCTCTTAGTTAGAGGCAGAGCTGCTCAGAAAATGCCAAGTGTCTTTATTATTTTAATAAATTACAGCTCCTGTGGGAAGTTCCTGTTTCTGTGAGGAAAATATTAAACTGAAAACGGGGGGCAATTTTTTCCAGTTTTCCATTAAAAAATATTGTTTTTCAAAAACCAAAAATTATTACCCCAAAAAACACACTGAAGATGAAAAGTTGATTTTTAACCAAAAGATGAACAACTTTTACCCAAAACCAACATTATTTTACTGAAACATTTTTCAGTTTCCAGGTTTTTTAATCAGACAAGTGGAAATTTTTCCATGAAATGAAAATTTTCCACCAAGTACTCAGTCTTGGACAAAAAGCCATGTTTTGTCAGAAAAAAAAAAATGTTTTGACAGAGTCTTACCAGCTCTCATTTATGGAGACCCTTCTTGCTGTCCCAGGGAGAGGCAGAAGCCCACTATCTATGGGTTTTATCTTGCAGCCCATCACAGTGGTGTCTGAGCAGCTTCCAGCTAAAATCAATAGCAGTAGACCAGTCCCCTTTTAGATATCTTGCTATCTCTGTATAACACCAGTCCTCTGGGTGGGTTATTAGTAGTAGGAATCAAACCTGGGATCTCAAGCAGGAGCCTCTACTGCCTGGGCTAAAAGAGAGAGCTTTATTATGCCTGTAGCAGCCTCATTAACCACTATATATCGCCCAGCCATCACTGGCGGGGGCTAGCGTGCCGCACAGAATGGGTGTGGGTTGTACCTGCACTTAGCACCACTAGCAGGCACAGTATAAATGTCCCATTACAGGAGTGGGTGCTGTGGAGTAACATCGTTCTTATTCTTTGGCAGATTCCACTATGCTCAGACACCTTTGGCTCCTAGCACTCTGGTTGCTGGGCTCTAGTCCTGCCCTGGCTGAAGTTCGGAGCTGTCACGCCTCCAGGGTCCAGTCTTCAGTGGTCTCCAGCTGCCAAGCTCAACACCATGAGACACTGCCAGAAATTGACCCATCCACCCAGATCCTTCTGCTGAATTTCAACCTCCTCTCCAACATCTCGGCCTCCTCCTTCCCCAGGCTGGAGAGGCTCAGGAAGCTGTCTCTGGGATGTCAGCTGGGGGGATCACTCTCCATTGGAGAGAAAGCCTTTGAGAAGGTGGCCAATATCACATTCCTGGACCTCGGGGGCAACAGGAAGCTGAGCCTCCAACCCACGGCCTTGGCTGGCTTGCGGCAGCTCGAAGTGCTCCTGCTGGATGCCAATGGCCTTGATGAGACTGTGCTGGAGGGTGGCTACTTCCAGGATTTAGTGTCCCTCAAAAGGCTGGATCTCACAGGGAACCAGATTAAGAGGCTGAGACCCGATTCCTCTTTTCAAGGCTTGAAGCTGCTGGCTGTCCTCCAGCTCCGGCTTAACAGGATCAAGACAATCTGCATGGAGGATCTGACCCACCTCGGGGGACGACACCTGTCCCTCCTAGATCTCTCATCCAACCTGCTGTCCTATAGGGACCCTTGGTACAACCACTCCTGCCCCAGTCCCTTCCGCAACATCACAGTGGAAACCCTGGATGTCTCCTCCAACCCATGGGATGTGGGTAGTGCTGAACAGTTCTTTAAGGTCATGGCAGGTGCCCAGATACGGCATCTGAAGTTGCAGCACTCGGGGGCCATTGGGAGGGGGTTCGGGTTCAATAACCTGCGGGGCCTCTCTGCCAGCACCTTCTCAGGGCTCAGCCAGAGCAGGATCCTCTCTTTTGACATGTCTCATGGCTTCCTCTCCAAGCTGGGGCCTTTGGTCTTCTCGGGTCTCCCTGAGCTGAGTGCACTGCGCCTGGCATCCAATCAGATTCACGAGATCGGTGGGGAGGCCTTTGCTGGACTGCAGCACCTCTGGACCCTGGACCTCTCCCACAATCTGCTGGGGGAGCTGAACATGGAGGCTCTCCAGAGCCTAAGCTCTTCCCCACTGCTGCACCTCAACCTCAAGTCCAACCACATTGGGGCCATCCAGCACAATGCCCTGGAGGGACTGAGGACCCTGCGGACGCTGAATCTGCAGGACAATGCCCTCTCGCGCGTGCTGTCAGGGCGGCTCCCTGCCCTGGAGCACCTGCTGCTGGGCCAGAACAGGATCAAGGATGCCTGGGGAATCGGGAAGCTTTCCATGAATCTGACCTTCCTCGATTTGTCTTCCAACCGCATGCAAGACCTGAGAGGGCTCTGGAACGAGCTGAGGGGCATCCCTGCCTTGCAGTTCCTGAACCTTTCACACAACCTGATCTCAAGGTGCTCTGAGCACCAGGACAGAGCCATGCCCAGGCAGAGCCAGCTCAGGGTGCTGGACCTTTCCGAGAACTCCCTGAATATCGTCTGGAATGCAGGAGGCTGTGTGGATGTCTTCCACCATCTAGACAGGCTGACAGCCTTGAATCTCAGCAGAAACAACCTCCAGACCTTACCTGAGGGCCTCTTCCAGGGGCTGGTGTCTCTCCAGGCTCTGGACCTATCTGGGAACCTCATGGCCATGCTTCCTGATGGACTGTTCTGGGACCTGCGCTCCCTGCAGGTGCTAGGGCTGCAGGGTAACCCCTTGGTGACCCTGTCACCATCTGTTCTTCAGCCGCTCCAGGCACTAGCATTCCTGAATCTCCAGGAGGTGTCTCTGCTTTGCCACTGCAGCTTGCAGGACCTGGAGGCTTGGCTGCACTCCACCAATGTGACCCTGAGTGGTGGGAAGGAAGGGGTTACCTGTCTTGTGCCCACCCCTCCCTTCCCAGGAATGCCCCTCCTTTTCTTCATCCAAAGCAGCTGTGTCCAGTAGCACAGCCCATGCTGTGTCCAGCTTTCCCCAGCACAGGATCCCACCTGTGTGGCTTTAAAAGCTGTTCCATATGCCGTGCGCTTGGCACTGAACTGTGATACTTATGCGATCACAGGCAGCAATGCCCAGTCACCTTCAGCTGTGAACCAGTTTCCCAAAGGCATAAGCATGGCCTGGACTAGGAGTCAAGGCATCTTGGTTTGACTCCTAGTTCTGGGAGTAGAGTCTAGTAGTTAGAGCAAGGGGCAGGAAGTAGGGTCTAGTGGTTAGAAGGATGGGGGTAGGGTGGGGGTTCAGTTGTATTCCTGGTTCTGGGAGTGGGGTCTCATGGATCAGAATAGGGGGGCTCAGAGTCATGACTCCTGAGATCTATTTCTATTCTGTGGGGTCTAGTGGGTTGGAGCAGAGGGCTGGGAGTCAGACTCCCTGGTTTCCAGCTCCAGGAGGAGAGAGGTCTAGTGGTTAAAGCAGGGGTGTTGGGAGTCAGGACTCCTGGGTTCTATTCACAGTCCTGCCCCTGGCTGTACAACCCTGTACAACAATTCTCCTTTGCCCACCTTACAATAGAGGCATTGGGAGATCTCATAAATCTCTGGGGTGTTATAAAGTGCTCAGTGTCATCACCTTTATTCTTCTAATGCCAGTATAATGGGTTGAAATCCCTTACGGCTCCTGGCATGGCAGGAACTATGCTTTCTCAACCCTGGAGATTATGGGTGCACTATGGGCATTAGGCAGGGTCTGTTTAGCACAGATGCAGGTTAAATCACTAGCTACACTCCAGTCACTGGGGTCTTGTCTTTCCTAGGGAACAAGGTGTGATTTTAACACGTGTTAGCCCATATCTGTTAACTAACATGGTGAAATTATAGTGCAGACCAGGTGAGATGCAGTTTTAACACGTTAGCTTGTCAAGGTAACCCCATATTAAACCTACAACCACTTTGTCTATACTAGGGTTTTAACATGTGTTAAAAACACACCTTTTATCCTTACTTAGACCAAGGGATGCGCTCACCCAAGGGAGTGCTGGCATTATTCATTATTCTTATATTGTGTTACCGTAGTGCCTTGGGACCTTAGTCAGGACCCCGTGGTGCTCTACAAACACAGAACAAAAAGTCCCTGCCCCTACTTCAAAAATTACCCACAGGGCAGTGCGCTGAACAGTGACACAGGAGGCACGGGTACCTACTCACAGTGCAGTGTGTCATTTGCTGACACAGCCTCTCACAGCGAGGCTGCGCGGTACTAGCAAAGGTCATGCTGGTGACATTGGAACAGCAGCAGCGTATGCTGGCAAAAATACTATTGGCAAAACTTTCGAGAGTAGATGTGGCCTTAGATTGCAAGCTCTTTGGGGCAGGGACCATCTTTCAGTTCTGCATGTGTACAGCACCTAGCACAATGGGGTCCTGGTCCATGACTGGGACTCTAGACGTCATCACAATACACAACATAATTAATAACAATGTATGTAGATATGGTTGGGGCTTGTGGACGGGAGCTGGGATTTCTTATGAGTGCTATTTCCTAAATGCTCTCTCTGAAATAGCAGTGTTGATTTTTTGTTGTTACCTTTGCCAATAAAAACCTCAAATTCTTAAATGCACTTTTAAAAGAACACAATAGTCTGGATTTATAGAACCCTGGAATGTGCCAGGGTTGCAGGGAGATCTACAAAGACATGGGAGTACAAGGGTTAAAGAAAGGAGAGGAAAATCAAATGGGGGGGGGTGGGGGAACCAGCAGGAGACAGAGTTTGTCTGTGCAGGAGACCAAGCTTTCTCGGGAGCTGGTCCGAAAATGTGGAACAAAATCCTCTGGGAAACAGGGACCATCCGAACCCTGCTTGACTTCCACTCCTAATGCCAGGCTCACTTCTCCGACCAGCCTTCTCTGACATAAACACAGAACAGTGTGGCCATAGACACAACCCTACCTAAACAAACCACTGCATGCAGGATTCTCCCCCTCGGTAGAGGATAAGAGAGAGAATGACCCCCATGGGGCAGATGTTAGTCGTATTGCATAATGCAAAGATACTGCAGTGATGAGAGTGGAATAAGAGCCTGTATAGATCAGAAAACCTTCTCTCGCTGCTAAGAATAGGTTCCTGCTATTCAGCCCTGAATTTCTCTCTTGTCAATTTCAGCCACTTGCTCCCAGCCACACCCCTTGAATGCCCCTCAACAACCCCCTCCTCTGTCTCAGCCTTTGTCCCTTTCCATGCCTCTCAATCAGTTCTAACCCAAGCTTGGACGTATTTAGCAATTTTTATTCTTAACTCCTGAGTCAGTCCCTCCAGCCATTTTTGGCTGTTCTTCTCTTAGAACACCTTCCGATCTGACATCATTCTCTCTGGCAGGAAGGGGACCCAGAAGTGAATAGAGTTCCTAGAGCCACACAGAAGGGCTGTCCCTGCCTTGCTTCAGGCCTATTTGGTCCCCATGTATGCGATGAATCCCCAAAGAGGATTCATCTAGTAAACCAGAAGTCCTCCCCCTCCTCGGAAGGGAAGGACAAAAAAATCCAACATCGGGATCAACTAATTCCAGGGAACAACAAATGAAAAAGACAGGAATGGGAGTGAGGGTTGTACATTTACAAGCAGGGTTCCAGAGGGGGACACTGAGTAGAGGACCCTAGACAGTGGCCACTACTCCTCAGAAGAGTCCAGGGAGCTAATGGGCACTGCCCAGAGGAACTCTGCCCAGAGACATGAATGGACAAGTGCACAAATTTGAGCCCCACAGTCATGTTTGCAAGGAACTCCCCTGTCCTACCCCCTCTTCCTTGGTAGATACATGGCCAACTCCCGGGGGAGGTTGATGAGGAGGTCCCGTGACTTCACGTGGCCACAGATGGGGAGAGCGTAAATAAAAAGGTGTGGGGGAAAAGTGAAGCCAGAACCTCAGCAAGAGGTTCTGGAGGAGGCAGGAAAACGGCTGCAAGCTGGTGCACAGTAAATATGCATGCCTCAAGGTCTCCCTCTCGCCACAAGAAAAACAAGTGTCGGGGAGTTTGAAAACCCACGTCAGCATTGTGTCCATGCTCATGGCTCCATGGAGGAGCTGCCAACCTATATCCCCAGCGGGCTGTGGAACCAAGGTGGAATACAGGCTGGCCCACCGGGGCTCCTAGCCCTCCACAGATGGCAAAAGGTCCCCCCATTTCATATCAGGGCAGGACATGAGAGCGAGGAAATGGATAGTATGGAGTTCAAGCTTCTGTAGTTGTTCCTGTGATGCAGCTCGGAAGCGGAGCTCATATGGGAGGTTTGAGGCAGCTGACTTGCAGGGCAAGGGCCAGGGGATACAGGTGGGTGGGGAACACCTTGCTGCAGGACTCACTTGCAGGGGGCAGGGCAGCCTTTCCATCCTGGAGCATGAGGTGGGGGACACATGGGGTGGGCAACCCCATATGCTAGTCGAGTGTACAGTATCCACCTAGTCCTGCTGACTGTAGTCCAGGAGGTCTCCGACTTTGGTGACACCAGCCAGGACCAATCTCCTGTGCACTGAGGGCACCTCCACCACCTGTGCCACATGATGTAGATTGTGGAACCAGGGTTCAACAGGGAGTTGACACCCTCGGTAGCCACAACGGACCCAGCTGCAGAGGTCAACTTCCAGGTATTGAGGAGGTCCTGGTAAAAGACCAGCAGCTCAGAGGCATCTTGAGGGAGACTCTTGGCTGGAGTTAAAAGAGCTGCCAGTCATATCAGAGCCCTCAGAGGCGGCGGAGGAAGGCGTGCCATAACTGGCTCCATGTCGGACTATGAGCTCTAGAAAGGAGCCTCTGCAGAGCCTGAAGACGGAAAGTATGAATCTGGCTGTGTATGCACCAGGCCCTACCATCCCTCTTCCAGATGAAGGCTCAGGACACCTGAAGAGACCCAGTGCTTCCCTGGCCAAAAGAACTCCAGGACCTTCCTCCTGAGGTTGGCCAGGGTACCCAGGAGTGGACACAGGACTTTGAACCAGTCAGGGGTGCCGGAGCCCTCCCAAAAGTAGCTTCCACTGCTGCTGCCGAGGCTCCCCGGCCAGGCTCCAGGCTGGCATGGCCGTGGTGGGGGGGTTTCAGGGGGAAGAGGAGGGGAAGGGGATGGGGTCTGCCCAGGTGAAAAGTGGACGGGACAGGCCCCACCACTTTCAAAAAGTGGTGGTGCCTCTGGAACCAGTGCCAGAGCATGGAAAGGACCAGCTGGTTAACAATCAGTGCCCTTCCCTCAAGGGGAAAGGCACTGGAGAAGCCTCGCCCATGCTTGCAACCTGTCAGACACTCTGGCCTCCAATTTTCCAGTGGGGCGGGATTGAGAGGTAAACAGCCAGATAGAGCAGCAGATCCACACCCCACTGGATGCCCGGCTTCAGGACAGGAAACCTCTGGGAATGAGAGTTCCATGTGGGGTGTCTGCCCGGGGCCATCCAATCCCTGCTCGGTGCCCAGAAATAAAATCAGTATCCCAGCTGCAGCTAGGGTGACCAGATAGAAAGTGTGAAAAATCGGGACAGGGGGTGGGGGGTAATAGGCACCTACATAAGAAAAAGCCCAGAATATCGGGACTGTCCCTATAAAATTGGGACATCTGGTCTCCTTAGCTGCAGCTTGGAAACTGCATGTATTGTGAGTGAAACTGCTGTATGCTCTTTGGTGGGGGGCCTCTCTTTGTGCAGTGCCTAGCACAATGGTCACTGAATGGGGCTCCTAGCAACTACTGCAATACAAATAACTGGAGAAAGAGGTTCAGGAGGGGTGGGATTTGGTGTGGCACCAGGGTCTCAGGAACACAAGCCGGGGTCAGGCTGAGGGTACATGCACACAAACGTGAGAGCCTCAGAGTAAAGCATTGGCCACTCAGCAGGACTCATCACAGTCTGTTTCCTACACACAATGCTCTGTTGCTAATGAAACATGGTGTGACGCTTAAAGGTGCATCCCAAGACAATCACAGCCCTAGTTCAAGCCATTGGCTGCCCCATTCAGCCTCCTTCACACTCAAGAGGAGGAGCAATTCAACCCCTCGATATAGTAAAGACAGCTGCAAACAATGGAGGCGACCCCCAAAAGCAGTACTAAGGCTGTCTTCACTGCTAAAAAGGGTGTGTTTCTACAGTGAGCTAGCTAACAGCTGGGGAATTAGCTCAGATGGCAGAACACTCACTTGGCACGTGGCAGGTAGTAGGATGGATGCCCGTTTATTTTATTTTATTTTTAGACGTGTTGGGATGACTCAGTGGTTCAAGGCACCAGGCTCAGGGTTTTGCTTTCCCTTGTCCTGGGTATTCAAGGTTGCTGTGTAGAAGCATGAGGCCAAATCTCACTCCTGACACACCTCTTAAAACAGAGCAGTGTGGCCTAGGGGATAAGGGCATTGGCCAGGGGATCAGGAGAGCTGCATTCACTTCCCAGTTCTGATGGGTTATCTTAGGCAAGTTGTTTCCCTGCTCTGTGCCTCAGTTTCTCCATCTGTAAAATAGGGATACTGATAGTTACTTGATAAGTTTATGAACAGGAGTATATGACAGAGTTCTCTGCAATAGCAGGGACTGAACTTGTTGATTCAGGAGGTCCCTGTCATCCCCATGAATGTTAGTTGTTTTGCTATAAAACGCTATGGGGACAAGGCTCTGTAACTTTCACTGTAACGCGGATAGGTGGGGTCACACCAGATTGGGGGGATGGTGTTGCTACATTGGCAGAAACTGGCTGTGCCTTGTCTCCACTAGGATTTTGCAGCAAGGCAGCAAATGCTCATTAGTTATCCCGCTGTAACATCTCTCCTCTGACTGACAGTGAAGACATAGCCTAGACTACATGGCAGGTCACAGCCAAGCCAGAGAGCTGAGGGGTTTCCCTGATGGCAGACACAAGGACTAGGAGATTGGATTGCCTGTGTGTGCTGGAGGCAGGAAGCCAGGAGAAGCAGTTGTGAGCATGACCCTGAGAGGAAGCAGAGAGGCAGGGCTTCTTGGGCACAGAGCCCGCTGAAGAGGCAGACATGGGGATTTCGGAGGGGGAAAATCACCTGCTGTTGTTGATTCCTACTCTGTTCAGGGCAACAGGAATTTGTGTGCATTCTTTGTGAATAGGCAAGATTGCCCCAAAGAACAGACCTGGCTTATATCATCAATTCCTCCTCTTAACAGAAACAACCCTGCAAGGCCCTAGATTCTAGCTAAACCACACGGGCCAAAGCAGTGACAACTGCAGGGAGCCTCTGCCAAAGAAGCCTCAAACTGCACCACCCTACTACCACATCCTACCCTTTGCAATCATGTATCTAAGGTGGGGTATGGAGCCAGCTAACTCATTTGTAGGGCCCTACCAAATTCACGGTCCATACTGGTCAATTTCACGGTCATAGGATTTTTAAAATAATAAATTTCATGATTTCAGATATTTAAATCTGAAATGTAACGGTGCTGTAATTGTAGGGGTCATGATCCAAAAAGGAGTCGGAGGGGTGGGTTGCGGTACTGCTACCCTTATTTCTGTGCTGTTGCTGGCGGCAGCGCTACTTTCAGAGCTGGGTGCCCAGCCAACAGTTGCCACTCTCCAGCCACACAGCTCTGAAGGCAGCGCAGAAGTAAGGGTGGCAATACTGTGACTCCCCCCCCTAAAATAACTTTGCGACCCTCCCTGCAAATCCCTCTTGGGTCAGGACCCCCAATTTGAGAAACACGGGCCTCCCCCATGAAATCTGTATAGTATAGGGTAAAAGCACACAGAAGACCAGATTTCATGGTCTGTGGCACATTTTTCATGGCCGTGAATTTGGTAGGGCCCTAGTAATTTGCCCTGCACACACAAACACTTCTGTACCGCCCATGGCCTCATCCCAGGCAGCTTTCAGTGCTGCAGGGCTCCTGGGATGGGCAAGGCAGCCATTGCCATGACCACAGCTCCAGGCCAGTAAGAAGAGAGCTTAGGGAGCTTGATCCACCCACTGAGAGGCTCAGAGTCATCGTGATAGGCCAGAAACTCTGGCTTTGCCCCTCGTTCGGCAAAACTCCCTGCTCTCAGATTGGATGTTTGGTGATAGTAACAGGCTGGGACGAGGGGACGAGCTACCATTAGCTGGTGGGACAACAGCTGCTGTGAGTTAAAGGGACGGGGGTGGAGCGTATGTATGGGAGGATTCTGGAGCCACTGCTAGTACCTACTGTGTGTGCTTTGGAGAGACGGACACCTGGCTGTCAGGTAGGCCTGTGCGGCAAGGGGGAACATCGGTTAGTCACACAGAGGCGGGCAGCAGGCAGAGATGTAGCTCAACATTGCTCAGAGCGTTAGAAGTGACCGGTGCTGCAGCATTTCATATGGCTGACAAGACAACGTGGTCTTGTACAGCCACCGGTAACAGCCTGTGAAACCGAGAGATCCCCGCCAGGAAGGGGGTTTCTGGAAGAGTTGGAAATTCTTCCCCTTTTGTGAATTTGGAGGTCTGAGCTGCACATCGCCCAAACTTTCCCCTTTGTGCAATGATGCCCCTTAATCCCAACCTGCGTTGCAATCCTTAATCCCCTTACATGCTCTGTTGGTGCTCCTCCATATCAACCTGCAGCCTCACCTGCTATTCCGGTGTTAGGATATAGATATTCAAGCCTGTCTGTAAAGGCCTATACTTTAAGAATTTAGGTATATGTTTATTATTTAGCTCGTTATAGCGGTATAAAAGAGAGAATCTGTGTAAGGGCCTTCTTTTACTGTGACAATCTGAGGCCCTGTTTAGTTATACTGAAATAAGGCAATCTGGGGCTGTTAGGAAGGTGATTCGATTTATTACCTTCAGAGAAAGGGAAGAGCCTAAAAGATGTAAAAGGAAATTTAGTTTGATAGTTTTTTGTCTGATAAGAACTCACTTATTAATAGACACAGCTGGGAAACTCTTATGTCTTTATAGATGTAGTTGTGAAATTCTCGCTTTTGTATTGTTTTGTATGCTTATTTGCATGGTCTCTGTTTGGTTTTTGTGATTGTTTCTGTCTGCTGTATAATTAATTTTGCTGGGTGTAAACTAATTAAGGTGGTGGGATATAATTGGTTAGCTAATCATGTTACAATATGTTAGGATCGGTTAGGTAAATTTCAGTAGAATGATTGGTTAAGGTATAGCTGTGAATATTACTATATAAATTAGGGGCAAACAGGAAGTAAGTTGGGATTCGAAAATAAGGAAAAAGGAACTTGGATTTAAGCTTGCTGGAAGTTCACCCCAATAAACATTGAATTGTTTGCACCTTCGGACTTCAGGTATTGTTGCTCTCTGTTCATGCGAGAAGGACCAGGGAAGTGGGAGAGTGAAGGAATAAGCTCTCTAACATCCGGTTCTGGCCTTTTCCCCCCACAGCTCTGCCAATGCCCCTCTGTGCTGGCCCGCAGCCCCACTTCTATTCCATTCCTGGTGTCTGCACCCCCCCATGCAGCTCTGCCAATGGCCCTCAGTCCCGACCTACAACCCCACCTGCTGTTCCCATTATGGGTTCCTCCCTCTCAATCCTGATGCGCAGCCCTAGACCTTTCTACAAACGTACTTTAAAACAATAAAATGTTCTGCCAGACGACTAGGAACTCCAGAGCAGACAGGGCTGTTTTCTGTGCTGGAAGCATTTCCAGGTCTTCTCTGATCCAGCAACCTCATCTTTCCCTTAGCTATAGACCCACATTCAGTGCCCTGCTCTACCACAGGCTCCCTGTGGGACCTTGGGCAAGTTGCTTAGGCCCAGATCCTCAAAAGTATTTAAGTGCCTAACTCCCATTGACATAATCTGTCATCCATCACTGCACAGGAGTTTGATGCTGCTCATATCTTAAACCTATGGAACTCCATGCTACTGGATTTTACTGAAGCAACCAGTAAGATTCAAAGAAAAATGAGTGGGAGATATGAATGATCGGGAGGGGACTGTCAAGAACCAAGGAGCTGAGTTCCCTAGCTGAGGCTGGGGCTAGTGGGTTCAGCCTTCAGACAGGTTAATGAGCCCAGCTGGGCTTCAGCAAAATCACCTGATTGACCAGTCCATCCAATTGGCTGAAAGAAGCCAACAACTCTGCATTTATGCTCAACAGCAGCACAGCTTAACACTTACACCTGCAGCTGCAATTGCTCTTGTGCACAGCTCGCCGGGGATATTAGTTGGCGGCTCCTGCATGGAGCGGTGAGCATGGGCATGTACCTGGCATGGTTCACCACCTCCCCTGACACCCGCCCCTTCTGTGGTGAGAGGGAGACCCTGGTGCACATCTACTTCGAGTGCACCAGGTTGCAGCCCCTTTTCTGGCTCCTCCGGAACCTCCTCCTCGGGTTCTGGCTGCACTTTTCCCCACACCTCCTGATCTATGGCCATCCGTGGCCCCACGAAGTCGCAAGACCTCCTCGTTGACCTCCTTCTGGCATTGGCCACGGTGGCCGTTCACCATACCAGGAGGAGGAAGCTGGATGGGGAGGTGCTCTGCGACTGTGAGGTCTATTTCCGATCCTCCCTTAGGTCATATCTCCGGACAGAGTTCCTCTGGGCCACATCCACTGGAGACCTTTGAGGAGCAGTGGGCATTGTCCAAGGTTCTCTGCGTAGTGTTCCCCTCTGGATCCCTGCTGTTGACCCTGTGACCCTCACTCTCATCCGTGTTTTTTCATTTTGTGGTCCCCTGAATTCAGTTGAGACCTGGGTCTAGTAGCGCCTCCCCTTAGGCTGGGGCGAGGGGCCTTTAGATGTGGGCAGGCGCCCCCCAGAGCATTAATAGGTGCAATTGCTCCTGTGTCTGCTTGCTCCTGCCCTGTTCTGGTCCTCCTCCAGCCCACCCGACCCTGCATCCTTGCCTGGCTTCTGACTCCTGGCTCTGATTATTGGCTTCAGATTCTAGCTCTGACCACTGGCTCCAGGTAGTGGCTTCTGACTCTGACATTTGGCTCTGGTTTCCGGTGCCTGTTCCAAAGTCTAACCGAGTCTAGGGCAGACTGCCCACATCCTGGTCCTGACAGGGGGTGGATTGCCAGCAAGAGAAAAACAATCCAGGCTAAGCAACATGAGAGTCATGCCCTGTTCCCTTCCCATGATCGCTGCATACACAGGGGCTGGAAACCTCAGACTCAGTTCACCTCTTTGTAGTCCTGTGACAACTCCAGCCCCAGCAGCGTAACATAGGCCTGGTCTACACTACACGGTTAGGTTGATGTAAGATGCCTTGCGTCGACCTAGCTGTGGAAATCTCTTCATTTAAATTTGGCTCCCGCTGACGTAAGTTCCTCTCTGTGGCGCTTTAGTAACACCACCTCCCCGAGCGGTGGAGAACCAAGGTCAATGTAATTAGGTCGATGCAGTGTCAGTGCAGACCCTGCATTGCTTTCATTGACTGTGACTGACTTTCAGGAGCCGTCCCACAATGCTCCGCACTGACAGTACGATCGATACAAGCGTCCTGGTGAGGACGCACACCGTCGACACAAGTGATTTAATACCTGTGGTGGCTATATGCAGATGTAAGTTAGGTAGACATAATTTTGTAGTGCAGACATGGCCAACCCAGATCAGTGCAGGCTGTCTCTGACCCTTCCACCGCAACCACTGTCAGCTGAGAGTGGCAGGCACTAATGACCCATGTTCTGTCCCATAGGTCCGGGATCCACAAGAGCCTCTCCTGAAGGAGGAAGTGACTGTGGTTTGAGAGGCTTCCTGTGGGAAGAGCTTTGTGTCCCAGCAGAGAAGGCTGGAGCACGAGGATGATGGATCGGTATAAGATCCCACGCACCAAAGAGCTGGAGTTTGGAGGGCCCCTGGGTAAGACGAGGGTGAGGGGGGTTGGAAGGCAGTGGCTCACATACCCTGAAAGGCAGGGCAAACTGGAGCTGTGCATGCAGCTACATGGTTAGAGCAGGGTGGGTCTGGGAGTCAGCACTCTTGGGTTCCCAGCTCTGCCATTGACTCACTGTGGGATCTTATCTCTCAGGGACCCACAGTTCTGATCACCCTGGGGGATCTTGTCCCTCTAACCTCTCCTTCCTCCCTCTACAGGAGCCATGATCCTCATCTTTCTCATGCCAGTTACCGTCTTCTATCTTCTGCTGACATGTCGCACTGAGCAAGCCAGCGTGCTGAACTTCCCGCCCCCGCTGCCACCCCTGAGCACCCTCTGGAGCCCCCACACCTTCCTGCTGCTCCTGGCTTGGGTGGGACTCCAGGCTGCCCTCTACATGCTGCCTATGGGGAAGGTAATGCTGGGTCAGCTTCATTGGGAAGAGGGGAGGGCAGGACGTCCCCTTCCCTGCTGGGTGCCATCTGCCTAATGGTAGCTGTTTGGCTACCCATAGGGGATCAAGGGCACATGTGAATTGCCTGGGCCATGGCTGAGCCAGATCATGGCTAGCTGGCTACACCATGTAGGCAGAGACCTGCACAAACTCAGTTCATCTACACAGTTGTGAACTGAGGCTCCAGGGAGGGTGCCGGTGAGAGGAATTGGAGTCAAGACCAGAGAGATCAGTGTTAACCGGTTGTGTGGCTTTCCCCCAGGTCACAGAAGGGATCGTCCTTCGAGACAAGAGCCGGCTCCAGTATCGCATTAATGGTGGGTGTTGGATTTTGTTAGGGAGGGGAGATCGACTATGACCCGCCCCAGAATTTGCAGCCAATCACATAACTTACTGAATTTCCTCACGGTAACAAGTAATAGTATTGGGGGGAAAGTGCTGTCTATTGGCTCTGAGCAAGGGGCTAGGAGTCAGGACTCCTGGGTTCTATCCCCAGCTCTGCCACAGATTCCCTGTGTTACCTTGGGCAAGTCCCTTCCCCTCTCCATGCCTCATTTTCCCAGAATAACAGTGTGCTGTGACTCGGGGATCCTCAGCTAAAAAGCCGCAAAGTGTTGCTGTATCTAAGCAGCATGTGTCCTGCTTTTCCTCCTCCCGCGCTGCAGCTTTCCATGCGATGGGGGTCACAGCCCTGGTGGTGGGGGCTGGACTGGCAGCCGGGTTGCGCCTCAGCTACATCTATGACCACTTCCTGCAGTTGGCTTTCTCGGTCTTGCTGCTGGCCTTCGGACTCAGCTTCCTCCTCTACTTCAAGTCCCTCTTTGCCCCAGAGACAACACTGGCACCAGGCGGGAACTCAGGTGAGTCCTTCTATACACATGGGGCACACGGGCACAGGAATGATCTTGTGCACGCAGACACATAGACGTGAGCACATATGCATGTCTGAACACACACAGACATGCACACACTGACACTTATGCACCACACACACAGGGACACTTGTGCATGCACTAACACATAGACACTCTCTTAGACACACAGGTCATACCTGGTGTGTCACGGGGGGTGCAGGGGGAGAGCAGCCAGCGATGCCAGTCAGGTAAAAACGCCAGGACTCTAGGGAGGTATCTGATCAGTTGATGAGGGTCAGAAAGGAACCACCCTTGTTGCAGAGAGTTTAACCTTCCAATGAAGCATCCAGCAACAGCACCCATTGGAAACCAGACATATCCAGATTTAGCACAGCAGGGGTGGGGATGGGATGGGCCCCTTGGACTGATCCAGGGTAGCAGAGAGGGGAGCATACCAGACTAGATGGACCCATTGGTCTGATCTGAGGCAGCAGGGGGGATACTGGGCTGGACAGGCCTATTGGTCTGGTCCAAGGTGGCAGGGAGAGGAAGGGGGAGTAGCTATTCCCCCTTGAGGTGCCTGACTTGCTATTGGTCACACAGGGAATCCTATCTATGACTTCTTCATGGGCCATGAGCTGAACCCACGCATCGGCTCCTTCGACCTGAAGTATTTCTGCGAGCTGCGGCCAGGCCTCCTCGGCTGGGTAAGTGTGTGTGTGGGGGTTTTAGGGTGCTCCCTGCTGCAGAAAGACCCTTGGGCCCATGGCTATAATAACCTTGCGAAGGCAAAGGATAATCAGAGAACCTGCTGCAGGGGAACACTAGTCCTGGGGGAAGGGTTGCAAAGGGGAATTTCCCTCCCTCCAGATGGCCATGTGTAGCAGATACTATCCATAGCCAGAAATCCCAGCCTAGATGGACCCATTAGTCAGACCAAGCATGGTGGGAGGGGTGAAGAATACCAGACTAGATAGGCCCATTGGTCTGATCTGGGGCAGCAGAGAGTGTGGGATGCCAGGCATGGGTGGGCCCATTGGTCTGATGCAGGGGTAGGGGTAAACCAGGCAGGATGGTCTTACGCAGGGGCTAGATATGACTTTGGTCAAATCTGGGGCAGCGGGGAGGGGAGGATACCAGGCTGGTCTGCCCCAGTATGTCAGTGAGACATTGGGGAGCTCTCACTCAAGGGTGCCAATTAGGTAGGGCGGAGGAGAGGCTGCCACGCCCCTCTCCCCGAGTTTCATACAGGAGGTGTGCTCCCAGGTGGAGCTCTTAACTGCACAGCATTAGTGTGGAATGTGAGTTCTGCAAAGAGGTGCTTCTCCCAGCTTGTGTCCCCAGGACAGGGAGTCAGTGTTTTGTTTACAAACAGAGGCAGGGTGATTAAGATAAGAAAAGGATGGTAATTAAATTAAGGCTCTGGAAGTCCTTAGATGAGCCTGTAAAACAGGTTTCAGAGGGGTAGCCCTGTTAGTCTGTATCAGTAAAAACAACGAGGAGTCCTTGTGGCACCTTAGAGACAATTTATTTGGGCATAAGCTTTCATGGGCTATAACCCACTTCATCAGATGCATGGAATGGAAAATACAGTAAGCAGGTATAAATATACAGCACATGAAAAGATGGGAGTTGCCTTACCAAGTTGGGGGTCAGTGCTAACGAAGCCAATTCAATTAGGGTGGATGTGGCCCATTCCCAACAGTTGACAAGAAGGTGTGAGTATCAACAGTCTTTATTCAGTCCTAATTTGATGGTGTCAAGTTTGCAAATTAATTCCAGTTCTGCAGTTTCTCGTTGAAGTCTGGTTTTGAATTTTTGTTGCTGAAGAATGGCCACTTTTAAGTCTGTTATTGAGTGTCCAGGGAGATTGAAGTGCTCTCCTACTGGTTTTTGAATGTTACAATTCTTGATGTCTGATTTGTGTCCATTTATTCTTTTGTGTAGAGACTGTCCGGTTTGGCCAATGTACATGGTAGAGGGGCATTGCTGGCACATGATGGCATATATCACATTGGTAGATGTGCAGGTGAACGAACCCTTGATGGTGCGGCTGATGTGGTTGGGTCCTATGATGGTGTCCCTTGAATAGATATGCAGACAGAGTTGGCAACAGGATTTGTTGCAGGGGTTGGTTCCTGGGTTAGTGTATCTGTTGTGTGGTGTGTAGTTGCTGGTGAGTGTTTGCTTCAGGTTGGGAGGGCTGTCTCCCAACGTCTGTGAGAGTGAGGGACTGTCCTTCAGGATAGGTTGTAGATCCTTGATGATGCGCTGAAGAGGTTTTAGTTGGGGGCTGTAGGTGATGGCTAGTGGCGTTCTGTTACTTTCTTTGTTGGGCCTGTCCTGTTGTAGGTGACTTTTGGGTACCCTTCTGGCTCTGTCAATCTGTTTCTTCAATTCTCCAGGTGGGTATTGTAGTTTTAAGAACGCCTGATAGAGATCCTGTAGGTGTTTGCCTCTGTCTGAGGGATTGGAGCAAATGCGGTTGTATCTTAGGGCTTGGCTGTAGACAATGGATCGTGTGATGTAGTCTGGATGAAAGCTGGAGGCATGTAGGTAAGCATAGCGGTCAGTAGGTTTCCAGTATAGGGTAGTGTTTATGTGACCATCGCTTATTTGTACTGTAGTGTCCAGGAAGTGGATCTCTTTCGTGTGAACTGGTCCAGGCTGAGGTTGATGGTGGGGTGGAAATTGTTGAAATCCAGGTGGATTTCCTCAAGGGCCTCCTTCCCATGGGTCCAGATGATGAAGATGTCATCAATGTAGCACAAGTAAAGTAGGGGTGCTAGGGGACGAGAGATGAGGAAGCGTTGTTCTAAGTCAGCCATAAAAATGTGGGGCCATGCGGGTACCCGTAGCAGTGCCGCTGACTTGAAGGTATAAATTGTCCCCAAATCTGAAATAATTGTGGGTGAGGACAAAGAAAGTGACAAAGCTCAGCCACGTGGTTGGCCGTGACATTATCGGGGATACTGTTCCTGACGGCTTGTAGTCCATCTTTGTGTGGAATGTTGGTGTAGAGGGCGTCTACATCCATAGTGGCTAGGATGGTGTTTTCTGGAAGATCACCAATGGATTGTAGTTTCCTCAGGAAGTCGATGGTGTCTGGAAGATAGCTGGAAGAGCTGGTAGTGTAGGGCCTGAGGAGAGAGTCCACATAGCCAGAAAATCCTGCTGTCAGGGTGCCAATGCCTGAGATGTTGGGGTGTCCAGGATTCCCAGCTTTATGGATGCGGGTGGTGATGGTGGGCGGGGGTTGAAGAGAGAACGCAGGGGACTCAGAAGAAATACAACCAAGCCCTCTGAGCCAAGGTTACAGTCAGAAAAGAGGAAGATGTGAGGGGCATAAGTGAAAAGAAGGGGCTAAAACCCAGGGAAGGGATAGCAGTGGTATAAAGAAGTTTCCATTCTACCTGTGGTACTTATGTGGCCCCATCACCGTAGTATCTGAGCACCTCACATCACAGCCCCTCGGTGAGGTCGAGCAGTACTGTTATCCCCACTGTACAGATGGGGCACTGAGAGACTAACAGCCAGATTTTCAAAGGTATTTAGGCACTTAGTGGGATTTTCAAAAGCGCCTAGAAGGTTAGGTGCTGTGTAAACCCACCAGGTGCCTAGCTGCATCTTTGGGTGCCTAAAAGCCTTTGAAACTCTGTCCCTAAGGCACTGACCTGAGGTCATACAGGAAGTCATTGGGGGGTAGGGGTGGGGTGTGTGTGTGTGTGGGGGGGGGGCGGATAAGAAACTAGATCTCTCAGATCTAGCTCCCTATCCACTGGACCAGCCTTTCTCTCTGCTGCATGCTGCAAAAAAGAGACCTCTGATGGATGGGAGCAAAACCAAGAAGGCCAGCTCTCTGAGATTCCAGCAATTGGTCCCAGGTGATTGGGAAGGATGTCATGGTTGACAGTATGAAAAGCAGCACAGAGGTCAGGAAGGATGAAAGAAGAAAGAGAATGAGAGTCAGATGAGAGGAGAGCACTTAACTGTCAATGGGTGGCAGGTTCTGCCCCAGGCTGAGTTGTACAGCAATACCTGCTATGCAATTTTAGGGCTTGTCTACACTGGCACTTTACAGAGCTGCAACTTTCTCACTCAGGGGTGTGAAAAAACACCCCCCTGAGCGCTGCAAGTTTCAGCGCTGTAAAGTGCCAGTGTAGACAGTACACCAGCGCCAGGAGGCGCTACACCCCTCGTGGAGGTGGGTTTTTTATAGTGCTGGGAGAGCTCTCTCCCAGTGCTGGTGCTGCGACTACACAGCCATATTAAAGCACTGCCGTGGCCAGCTCTTTAATGTTGCTAGTGAAGACATGCCCATTGATTTTAACTGAAAACCATTTTTTGTCATGAGTTTGAAAAAAGGAAGGAATGAGAAAGTGTTGTATGAGTATGAGATGTGATTATACATCAAATTCGTAGGGTTTCAGCTGTATTCAGGCCAATTCCAGAACAAAGAACAGAAATTGCATCCACAGAGTCCATAAAGTTGACGATTATTGTCATGATTTGTGTTATTCGTTGGGCACCATCTGTGTGCTCAGCACTGTTCAGAACATGCCAGAAAATGTAGTCCCTGAGCCAATGCATATAAGATATGTAACTCTGGATAAGATGGCTCAGATATTTAAGTATGCATAGTTATTGACCTCGCATGTTCACTGTGATGTTTATATCTATGAGTGGAGGCGCTGATGGCAATAGAAGTTTTACTTGTTTAAGGACTAGAAGATTTGACCCTCCAACTTCCTTTCAAGAGGAAGAGCTGCCCAGCGCTCCTGTGCCTGTTTGTTTTCCTTTCCTGCCTGCAGTGGCCCTGATATACCTCGGAAGTCTCAATTTTCCCCCCAACTTTAAAACATGGAATTTTCTTGGTGTTTGATTTAAAATAGTCTCCTGTGAAAACTGCAGCTCAATCACGTGTTATGTTTAAGACCCTTCTGGAAAGTAACTAGACTTTAAACAGAAGTGAAAGCAGTGTTGCCAACTCTCATTATTTTGTCATGAGTCTCATGATTATTGTTTTCCTTAAAGCCCCAGTTCCTGGAGTCAAGTGATATGTGATGATTTCAGCCTTCATTCTTAAAGAAAAATGAAGTTTCTAGTTCTTGTGGCTGTGGAGAAAGCTTTAAAATGTGACCCCAGTGCACCTTAAAGGCTCAAAAAGCAGAATATAAATTTAAAAAAACACCAAATCTATTTTTACATAATCTCATTATTTTAAAGCCAATCTCATGATTTTTGGTGAGCCTGATTCTTGATTTTTGAACATTTGGGGTTGGCAATACTATGAAAGTGACTTGAAAGTGTCAGTTTCACTACTGTTTAAAGTAATTTTCTAGTCTATTATTTGTAGTGGGGTAACACCCCTAGAGCCCCAGGCAGGTGCAGTATAAACTCATGGGGCCTTGCCCTAACAGGATGTTTCCAAAAGCTGAATGATCTATTCCAAGCATGATGAACTGCAAAAAAGTGATAGAAAGTAATCTAGATTTTTCTACAATTGTTTCAATTGTTGTATTCAAGAGTTAGTAACAAATTAAGAATACAGGGTATACATTAAAATGTTAAACCTAACCAGTGTCCCTTCAGTGACTTGACACAAGATGTCAGAACATGTTAGTATTAAAGCTGAGTGGATCTAATATTTATTTAATTTTTTTTTCTTTATATAGGAATTAGAAATTATTATCTGACAGGAGCACTGTATATAAGATGATATCTGCAAAAAACCCAAGAGTTTATAGGTGCTCAAGTAGCCTCTGGAATCACAGTTAAATTTGCCCCCTCCCCTACCAAAATCTGAACTGGCACTCCTGGTCCACTCAGCAATCAGGAGTTTTTCTCTGGGCAGACAGGGTGCTGGGGGCAAGGGAAGGAGCAGGGAGGGAGGCAGGTCTTCTCCAAACTCCACCTGATTGCTCCCCTCCTGCCAGGCACTGGTGAACATGGCCATGCTGATGAAAGAGACTGAGCTGCGGGGCAGCCCCTCGCTGGCCATGCTCCTGGTCAATGCCTTCCAGCTGCTGTATGTGGTGGATGCACTTTGGAATGAGGTGAGTCACTCCCACATCCCTGGCTTAGCCTTGGCTTGGGATCTGCAATGGCCTAGGGGCTACAAAGGGAACCTTAGGGGAGGCCTCCTGGGTTCCCTTCCCATGTCTGGGAGGAGGGTGGAGTCAGTGGTTCGAATAGGGGGGCTGGGATTGAGGACCCAGCTCTGAGAAGGGAGTGGGGGTTGGTGATTTAAAGCACAGATGTGGCCAGGGTGGACTGATTTAATTTAAATAGTTGATTGTAGTCAAGTTTTGCATTTGTACTTCATAGTTATTTTCCTAACAAAAAGTTGATTTTCACTGGTGGGTAACTATTAAAATATGTTAAATTGCAACCAAACATACCCTGACTTTATACTAAATTCGGTACTTCTTTTTGCTAACCAGGAGGACACAATATATCTCTCCACATTTATTTGAGCAATTATATAGCTTACTTTACATGTATTCTGGTTCTTAATTTTTACATTTTTATTATGTTAGAAAATGGTGAATGTTGTATTTATTTACAATATGATGATTAATGTTTTACTTGCAATTTGTGTCCAGCTGTATTTGGATGGAAATTAAAATTCAATAAAAAAATCCCCAGAAACAGCATGTTAGGGTTTTTAATAAAATAAAACTACTTTGTGTGCTAATTTACTTTTAAAAAGTTTATCAATAAATGTGTTCTATTTAAAACTGATTGTATTAAACAAAGGAAGTAGTATCTGTAGTCAGTGAATTTAACTGATTTTCTGGTCACCATGTCATTCAAGATTTTAGAACTAGTAGATCTCATCCTCTCACACACAGTTTTTCTTCATAGATTGGAAGAGAAAAACAAGCTTTCCTGCCTGTTCAACTCCCAATTGATTTTCTTAACTTCAAATGAACTAGTCACTGAACTGATTTAGTTGAATAAAAGGAAATGAAATTAAAATATTCTCTCTGCACCTGCAGAAGAGACTATTGCCAACAGTTGAAAGGTGGTTTAGTGCTTCAACAAACTCTGGTTCCAGGTGCCTAGCCAGTGATGTCAAGCAGTTCTGTGTGTTCACTTTCTTTAAACTTGGCAGCAAACATGTCCTGCTTAATATTGGAGGTTTTTTTGTATTTAAATGATTTAATAGATTACAGCATGGTTAGGCCTTAGCATAGGTTGTTTTTCAAATTTAATTTTAAATAGATTTAGGGTTTTTTAAATATTTAAATTTTGTTTAGCATTGCTTTTTATCCATGCTGGATGTGGCTCCTCTGTGTCCTGCAGGAGGCCATCCTCACCACCATGGACATCGTACACGATGGGTTTGGCTTCATGTTGGCCTTTGGGGACCTGGCCTGGGTGCCCTTCACCTACAGCCTGCAGGCCTACTTCCTGGTCAACCACCCCCAGAAGCTGAGCCTGCCCATGGCTGTCGGGATCCTCTTGCTCAATGGTGAGGCTCAGGTGATTCCCTCTCACATACCGGACCAATAGGCTCATTCAGTCCCATATCTCTCCTCTTCCTTCCCCCCCCCCCCCCCCCCCCCCCCCCCCCCCCCCCCCCCCCCCCCCCCCCCNCCCCCCCCCCCCCGGGATCAGACCAATGGATCCACCTAGTCAAGACCAATAGGTGTAGTATCCCTCCCACTTTACCCCATGACCCCATCTATCACAGTATCTCTTACCTCCCCGCCCTCCACACACACCCTTCCTGCCTCACCAACCCTACAACTCACCTTGCTGTACAATGGGGTGAAATCCCTTCCTGCCCAGCCCCAAGCCACACCCTGAAGTGTGAGGATTGAAAGCCCTGCTCAATGCCACCCCGAGCCAGCATCCACCACCATTGTCGTTCATCCCTTTGTCCTCTCCAGAGCGATCTGTTTCCATACCAATCCATGGCAGAAGTGCCAATATCCCCATGCCTAGAGCTCCCACAGCCTATCCTCACTCTGGTTCTCTTCTTGGCAGGTCTGGGCTACTGCATCTTCCGCAGCGCCAATTCCCAGAAGAACACTTTCCGTAGGAACCCCAACGACCCCAGAGTAACTGGTGAGCTGCAGTCGCCTCTTGGATGAGAGTTATATGGGGGACTTGGAGTGAAGGAGTCTGGAGTGGGAGAAGATGCTAATGGAGGGTTAGCTAATGGGAGGGAGGGGGAGGAATGGATGCCATGTGGGTAATGCTCTTCTCCTCCTCCCAGGTCTCAAAACCATCCCCACAGCCACGGGCCGGCGTCTCCTGGTGTCTGGGTGGTGGGGGTTTGTGCGCCACCCCAACTATCTAGGGGATCTCATCATGGCTCTGGCCTGGTCGCTGCCCTGTGGTGAGTCTAAATCCTGCCTAGAGGGAGCCTGTGAAAAGGCTAGCAAGGAGGTGTTGGGGGGCAGGGGTTGTCTCCTTCTCCTGCCCCCAGCATTGGTGTCCCACTGGGACCTGTGCCTTTAGGGCACATCCCTACTGCCCCTCTGCAATGGATGCAGGACAGCATCTCTCTAGCCCTCAGGGCAGTGGTGTCTGCCTTGGGCACCCATTGTGTCTTTCACGAGCTACACAGAGGGTGCCCACTCTGGCCCAACATCCCAGTTATGTCCCAAGCAGATGGCACCAATATGCTGCCCCATACTCCAACCAGAGGTCACGTAGAAGGCACCTGGTCTGGTTGGCCTGAAGTCCCAGGTGGAAGGCGCTGGTCGCACCTTCAAAGGATGGCATCAATGTATCATTAACGTGGGAGTGGGGAGGAATCTACGCCCTAGACAAGGTTGCTCAGCACTCAGGCTATCCACTAGAACAATGGTTCTCAACCTGTTTACCATTGTGGGCCACATATGCAGCTCTCTGTGTTACGTGGGCTGCATCTACACAATATATATACTGCCTGTAAGGCCCTGAGGATGTCGCATGGGCCACAGCTGTGTGCTGATTAGGACACAAGCAGCCCACGGGTTGAGAACCATTGCACTAGAAGGTCCTAGAGGAAGGGTCCGTGGCCTTCTCTCCTCATGCCCCATGTCTCTCCCACCTCCTCAGGCCTGACACACGTCCTGCCCTACTTCTACGTCTTCTACTTCACCGTGCTGCTGATTCACCGGGAGGCTCGGGACGAGCACCAGTGCCTGCGGAAATACGGGCTCGCCTGGCAGGAGTACTGCCGGCGAGTTCCCTACAGGATCTTCCCTTATCTTTACTGAGATGTGGCCCAGCACACCATGCCCCATGCAGACCCAGGCATGACAGCTCACATCTGCCCACCACTGCTCCAAAGGCTGGCAGGACGCTAGCCTCTGTCCTCACCACTGGGGCACATTGTCATCCCCAGAGGGCTCCAGATGGAGGTGCGGGCTCTGGGGTGGGGCTGGAGATGAGGGGTTTGGCGTGTAGGAGGGTGTTCCAGGCTGGGACAGAGAGGTTTGGAGTGTGGGAGGGGACTCCAGGTTGGGGCAGGGAATTGGGACACAGGGGGTAAGGGCTCCGGCCGGGGGTGCAGGCTGTGGGGTGCAGAATGTTGGGAATCATTAAGAAAGGGATAGATAATAAGACAGAAAATATCATGTTGCCGCTATATAAATCCATGGTACGTCCACCTCTTGAATACTGTGTGCAGATGTGGTCACCCCATCTCAAAAAAGATATATAGGAATTGGAAAAGGTTCAGAAAAGGGCAACAAAAATGATTAGGGGTATGGAACGGCTGCCATGTGAGGAGAGATTAATAAAACTGACTTTTCAGCTTGGAAAAGAGACAACTAAGGGGGATATGATAGAGGTCTATAATCATGACTTGTGTGGAGAAAGTGAATAAGGAAGTGTTGTTTATTCCTTCTCATAACACAAGAACTAGGGGTCACCAAATGAAATTAATAGGGAGCAGGTTTAAAACAAACAAAAGGAAGTATTTTTTCACACAACGCACAGTCAACCTGTGGAACTCCTTGCCAGAAGATGTTGTGAAAGGTAACACTGTAACAGGGTTCAAAAACAAACTAGATAAGTTCCTGGAGGGATAGCTCCATCAATGGCTATTAGCCAGTATGGGCAGGAATGGTGTCCCTAGCCTCTCTTTGCCAGAAGCTGGGAATGGGTGACAGGATACTGGGCTAGATGGACCTTTGGTCTGACCCAGTATGGCCATTCTTATGTATAACAAAACCCACGATGTTTTCATAACAGCACTAGATATCTGAGCTGCATTCCTCTGTGCTTCACTCGAGCTTAAAGCATTGCCTTCCATGAGGGACCACGATGGAGCTTACTGCACGATTGGTAATGCTTTAATGAAAGAGTCTAACAATATCGCAACCACTACAGTTGGCTGCAAGGTCACTGCAGGCTTCACCCTGGACATCTGAGAATGGAGCGTGCCTGAATTCTCCTCTGCTGCTGTAAGGAGGTGTAAGCCCACAGCAGAAAGGTCAGCCCAACAGATGCATGGGTCATGATGAGATGGAGGGTTTGTCTTCACTGCAACAGTTAGCTCAAATGAGTACACTGGAGTTACTCTCACTTGAACTCGACTAGAGTATGTCTACACTGCAATCGGACGTATGAGTGCAGCCTAGACTGGCATAGCCACACTAGCTTTACTCTAGCATGGCTAAAAATAGTAGTGTGGATGCACAGGCTTGTACAGCATGTGCTGCTGCATCTTCACTATTTTTAGCCATGCTAGCTAGAGTAAAGCTAGTGCAGGTATGTCCCGCCCCAAGCTGCAATCATGCCTCGGAAAGCAGTGTAGACATACACTGAGAGCAGCGTGAGAGCAACTACACCGTGAAACAATACTGGAGCTGTACAGTGATTAGATTAGCAGTTGATGTGCTGCTGTAACTCAAGCTGCTGCATTACTAGCTTGAGTGGCAGCAGCCCTCCAGCTTCAACCTCCATCCCCTTGCAAGCCAGCTAGCTTGATTTTAAAGCACCATTTAACTCATGCTAGAGATTTCTGTGTGGACAGGAGTCAGGTTAGGAGCAAAAGTTGAGTTAAACCTTGAGCGAACACTGAAAAGAAGACAAGCCCCAAAGAGAGAGAGTCACAGCTGGGAGTCTGTTTTGGCTTGAAGTGGAATACAAGTTTGGTTTGCTGTGTCTGTAAGGGCCTGATTAATTTTAAGGACTGGGGAAATTCCTCTTTTGGGGAATGCTGGAATGTGGTTTTAGACAATGCACTGATGTGACAATGATTTTATTAAAAATATATTAAATGCAGTCTCCATCTGCGTTCAAAGTCAATTGTTTGTGATGCTTTTGAGGGCTAGATGAACAAAGTGTTTCCTGTATTTAAGATTTGACAATCAACCAAATAGGCAATACTCCTTTTAGGGGGAGTCTGCTCCAGAACCTCCCTACCTTGATGGGTAGAAACCTTCTTCTCATTTCCAGCTTCAGTTGATTCCTGGACATCTTATCCCTATTTGTTCTTGTGCCAGCATTGTCCTTTTAGCTTCAATAGCTCTTTACTTTCCCCCTGAATCCTCTGGGCAGCCCTGGGAAAGAGATTTCAGGGGCCCCTTCCATAAAAAAAAGTTGCAATACTATAGAATACTATATTCTCGTAGGGGCCCCTGCAGGGCCCAGGGCAAATTGCCCCACTTGCCCCCCCCTCCCCGGGCAGCCCTGGGAAAAATAAACATTTAAAAACCTTCTGCATCTCGGCACAAACCCAGTTTTGAGAAACCTTGTAAAGGTGACTTGAAAAGAAGTTATCACTGGTTCTCAGCATCAGCTAGTGCTAAAAGGCACTAAAGCTCATTAAAAGGGTTGGACAAATATTTTCCAACTTTTTTGGATCGAAAACTAGGTTTTTAAAAAGCAGAAAAAATTACGGACAATGTCTGCTTTCCTTCAAAATTTGTTGTGGTTTTTTTAATTGAAAAGCTGAAATTAGTCTGCCAAAACCTGAACATGGTTTGGGGTTTCAGAAATGTGTGGCCAAATATTTGCTGCTTGCTGTGTTTGATTGTTTAAAGAAACAATAAAAAAAATCCAAAACTTTTGAACCACCTCAGCTTGTGACCAAACGCCTGAGCCCATCCAGTCAGAGATTTGTCCAGGTTTCTGATACTCTGCTGGCTTCCTTGACTCATATCTGTCTCCATAACTTTGGGTTCATTTAGGTTAGAACATAAGAATGGCCATACTGGGTCAGACCAAAGGTCCATCCAGCCCAATATCCTGTCTACCGACAGTGGCCAATGCCAAGTGCCCCAGAGGGAGTGAACCTAACAGGTAATGATCAAATGATCTCTCTCCTGCCATCCATCTCCACCCTCTGACAAACAGAGGCTAGGGACACCATTCCTTACCTATCCTGGCTAATAGCCATTAATGGACTTAACCTCCATGAATTTATCTGTTTCCTAGAGACTGGCTCCATGGGGTCCCTCACAAACTGGAGACAGTTACTGTGGGTTTGTCTTTAGTATAGCTTATGTACATACTCCACGAACTGAGCATTGAGCTTGTTCCAGAATCTGGGATGAGCCTATGTTGTGAAAACTGAAATGCTCAAAATAGCACATGCATGTGAATGGACACAGGCTGCTAAAATTAAATTAACTCAGGGGGTCTCAAACTGCGGGTCGGGACCCCCTCAGGGAGTCACGAGGTTATTACTGGGGGTCGCAAGTTGTCAGCCTCCACCTCAAACCCTGCTTTGCCTCCAGCATTTATAATAGTGTTAAATATATAAAAAAGTGTTTTTAATTTATAAGGGGGGGGTCGCACTCAGAGGTTTGCTATGTGAAAGGAGGCACCAGTACAAAAGTTTGAGAACCAGTAAATTAACCCCTCTGGAGCCTCAGGGAATGCAGGGGAGGGGAGGTGGGGGGGGGTCTGCCTTGGTAGGCTTGGGAAGGAGGTAGGTGGTGTAGGATATTGCTCTTCTCGTGTGATCCCTCCCCCATGGCTCTATCACTGTTAATCTAAAGTGGCTAATTTTAAATGAAGCTAACCTCCCCAGACATGAATCTCCCTATGGCACTGAAATTAAATGTAGACTATAATTTGGCATTTGAGACGTGAAAGGGATGGTAGCCCTAAGGGAAAAGGTAACAGCTTGGCTCTTTGTGTTCAATAGCTGTCTCAAAGCCTCAAACTGCTGAATGAGCTTTAGGGTAGGGAAGGCTGTGCCTCCCCAAACAGCCTGGCCTTGCCCCTATCCGCCCCCCACCCACTTCCTGCCCCCCGACTGCTCCCCTCAGAATCCCCGACCCATCCTGCTCCTTGTCCCGACTGCTCCCCCGAGCCCTCCCCACCCTGGGACCGAACCACCCCATCTCCCTGTCCCCTGACTGCTCCGACCCCTATCCACCCCCCCGCCGAGTCCTGACAGACCCCCCGGAACACCCATGATCCAAGCCCCTGTTCTCCATCCCCTGACTGCCCCCCCCCCCCCCCCCCCCCCCCCCCCCCCCCCCCCCCCCCCCCCCCCCCCCCCCCCCCCCCCCCCCCCCCCCCCCCCNCCCTCTTACCATGCTGCTTACCCCCGCCTCCCCCCTCCTGGAGCCTCAGCGCGCCACGTCCAGGAGCGCCCTGGACAGCGCTGCAGCAGAGTGGCTCCAGTGGGACCTGAGCTCCCACTGCTCCACCACAGCTCGCAGCCCCGCACCCTTACCACGCGGCTCTGAGCGGGAGGAGCTCAGGCCCCGCTGGAGCCACGCCGCTTTAACTCTGTCCAGGGCTGCTCCTGAGCGCGGCGCGCTGAGGCGCCGGGTGTTGGGGGAAGGCGGAGGGGAGCCTCCGACATTCTCGTGCGGGCCCCTGCAGGGCCCAGGGCAAATTGGCCCACTTGCACGCCCCCCCCCCCCCCCCCNCCCTGCTCCCTCCCAGGATTTACCCCTTTTGTGTATTTATAGAGAGTGATTAAATCCCCTCTCACCCTTTAATGGCCAGGCTAAACAAACCCAGCTCTTTCAGTCTCCTTTCCTAAGGTCGCCTCTCCACTCCACTCATCAGCCTAGGAGCTCTTTTCTGCGCCTGGGGCTGTTTGAATATCTGATAGACAGGGCTTTTCAGTCTAGCAGAGGAAGGCATAGCAAGATCCAATGGCTGGAAGTTGAAGTTAGACAAATGTAATCTTGAAATAAATCAATTTCCTAGCAGGGAGGGTGAGTAAACACTGGAACAGCTCACCAGGGGAGCGTGGGCTGGCCACCACCTGGAGTCTTTAAAGCAAAACTAGATCTCTTTCCAAAACACACGCTTTAATCCAGTTTCTGGGGAAAATTCTACAGCCTGTCTGTGGGGAATGGGGAAAAATCAGACTGGATGATCACAATGGTCCCTTCAGGCCTTAGGTCCATGACAGGCCCACAGGGCTCAATTGTGTACCAACATAAAAGGGCACATCTACAGTGTAGTTTCAACTGCACAAAGTGCTTGTGGGGTATGGGACATTCAGAAAGGCCGCAGGCTCTGAAGCCAGGGAAGGGCCAGCAGCAGTCAGGAAAACTCTGCAGACTGATACAGAACGGTATCTGCATGGAACACGTTATTCTGATTCCCTGAAGGCCCATAGCCAAGGATTAGGTGTTTATGGCCATGTGGCTTAGGATAGAGCACTGGGACTCACCAGACTGGGGTTCTATTCCCAGCTCTGCCGCTGACCTTCAGTGACTCATTTTCCTCCTTGTGCCTCTGTATCTTAAGGTACATCTACACTGTGATAAAAACAAACAAACATGGCACAGTGTCTTAGGTCAACTGACTCAGATTCATGGGGTTTATGGTGTAGGGCAATAAAGTTGCCGTGTAGACTCTTGGGCTGGAGCCCGGGCACTGAGATCCCAGTGAGCGGGGAGGGTCTCAGAGCCCAGGCTCTAGCCCTAGCCTGAACATCTGCCCTGCAATTTTATAGCTCCACAGCCCCACCCCAAGTCAGGTGACCTGGGCCAGCTGCACCACAGATCTTTTATAACAGCGTAGATGTAGCGGTATCCAAGGACCATACAACCTTTAGTGTATTTATCCTCATAACATCACTATGTGGTAGGGCAGTGCTATTATCCCTATTTTACTTATGAGGAAACTGAGGCACAGAAAGGCTAAGTGACTTGCCCAAGGTCACATAGGAAGTCTATGTCAGAGCAGGGAGTTGAACCCAGATCTCCTGAGTCATAGGCTAGTGCCCAAACCAAATGGAGTTCCCAGCTCACAGGGCCACACTCCACCCAGGATAGGTTAATGGCAGTTCGAAGCTTACACCCTAACCCTTCTTTGGCTGGGCAAAGGAATTTGAGGTAGGAGGTGGGTTGCGGTCAATTGGATACCAGTATAAGAGCTAGGTATTATTTTAAATTCATACAGATTCAATTGGATTGAGCCCCAGACCTTCCATGACTTCTCCCTTCCCCACCGATTCTCCCTCACTCAACCAACCCACCGCAAATAAAATGCCCCATTGTTCTCAATCCATAGCTGGCTCTCAGCCCCAAGCAAAAGAACAGACAGGCAAGTTCAAGCTCTCTCACACCAAAACCTTAGGGTATCATTCTATGAAGCCTGTAAGACTAAGGTGTTAGAACTCTAACTAATCACACCAAGCCAATGGGATTTAGGGACACCAGTAGCTTTCCAAAAAATATTTAGGGGACAACACCCCCCTCCTTGAGACACATAAAATTCACCGGTGACACTCTAGGACAGTTTGGAAATGGGCCTATTTTCCAACAATCCTGCAAACCCTTAATCAAAGTCCTGTGCTTTGCATTCTGTGTCACTGATAAAACAAAACACACCTTTTGCAGACAACACATTGTTAGACTGTGGAAGTCATTGCCACAGGAAGTCATTGAGGTGAAGAATTCAGCAAGATTAAAAAAGGACTAAACTATTTATATGGATATCAAGAATATCCAGTTGTCATAATTCAAAACAACATTATGGAAGGAATATTAAACCTTGCTATTCAGGTCTTAATGCCAATCTAACTCCCACAGAGCTGCAGGGGCACATTACACTACATCTGCCTACTGTGGGGTTCTTACACCTTCCTCTGAAGCATCTGGGGCAGGCCACTGTCACAGATAGGATACTGAACTAGATGGACCATGGGTCTCATCCAGGCCAGCTATTCTTACATTCCTACCACAGTGATCAGTTAGACTAGCTTAGAGAGCTAAATAAACATTAACTAGATAAGACTACGTACATTAAAATATCAGATTTTAAAAATACCTGATACTCATTCACTCTCTCTCCTGCCAGTGTCTCTCACTCTCTCCTGAGCTGTGAATGGGTCTGGCCTCTCTCTCAACAGGAGCTGTCTTTTGAGTTATTTCCAGCTGAAGCTCCAGTCTAATGATGCAGATTGGGACTTGGGGGAATACATCTCCCATGTTAATGCACAGGAAAGCAAGGACTTTTCATGTTCTGTTACTGCTGTTAATTTGACAGTGGTTTATAACAGCTGTAAGGATGCAGAGTATGTTTGTCCTTACAATGCTAGTTTTCAGCAACTCTAGCTATGGGGGTGTCTAGCTGTCCTTTTATTGATGATTTCTGCAAAAATCTGTATGTGGTGGGATACAAAACACATAGCATGGGACTCTGTGACCAGCTAGCGGTTTCTGCAGCACCAGTGGAAAAGACACCAACTTTGAAACCACCAAAGTAACAGCCAATGCTTTAAGCGCATGGAACACACCAAGGGTACCGCTGAATGGAAGACAGGAATGCACACAGCCAGCTGCTTTGCTCTTTTTATTGCAACAGGTCAACTCCCTAGAAACCAGATCAACATTTGTGCCAAGACTCAGTGTGGTGGATTTATCCAAAATAGCTATTGACCAAGAGAGGGTTCATTCACTTTTCCCCACTTAAAAAAATAATCCTGTCTCTAAATGGGTCCAATTCCACTAAAATCCCCCAATGTTTTAAGTGTGGATGGTTTTAGGGGTGACTAAGTTCCAGCCATCAGTCCAACTCCTCGATCAATGGCTTTTTTGCAGGGGGCAGTTTCCCACCCCACATCTTCTGCAGTTCTTTGGTAACTACATCCACCTCTTTGACTGCCTCCAAATGGGTTTTATATTCCCTTTGTACCTTTAGGGCCAGGACAGTCAAAGATTCCTGGTTCTCATTGACCCAGGAGAGCAGAAATTCACACTTCTTCTTGGCACCATACACCCTGGGCCGCTCCTCTGTTGGCACCAGCTTCTTGGCCTTGCCCAGCAGCCTGGCAAGATGGGAGAGGGCTGCCAAGCTGTAGCCTTTCTGCTTGGCTTGATTCTCCCCCATGAGGATCTGGGCCACTGCCATCATAGCACCTGCATTCCCCAGGGGGCACTCCGGGTACCGGCTGGCTGTCACTGCCTGGAGGGCAGCCTGCAGCGCCTCTGCTGTGGAGTGGAAGCCCTGCCTGGCACCCAATGCCCCGGAGACATCCAGGACCATGTCTGAGAACTCAGGCAGCAGCTCATCTTCACTCAAGTCCCCATTGTAGAGGGTGAGGGCGAAGACGTAGGCATAGAGGACATTAGGCAGCTGGAAGCACACCAGGGGTGAGGCTGGGATGCAGGTCAGGGAGCTCAGTGGTGGAATGGATGCAGACACAGCAGGCACTGAGCTTGGCATTTCTTCAGGCTGCTGGGTGGGTGCCATGCCTGAGCTCTCCTCTGGCTGCCAGGTGCCCGTGGGGGGGTAAGCACCTTGGGGTACCGGTGGCTGCTGGATGGGTGCTGAGCCTGGGATCTTCTTCTCTGGCTTCTGGGTGCCCGCAGGGGGCTGGGTATCCCCAGCTTCCTGGGCACCGCCAGCACTCCCCAGCTCCTGGACCAACCCCCGGCCCCATCCCCGCCACCAGGGCCTCCAGGGGGGCAGGAAGGTTCCAATCTCCCCGCTGCTCAGCAGGCGCTGAAAGGCGGCCTTTTCGGCCAGACTGAGCCGCTCCCACAGACCGTCGTCCTGGTCCTCCAGGTCGCGGCCTAGCTGGGGCTCCGCGTCCTCGAGCTCGCGTAGCTCCCGCAGCCGGAGCAGCGCCTCTTTCAGGCGGGTTCGGGAAGCCGGGTCCCCCCGCTGGCCCTGGAGCCGGAGCAGCAGCTGCTGGCGGTGGAAAGCCTCGGCGCAGGCCCCGTGGCCCCGGTAACAGGGCACCGAGCAGAAACGCATGTTACAGCGGGGGCACGTGTAGGGGGCCCGCTCCCGCAGGCACAGGGCGCAGGGCTCCGCCGCCTCCATCTTGGCAGCGCTCGGGCATTTCCGCCTTCCGCCACAGCCGCTGTTTGGTTCGGCTATTTCCGCCTTCGCGCCGGAAGCGCTCGTACAACTTCGGGTAATTCCGCCCTAGATTCGTAAACTCTCGGGCGTTTCGCCTCTTCAGCTTCGGAACTCCACACCCTTTCGGCTATTTCCGGCGACCACTGCATAAGGGTCGAGCTGTTCCAGGGAATGAGTCTGCGGCATGGTGGCCGCCCCTGCCCTTACAAAGCTGGCACCCATATCTGAATAATCCCTGCATTGATCACCCCCTCCCACTTCTGTCACTATCCTCTCTGTTAAAAAATGAGCCTGCTCCACCCCCAAGGTAGCTGCAGCAAAATTGCTTTGGTTCTTGCAGAATGGAGCCCCAGGAAAGTCTGTACATTTCCTCTCCTTGCTTCTTCCTAGAATTACAGATCCAGCACTACACCCTCAAAGGTGCAGTAATAACAAAGCAGCAGCACAGTCCCGCCCCACACACCAAGTCATCACTGTAAAGCCAGGTGGAATAACACTTGGGCCTTCCGTCCAAGGATCTCCCAGCACTTCTCAAATATTGACACATTAAGCCATAACTGCCTGAGAAGTATTGTCTCCCCATTACAGACGGAGAAACTGGCACACAGAGACAGACAGATTTGAGCTATATGAAGTGAGCAGCACTAAAGCCCCGCTCATGTCTTCCACTCTTTAGTCTAAATCATTAAGTGGGGAACAGGACTGAGCTACCCAGGTTCTCAATGCAGCTCAGAGTACTAGATCAGTATTTGGTCCTGACATGAGGGCAGGAGACTGGACTTGATGACCTCTCGAGGTCTCTTCCAGTCCTAGAATCTATGAATCAATCTTTTTGTTCTTTGTTTCTACTAATCTGTTTAAGCAGAGGATAAACAGTTGCCTGCTCATTGTAGCAACAGCTTCCAGAAGGGTTTTCCACCCCTAGATTTTGGACACCAAAATGAGCAGCTCTGCAGAGACTTCTACTGGGAGAAACAGAATCTGCACTGTTGTAAAGAGAAAGTGAGTTCAGAATTCAGCTCACAGAGCAGACAAAACTAGCACTCATTCCCCTTCAGGTTGGAGTGCCAGTAATGAAGGTTGTCTACAAGACATGGAATGCACTGAGGCTTCAGTGACCATGCAGCGGTATGTAAACTCTCAGAAGACAGCAGGTAGGGCAACCCGTGGGTCATCGCCAGTTGTCCGGACCTAGCTCCTCCCCAACCTCTCTTTCTCAGCCACTCACAGCTGGTTCCCTCCCTTGAAGTGCCCCAGAGGAATCTGAAGCACAGGCAGGCAGGAGTGGCTAGGACTCAAGGGCATCTTGAACAGGGCCAGCTCACATGCAAGGGGAGGGAAAAGAGAATGCCCCCCACCCCATGGGTTTCAGGATGCTGAGAATGAAAGCAGCCACAAGACAGCACGCTCAGGTGACATCTGCTTTATTGGGTGAGGTGTGCCATTTAGGAGTTAGCATTGGGGCCCTTCTTCTTGCCAAAGCCTGGCACAATATTGACAAAGCGCCGGTTGTACTGCATGCGTCTCTTGGCACGGCCAGTCTTCTTCTTCTTCTTCTCTTGCTTGGCAACCTTTGAGGGAAAGAGCACAGTTAGCTTAGCAACATGCCAAGAGGGGGTGGGACTCCTGGCTTCTAGTGCCCCAGTGTGAACCACTAGGCTGCAGTGGTCTCAGTGTTTACTGATATCAAATTGCAACAAACCCTCAAGGTCTGCAGCAGGTGAAACAAACAGCCCCTGCTTACATCAATGCACCAAAAGAATCACTTACCTTGGGAGTCTGGCCTCTCACCTTCCCAGCACGAGCCAGGGAGCCATGGACCTTACCTGGAGAGAGAAATCAGGAGAGCTGCACTCAAGTGCCACAGGACACTGGGTAATATGTAGTGTGGCTGGGACACTGGTGTGGTTGCCCTGGTGGCCAGATTCATTCCAATTTTGTCATTCCAGGTCCTGCATTTTATTCACTAGTCCTTTAAGTTAACCCATGTGTCACCAGCACCCTGGTAACTGGCTCCTGAACCTCCTTTGTAAAAGAGACATGGTGGCTGAGGGCCAATAAGGGTAAGACTAGCACCGTGGCTGGCCCAGATCAGCTGACTCAGTCTCACAGGGCTACAGAACTGCAGCGTAGACTTTCAGGCTCAGGCTGGAGCTTGGGCTCTGAGACCGTGTGAACAGGGAGTCTCAGAGCCCAGGCTCCAGCCAGAACATCTAGACTGCTATTTTTAGCCCCACAGCTTGAGTCAGCTGATCAGTGTTCTGAGACTCTTGTGCTTTGGGTATTGTCATCATTTTTGGGTTGTTGTTTTTTTAAATCACAGTGTAGCTGTATCTCGAAGGACTGACAAGGTTCCCACAACCAATCCAACCCCAATGGGCTTCAGTCCTGGACTGGAGGGGAGTTCAGTATGTTCTATTCACCCTGGGGCCTCAGACTGAATATGAGGGGCTGACGTGGATCCCTGTACAGTGGGCTGAGACCCAGCAAGCTTGTTTTACACAGGCATCCTCCAGGTCCTCTGGCTTCTCATGCACCATTCAGAGCCCCAATGGCTGCAGTGATCTTAGTCTAGCATGACCCTGCTGTAGCTGGCAGAGTTAACAGCTTGGCCATCCCCTCTTGAAACCCAGCTAAAGAGCTCAGTGGGATGAACTCTTTTGCATGCCTCTTCCACCTGTCCAGGAGCCTTATCTGGGATTTGAGTCTAGTACACCTCTCCCAGAACCTTTTAATAAATACTTACCACCCAGCATGCGAGCAGCCACCTCCAGGGTGGTAAACTCGCTGATGCCACATTGCCCAATGAGAGATTCATCCTCCAAGGGAGTTCCACCCAAGAGAACCACCTGATCCTCAGGTGCGATGCCCTCCAGGGACTCAATGTGAGCCTGACAGGAGACACAAGGTACAGAGAGGTACAGTCAGCTGGTGAGGTCAGGAGAGCAAAGCTAATCAAGCACCTTCCTCAAGTCAGCAGGCATCACTGTAATCCTCCCCATAACATGAGGTAGAGGTGTGCTATCCAAGGGGACACAGTATCCCAGATCAAAGAGTGTTTCTTTCTGGGCAGCACAATGCTAAAAAGGTTGAGTGGGTGGAAGGAGCTCAGATCCCACTGCCACAGATCAGGAACGAGGAGGACTGATTAATGAGGAGAGTTAGAGCTGTCCAGACTGGCTTTGCAGGGAAAGAGATGATGCATTCCAACAGTCTCTGGGGATATGAATGGGGTAAATGCCATGGAGGGAAAGGAATCCATGCACTAGGACACAGACAGGAGCTATAGAAAAGCCTGACCAAATAGTTTAGAGTGGCACTGAGGAAGGATACCACTGAGTTATGGGGTGAAACTAACAGCCCTTCATTCAAACTGCAAGGCCAAATGCAATTACCCCAATTACAATTTGGTGTCACAGAAAGTGCCAGGGAGATTTTAGTGACAAGCAATCGGGAATGTTTAATATTTCTTCCGAAGAGCAGACACAAGGGAGTACTGGTTGAGGTCAGCATTGACTAAGAGGGGAGAGCAACCGCTCCTAAGCTCAATCCCACCCCCACACCCCCTGCAGCACAGCCTTTCCAATACCATGATGGGACACTGGAATCAGCACAGAATGCCCCTTACTGACTCAACTCCAGAGCACCTTGGCTTCCTGTGAAGGTCTTCCATTCAAGTTCTGGACTAGGAAGCATATGCTCAGCTTATAATGTTAAGATCAAAGCCTGATGTGGTCCAGCTTTGGGCAGCCATGTCCCTATGATTCTCTCAACACAGATCACGCAGAGGAAAGGGACCTGCAGTGCCCAATACCTTCTTTGCCAATATTTATGATCAGAAATCAGCAGCAATTCTACCCCTGCCCTTCCCCTCGGGCATGAGCAATCAGCTGAAGGATGCATTGAAAAGCCTTACAGAATTGTTTAGGGTGGCATAGGGGGGCACAGAGAGAGAGAGAGAGAGAGAGAGAGTATGTGGCTAGCGAATCCTTACCTTAATGTGAGCTACTGTTTCCTGGCCAGACACCTCAAGGGTGTGCAGGTTCTGAGCACGGATGAACAGCTGCATGGTTCCAGCTATGCTGAATGGACAGAACAACAAGTGTTAAGGCAATTTACCTGAGACCAGGCCATTCCCACAGCAGGCTAAAGACATTAGGCCTCACATTCTGTGGCTACATTGCACTAGACGGGCTGAGAGAAAAAAGCAGCTTCCCTGTCAGATTTCACAGCAGCTACCCAGTAACCTACTGGGAGCTCTACAGATAAAACCCAAACAGAAAACAAGCAGACATCATGAGCCAGTGAAATACCTACAAATAGAACCCAGGAGTCCTGACTACCAGCACCCCTGCTGTAATCCACTAGACCTGCCTCCCCTCCACTTCCAGAGCCAGTGACAAACCCTGAAAGAGAGCCCAGAAGTTCTGTCACTGGCTTAAACAGAAGAGCAAGTAATGGAACTCAGAAGACCTGGCTCCCAGCCCCCTTCTCTAGCTGTGAATCCCATATCGAAACATGAGTTAAGGGACTTAGCCTGCAGCAGTAAATCATTACCTACACAATACAATCAGGATACCTGCCTGTGCCAGGGTTTGGGTATCTCCAAAGGCCCTGGAATTCTGCTCTGACTGCCTCAGATCAAGCACAATATAGCCAAAGTCAGTCTCTGCACCTTCCCAACAATGGCAGAGGTTTCAGGTAGCAGATCTGCTAGGGCATAAACAAGGAAACTTTACTGATGCTCCTCCCCAGATGGACTTTGCTGCCACCCCAGCAACAGACAGTACTGGTAAAAAGTCAATGCCACCTGCTGGGCCTGGATTAGTCTGAAGGGTTGTGTAACATGTGGAAGTCTGGATACACTTGAGTAGCAGCATCCTTAGTATGCCACAAACAGAACCCAGGAGTTCTGACTCCCAGTCCTCCCCTGCTCTAAAACCCACTGACTCCACTTTCCTCCCAGATCTGAAGCCAGGAGTGGTTCACGAGGGAATGAGGCTTAAAAGGGCCCAGCTGAGCTAGCCAACTTTACCAGGAGATGCAGAATGGGGAGCCACTTCCCAATGACCAGCACCTTGGGAGAGACACAAGGCACCCGGCACCATCCAGGGATCTACTCACTAGTCACAAGCCATGACATAAGTCAGCCCCAATCCTTCTCACAGTTTGCCTGTGAGCCCCATCTGCCCCTTCCTTGCCCACGTTGGGCTCCTGTTCCAGACCAGGCCAGCGAGGCGCCTGGTCCACTGCAGTGGTGGAGCAAGAGGCGGGGGAGCCGCCTCCCTTCACTCACCCAAGGGGTTTCCTACCCGCCACCCAAGACCCATCTCCACCCCGCACCACAACTGTCAGCCACCCCATGCCGCCCCCGAACCACGACCCCCCGGGGACGGGTGAGACGAGGGCTGCTTCGTGTCCCGCCCCATTCTGAACCCCCCTCCCCCAGCTCACCAAACCAGCCCTCCCACCGGCGTCACCCACCGCCTGATCCAGCCCCCCGGATCCCCCCGAGCCTCCCCCAGGCCGCGCTCTCAGGCGGGCAGAACATCAGGGCCTCACTCACCACGAGACGCCACCACCATACAAGATGGAGCTGGAAAGAGAAAGTTGACCGGGAGCGCGCACGCTGATATACGTACAGGGAGACGCGCGCGGTGCGTAAAGCGTCACGTCATACACGATCGGCTGTCGCCCGCGGAGGCGTCCTATTTTTACGTCACAACCCCTCCCCTCGGTCCCAGCAGCAAGATGGCGGCGGCCGTAGCCTTAGCGGGGCTGAGGAGGCGGCCAGGTGGCGTGTGGGGCGCGGGGGCCCGGCGGCTGCTGCAGGTGACTGCCCGGCAGGTACCGGGGAGGGGGGGGCTCAGGTGGCCGGTTCGTCCTTACCGCCTGCAGCCACGGCCCGCCCCCCGCAGCGCTACGCGGCTACGGGGTGACTCTCCTGCCCCACTGAAACGGCGCCCGCCGTGGGGCGGGACTAGGGTGACCAGATGTCCTGATTTTATAGGGACAGTCCTGATTTTTGGGGCTTTTTTTTATATGGACTCCTATTTCCCCCACCCCCTGTCCCGATTTTTCACACTTGCTGTCTGGTCACCCTAGGCGGGACAGGCAGCGCATGGCTCCTGCAGGCGGGATAGCATAAGAACAGCACCTGAAGGTTATTTATCCTCCCCCCTTGCATTTCAGAGCCAGTCCCGGGACAAACCTGAGACCCGCCACCCCCGTTATCCCGAGATTGTGGAATCCACTGAAGAATATAAATTTGTGGAGAGACTCATTCCACCCACCAGAATTCCTGCTCCCCCCAAACACGCCCAGTACCCCACCCCCTCTGGCTGGAGCGCCCCATCAGGTAACAGTATAGGGCACCTGTCCTGGAGCTGGGTTTGGAAGGATTCCATTTATCAGTAAAGGTCAATTTCACTGCATGCACCCAAACCACTGAAATATTTCTAGTGATAATTGACATTTACAGATAGTCAACATAAAAATACTGCTTGAGAACTTAATTTGGTTTAAGGATATTTACTTTGTATATTTTGATATGTGATATTGAGTTTATAGTTTAATGGTTATAAAGCTTTAACTTTGAATTTCAACATGTCTAATTTCCCACAATTGTGAAAATTTAAATCAACAAAATGCTTAAAATCCATGATTTTTCACAACTGGAAATTTAAATTGAAAAAGTTGCTTAAAACATTATTATCCGTCAAAACAAAAAAAATAATCAAATTCTGCCAAGCCTACTTGTAGCAACTGTCGTTGAGTGCCAAGTTTCAGAGGGGTAGCTGTGTTAGTCTGGATCCTCAAAAACAAGGAGGAGTCCAGTGGCACCTTAAAGACTAACAGTTTTATTTGGGCATAAGCTTTCGTGGGTAAAAAACCCACTTCTTCAGATGCATGGAGTGAAAATTACAGATACAGGCATAAATATATATTGGCACATGAAGAGAAGGGAAGTTCTCCACTTGTTGAGTGCTGATTTAGCATGCTGTGCCTGTATCCCAGTTCTGCATTGACTAGCTCCTCCCACCAATGAGATAAGAGCCCAAGATGGTGCTGTTGTGGGGAAGACCAGCTTTGGCCTGAGCTAGAGGAGTGGTTTCCAACCTTTTTATGCTCAAGATCACTTTTTGAATTTAAGGGCAACCCAGAATCAACACACACACACACCCCGCTCACTCCATCTCCCCCCATTGCTTGCTCTTCTCCAACCTCACTCACTTTCACTGGCCTGGGGTAGAGGTAGGGGCAGGGCTGTCCCTACCCATATGCAAAGTATGCAGCTGCGTAGGGCACCAGGAAATTTGGGGCACCACATTTCCTGGTGCCCTGTGCAGCTGCGTGCTGCTCCAGCCCTTCCTCTTTCCACCCCTGCTCTGCCCCAGCCCTGCCCTCCACCTTTTCACCAAAGCCCCAGCCCTGCCCCGCCCCAGCCCTGCCCCTACTCCCCTGAGGACTGCAGCAGGGCTGGGCCTGCACTCACCAGCACCTGGAAGTGCAGCAACCCACCTGTGCTGCCAGTGAGTGCTGGGGGCTGGTTCTCCTCCCCCCACCACGGAGGCCTGGGGCCAGCCCCACCCGTGGGTTGGGGGGCTGCGTACATCCTAGAATAGCTAGGGATAGCCCTGGGTAGGGGGTTGAGGTTTGGGAGAGAGTGCAGGCTCTGGGCTGGGGGGTTTGCAATGTGGGAAGGGGTTCTGGGCTAAGCCTGGGGCAGGGGTGCAGTAGGGGGTGAGGGATGGAAGCTCTGGGAGGGAGTTTCGGTACAGGAGGGAGGGGGTCAGGGCTGGGGTGCAGGAGGGGGTTTGGGGTGCTGGCTCTGGGAGGGGGCTGGGATTGGGGTGCAGCCTCCTGCTGGGCAGAACTTACCATGGGTGGCTCCTGGTCAGCGGCGCAGCAGGCTCCCTGCCTGCTCCACTCCAATCCTGGAAGGGACCAATGTGCCCCTGCATGCTGCCCCTCTCTGCAAGCACTGCCCCCGCATCTACCATTGGCCACAGCTCCCTGTTCCCGGCCAATGGGAACTGCGGGGTGGTGCTTGCAGGCAGGCAGCAGTGTGCAGAGAGAGACCCCTGCTCCCCCTGGGGCCTGCACTGGCCACTTCCAGGAGCCGTGTGGGGCCGGGGCAGGCAGGGAGCAAGCTTTAGTGGCAGTCCCGCTGCACTGCCGGAGATCCTCTAGGATTGTGGTGACCGCTATTCCAGAGTATCTTAGAACATCCAGTGCTCTTAAGTGAAGGGGAACTAGTGTCACACCTACATTTTTTCCACCAGATTATGGGTTATGCTGCAGTAAGTGCATTGAATGTTAGCAAGTCCCATATGCTCCTTAAAACATTTTTCCATGTGATTTTCAAGTGGTGGGTTTTGGTCACAGTGCTATATATTCCTATGACTCAGATTATTTATTTTAGTCTGAGGAAGTTTTCATACAGTAAGAGTTAGGTGCCCTTTGTCTCTGAAAATTTCCCCCCATAGTGCTGCATAACCCTAAAGGGCATATGAGCCTAGAGCAAAAAGATACATTTTCTCAGATCAGAAGGCACCCAACCCGCAGTACTCTTTAACTTTGACTTCTAACACCACAAACTGGCCCCTAACTCTGGCCTCACTTCCTGTAACTTAATTTGAGCTACAGTCACTGTTGCTTGCATGTTTTATTTAAAGGATTTGTGGTTTTACGAGTAAGGTACAAAGTGATCAAGGCTTGTAGTAGTCCTTCCAGCAGGGTATGTTGCCTCTTTGACTGGAATAGGCTTACCCCTCTGTTTCTAAAGCTTGAGAAATACAAGCCTTGTTAAGCAGTTGGCATCAGAAAAGTGACTAAAATTTATTCGTCAGATTTCTAGCCAAGCTACGGCATATGAGCAGGCATCTGTTCTGCCTTTATGCATAAGTCAGCTAAATTCTGATTGCATTTTTGCCAGGAACAACCCAGTTGGATTTTTAGGTGGTACTGGGAGTCTGTGGTACGGAGAGTAGAGTTGCAAACTGAGATGACTTGGAGCTTCACCAGGGTCACTTTTCTGATCTGAGCTCACTAGTGGAGCATGCAGAGCAGACAGTGGTCTGGCCTAGAGTTGAAATCAGCTTTTTTGATTAGATACTCCACCTGCCCTTCCTTACTTTGTGAGACGGTCCCGCATGCACAACGTTCCAGTCTATAAGGACATCACCAGTGGCAATAGGAGGATGACTGTTATCAGGAAAATCGAAGGAGATATCTGGGTATGCGCCATTCCAACTCATTCCTAACAGCCTACCAATGATGATACAGCTTCTTAAACAATGCATATTCAGTGATTCTCCTTACCCCAAAAGGGAATGCAAATTTAATAATAGTAGGAGAATGTGTATTGAGTGTATCCTGCAGAAGTCAGTTTCACAGCCAGAGAAATATAGCTAGGGCCCTACCAATTCTCACAGCCCATTTTGATCAAATTCAGTCATAGGATTTTAAAAATGGTAAATTTCATTTTAGCTATTTAAATTTGAAATTCCATGGTGTAACTGTAGGGGTCCTGACCCAAAAAGGAGTGGGGGGGGGGGGGGGGGGTTGGTTGCAGTACTGCTACTCTTACTTCTGCACTGCTGGTGGCAGCACTGCCTTCAGAGCTGAGCAGCTGGAGAATGGCAGCTGCTGGCCAGGAGCTGAGCTCGGAAGGCAGAGCCGCTGCCACCAGCAGTGCAAAAGTAGGGATAACATGGTATAGTATGAGCACAGAAGTAAGGGTGACAATACCATAGCCCCCTAAAATAACCTTGTGATCTCCCTGCAACTGCCTTTTGGGTCAGGACCCCCAATTTGAGAAACACTGGTCTCCCCCCATGAAATCTGTATAGTATAGGGTAAAAGCCCACAAAAGACCAGATTTCACTGTTTGACACATGTTTTTCATGGCCATGAATTTGGTAGGGCCCTAAATACAGCTTTGTAAGAGACAGTTACATATTCCCCAGAGTAACAGCCACTACAGTAATATTAGTTAGGAAAAAGCTAATAGGGATGCTATCCTAGTCCAGAATAAGGAGCAAAACTTTCTTTCTTGAGATCATTTTCCTCCTTGCATGGATGCAGAAAATGGAGAGTTATATTTGTTAGACTCATCTACCACCCCAGGAAACAAAATACCAGACTAGCTGGACCATTGACACTGCTATTCTGGCAGCTCCTACAAGACAATTAACATAATAACATCTCTGAACTGTTTAGTGTTATGCCTTACACATGCCTAGCTTTAAACCAAGACAGTCAAACTAGCTCTTAACTGCTGAAAGCCTGGCCTAGTGTTTGATGCCTATAAACTTTTGGGCTGTCATTATTTGATAGTTATATTGAGACTTTATTCTTGTTCTGTTTCTTTAACCTCAGGCCCTGGAAGAGGAAGTTAAGGAGTTCCTCACTCAGCTTGCTGGGAAACCACCACCTATTCAAGTCAATGAAATCACCGGCAGCATCCGTATCAAGGGCTATTTTGACAATGAACTGAAAGAGTGGTTGTTGAACAAGGGGTTTTAAATAAACCAACTATCCCGTTTTCTTTGTGCTGATGAATGCTATCTGTCCCCTTCTGAGGAGGATGTGTTTTCTTGATCAGAGCTATCCTAGACCTAGATGAACCAGTCTTATTTTTTATGCAACAGCAGCAAGGAACCACAGGGTCACAACAAGGTTCCAGTAACCTCCATATTACACCCCATCCAGAGAAGGGGGAAGTGTACACGTAATGTCCTATTAGCACAATGCTTTTTGCCAAGAGAGGGAGCTGTACTATGACATCCATGTGAAAGTGAACAAAACTCCATCCTCTGCTGCGCTGAAGAACAATGTCTGATTAATTGCACGTTTATTTATACCACATGAAATGTACAGGAAAAGTTTACAAAATGACCCTTCCCTGGGTGACTGTTGCAATAAAGTTAATTAAAAAAAAAACACAAAAGTTCTGTTCTATGAGCTCCAATAAGGGATTGTTCCTTTGTTGCTGCTGCCAAATGAGTTCAGCTTTTGGATCCCCATTGTGTCTGCAGTGAGGCCAGTTTGAGTTCACTGTATACAGGAAGGGATTCTTAGACATTTCCATCTAAAAGAGATCAGTTCAGTGCAAAGAGGCAGTGCCCACTCTGTGGCTGCCATTGGAGGTGAAGGCTAGACATGATCTAACCTGGTTCATAATGTGGGCTAAGGAAGGAGTTAGGGCAGCTCACTGCAATGAGAGGAGAAATGGGGCTTTTTTAACAAGGCAGTTCAGTTTCCCTCTCTTACAAAGAGTCAACAGCCACTTTCCTTTCACTTCTTGTTTTCTTGGAAGCAAGTGTAAAGTGGCTACTCCTTGATCTTTTGAACTGGTCATGCATCTCACACTGTGTCACTTTCAGCTCTGAGAGTAATATTGGCTGTAGTTCCATGGATTTTGATACCCGTAGACGCCGTAGTTCTACATTTGAAACAGAAGAGAGAACATAGTTATTGTCAGAGTGGGGCAAAGCATGAGACTAACTTCTCCCCCAGTATTAAGGAAATTCCTTTGACAGTAAGGCCACCATAAAGAATTAAATTTCTATAGCACCCTTAACCCAAAGGATCCAAACACTATACATAAAGGAAGCACTTCATCCACCTCTGGAGTTCAATATGACCACTCTTAAACAGCTCACAGTAACACTGGATGAGGATAGGAAAGTGAAGAGTCTGTCATGCTGGATCAGACCAATGATTCATCTAGTCCCATATATCCTGCAGTAGCACCAATCAGTTATTGGGGCTGGAGAAGGGAGGTTTACATCTTATGAAGGCTAAGAATGTGTAGTTGTGGAGCAAATCCCATAGGCAAATAAAACGAAGGGGGGGAGGAGAGAACAGGGCAAGTAACTTGCCCAAAGGTCAGTGAGTCAGTGGTGGTAGAGGTGGGAATAAAACCTGAGAGCCCTGACTTCCTGTTCTAGCCACAAAAGCTCATTCCCCTTCCAGAACTGGGACTAGAACACAGGAGGGCTAACTCTCAGTTCCTCGGCTAACCACCAGAAAACTCTCCAAGCTAGGAATAGAACCCAGGAATCCTGAACCCCAGCCCTTTGATCCGATCACCAGACCACACTCTCTTCTTTATTAAAGACCCCAGAACTTTGTTAACACACAGTTCAGGCTGCCCAGCCCTGCCTCGTGCTCTTCCAGAATGTGCAGAGTGACTAACCAAAAACCTTTTAAAACCAGAAAATACAGAACTAAGGCACATACTACCTCTTCAATGCAAACTTAACTCTGCCCACTACCCCGCAGCTGGCAATAGCTCCTAGGAATGGATCAGTAAGGGCCGTGGTGAAGAATAAAATTACAAAGAGATATGGTGGATTTTCCATCTCTTCAGGTCTTCGAATCCAGACTGGATGCTTTAGTCAATCACAAGTTATTGGGCTCAATATAGAGGTAACTGGGTGAAATTCTCTGGCTTGTGTTGTACAGGTGGTCAGACTAGAAGATCCAATTTTCATTGCTTGTCTTAAAAGCTATGAATTTACAATAAGGAGATACAAGGAAGTTCTAAGAGAAAGTGCCATTGTGTTTTCCAGAGATCCAAATTCCAGCATTTATCTGTATGCACACCACCTGCATTCAGTGTTAGATGTAGCTAAATGAATGGTGAAGGGATTGGTTGGAGCATCGTTGCAGACCTGTTACTGTGATATGAGAGGTTCACAGTACCTGGAGGGATTAAGTATGCCTCTTTTCAGTGCTGAGTTCTGCAGGTTGTGTCAACAGAGGTACACAAGGGTGTCTTCTTGCCATAGGGATTTTGTTGGTAATCTGTGGTCTCTAAGGCTTTGTGAGGGATAAATGAAGGCAATGTCTCAAAAGGAATCCTCATGGCAAGAGTGAAGGGGAGGTAACGTTTAGCAAGTCTGAAGTGGTTTGTGTGAAGTAGGTTGTGTTTGAGTGTAAGTACCTCTTGTTCACCACACCTGACCAAATGCAAGGATTGCCTTAGCAAAAAGGTGCTGTCAGACTGGGTCTTACAGTGCTCATGTGCTCTGTAGCATCTGTGAAGGAGAATGCTAGTATGGGTGTTATTGGCATGGTAGAGCATTGCTCAAAGAGGAAAGAGTTAAGGTACATCCCCTGTCCTTCCCCACAAAGCAACCTTAACTCTTCATTTCCTGGTGTTCTGTGGTTTAAACTTAGCCATTCTCCACATTCTGGAAGGGCACAAGACACCATGAAGGCAACCTTGACATTTTTAGGCATTTAATTTCCTCTTTTTTTTTTTTTTTTTTAAATAATCTCTCAGCACCTCCACAACACAGCCTCCTTCTCCACTGTTCAACATCCAAATTTGACCCACTAACCCTATCCCCACATCCCTGTGAGACACATCAAGTTCAAAACAATCTGAATCACCATGCAGATTTTATAGCAATCATCTTAACCGTTAAGCAACTCGCAACCTGAACTATAGCAGAGCTGCTGTTCTGCTATAACATGGAAACATGTCACACACATTTATTTCAATCCTGCCAGATGCATTAGCATACAGAGCTCAGAAAACCGCATTAGTGCCACACTGCTGACCTGATACCAGGTGCTGTAGTTATAAGCAGCTGCTGGATTGGTACTCATATCTCCACCCATCAGTGGTGGGATGCCTGCAGTAGTGACCGCAGGGTTGACCATCCCAGGAGAGTCCTCAGCTCTCAGCTTTTTGTCTTCTGGTTCGTCAGTGCAGCTGGGAAAAAAATTAAAATGCAATCAGTAACTCGGTTCATAGCACAGGACCTAGAGGGGTCTGGAATCAGAGAGAGGAAACCTAGTATGGTACACAGGACATCCTTGTCTGGGCTCTAGGATGAGCATTACTTCATTAAGGATGTCAATCATCAAAAATGCTGCTTAGTCTGCGTACAACAATTGGCAAGCAGGAGTCTTAACTGAGCAGGGTGGCATTCAAGATCAGATACTGACAGCTCTGGTGCACCATAAAGCAATCAGGATTGGAAGGAGCCTCCTGTGTCAAATCCAATCCATGGTATCACAAGCAACCTCATGTTACAATCCAGTTTATAAACTTATCAAGGTCCATCTTCAAACTAGTTTGGTTGTTTGCCCCCACTGCCTCTACTGGCAGACTGTTCCAGAATATCAATCCTTTCTAATTTCCAGCCTAAATTTATTCTTGGCCAGTTTATCTCCATTTGTTCTTGTGCCATCATTGTCCTTTAGCCTCGACAGCTCTTCTCCCTCCCTGAGGTCTATCTCCCAGTGTATTGATAGAGAGCCATCAGATCCCTTCTCAGCCTTCGTTTTGCCATGTTAGACAAGCCCAGTTCTTTCAGTCTCTGCTCATAAGACTGGTTCTCATTCCCATCATCCTAGGAGCCCTGCTCTGCATACATTCCACTTTGGATTCATCTTTCTTGAACACAGGTGATCATCAGGCTTGTACACATTATTCCAGATGAGGTCTTATAAGTGCCTTGTCCAATGACATTATTACTTCCCTATCTCTACTGTAAATCTCTCACCTGATAGTATTGCATTTCCCCTTTACATGGCTGCATCACATTGGTTGCTCTCAGTAATTCTGTGATTGACTAATACACTGACATCTTTTCTTCCTCATTTCCAACTGATGAGCACCCAGCTTATAGCAGAAATTAGTTTCTAAGTGCATAACCTTGTACTTTGTACTATTAAATTTTCTATTACTCCAGTCCTCAAGATTGGCCATCCCTGAACTAGACAAACTGTACCTCACAAGCTGCATGCGGCTCTTTTACAGTTAAAGTGTGGCTCACTGAGCCCCCCACTTTCCCCCCTATTCTCCACCTATCAGGCTGGGGGGAGAGCTCGGGGCTTCTGCCCTGCAGCAGGGTGGTGGGGCTAGGGGCTTCTGCCAAAGATAACTGGTGCCTGCGGAGAGTTGGGGGCACAATTTATATATGGAGATATACCTATACCTATCTCATAGAACTGGAAGGGACCCTGAAAGGTCATCGAGTCCAGCCCCCTGCCTTCACTAGCAGGACCAAGTACTGATTTTTGCCCCAGATCCCTAAGTGGCCCCCTCAAGGATTGAACTCATAACCCTGGGTTTAGCAGGCCAATGCTCAAACCACTGAGCTATCCCTCCCCCTTCCGCAACAGCTTGAGTCACACACCCCAGGCATGCCCCCACCTTACCCTCAGCAACCCCTCCCCGCAGGTCCCAGGTGTTAGCTCCACGTGGAGAGGCAGTAGCAAACAGATGGGAGCTGCGGGGAGGAACATCGTCTCTGGTTTCTGCCCAGCAGGGAGGGGTTCTTGGGGCTTCAGCGCCGTGGGGCACGCTTGCCGGGGCTTGGCGCTTCAACAAGAGCGGGGCTGAAGCCCCAAGAGGCATTCCCTGGCTCTCAAACTTCTGAAGATTGTCATATTTGGCTTGGAGGGTCAGTAAGTTTGGCCACCCCGATCTAGTTCTTCCTATATAATATTCTGACCCTCCTCTCTATTCATGACACTTCCCAAAGTATGAGAGACTGTTTAAAATCTGGTAGCATCTGTGCCATACCCATTTTCAGGGGCTCTTTTCCTGGTCATCTGGTGTTTGAGGAACTTCTGGTGGTCATCATACGCTGTCAGCAAGCTGGGAAGACAGAAGGGGACAGATGGTTAAGAACAGGAGAACTTGCTGTGTGTGTGTTTCAGTGATTTTACCAAAGTTTGCACTGGTGAGAAGAGAAAGCTTTGTGCCTCTAACTTTGAACGTGCTTTGTTTTGCCCCAAGCTTCATTTGGCCCCTGGTGCTCCCTAGCAGAGGTGGGAATAGAAGTGGCATGCTAAACTCCAACCACTTGAGCCAAGTCTTTACCCCCAACAAAATGGGTATTTTACTCCTGCTGAACTCATTCCACCACCGCGGGCCTGTTGAGCAGCTGGTCAGACTGGTGGTCCCTTCTGGCTTTATAACCTATGAAAGAATGATTGTCTCCCTTGTTGGCAGATTTGAAAGATGGAAGATTAGGCCATCAAGTCTCAACTACGATCCCTAGTGGTAATTCAAGGGCAGGGAGCTGGCGTTAGCCACACTGAGACTGATCTGATGTTTGTGGATGCAATTAACCCAAAGTCAGTTCCAGGCTAGAGGATTCTGGGTGTAAGAATAGAGGGCTTAATTCTCTAGAGCCATCAATCAGGTACCTTTCACCAGAGAAGGAGAACCCCAAGAATACTCCCCTCTGTGGGCACTGGGACAGGGGGCAGTGTGGCCTAGTGGATAGTACTCTGGACTGGGATGCAGGAGACCTTGGTTCTATTACCAACTCTACCACTGGCCTTTTGGGTGACCTTGGGCAAGTCACTTCCACGATCTATGCCTCAGTTTCCCCATATGTAAAACGGGGATAATTATACCTGCCAGCTTTGGGTTCTACTGATTAAAAGCACTGTACAAGAATTAGGTACAGTAACTCCTCACTTATCATCATCCCGGTTAATGTTGTTACGTCACTGATCTATTAGAGAACATACTCATTTAAAGTTGCATAATGTCTGCTTGTTTGGCCATGGGGGCTTGGAAGCATGGTGGGCCGGCAGCCCCCCCATCAGCTCCCCTCCACGCCCCCCGCCCTCTGGCAGCCCCACGGATCAGCAACTTCCCCCCCCTCCTTGCGCCTCCTGCCTGCAGCAATCAGCTGTTTTGCGACGTTCAGGAGGCTGGGGGGGGGGGGGGGGGGGGGGGGGGGGGGAAGGAGCAAGGACGCGATGCGCTCGGGGTGTGTGTGTGTGCAGGGGCAGGAAGAGTGGGGCAAGGGTGGAGTGGGGGCAGGGCCTGGGGTTGAACACCCCCTGGTACTTTGGAAAGAACAGCAAGAGGAGCAGCCAGACGATCTATCCTCTTTCACCCTCTGACTTCACCACCTCAACCAAGCTTCACAATCATCATTGATGAGTACAGTATTAAATTGTTTTAAATTGTTTAAAACTTATTCTGTATATGTATGTGTCTTTTGTCTGGCGAAAAACATTTCCCTGGAACCTAACTGCCCTATTTACATTAATTCTTATGGGGAAATTGGATTTGCTTAACATTGTTTCGCTTAAAGTCGCATTTTTCATAACTACAACGTTAAGCGAGGAGTTACTGTATTATCTGACTTTTTGTACCCAAGAGGTGAGGGTCTCAGAAACAGCCCCACGCATACAGGGTGTTCTCTTACCTGTGTATGCTGGACCCAAAGTCCTCAAGGAACTCCACTCTGCGCTGTGAGAAGACAATCTTGGTCTCCTCAGGGAGGCCACTGCTCAGGGCTCTCTCAAAGCAGTTCATGGTGTTGCCTTCATTCTGCCTGACATCGGCACTGAACTCTATCTCCAGGAGGTTGGTGTAGAGCTTCGCATTTTCCTGTGTGACACAGGGGAGAGGGAGAGATCAGAGATGTGGTGCTTGGTCCAGGTGGAAAAGGTATGTTCAGAAGGCACTGGGGAAGTCTTGTTGAAATCTTCCTGCTTCGGTCTTCATTCTTAGGACTAAGGGAAGGGAAGGGAAGGGATAGCTCAGTGGTTTGAGCATTGGCCTGCTAAACCCAGGGTTCTGAGTTCAATCCTTGAGGGGGCCACCTAGGGATCTGGGGCAAAATCAGTACTTGGTCCTGCTAGTGAAGGCAGGGGGCTGGACTCGATGACCTTCTGGGATCCCTTCCAGCTCTATAAGATAAATAAATATATGGAGATATACCTAAGGATGCATGTCCCTCAGCTCCAGGAATTATGGAGAAGTCTCTTCTGCACTCAAAAAATTCCCCAGCTCCTTTCATCCTGATCGTTTATCTATGGGACTCCCTCCTGCCTTACTAAAATGTAGCTGCCTCTGTACTGGAGCGCAACAGCTGTTGACCCAGACAAAAATACCACACCACGATTTAGTACAAGCAGCAAAAGAATCCCACACTCAGATGCAAGTATGAGAGATTGTGTGTGTGGGGAGGAGGAAAGTAGATTTAGTGAGGCAGAATGGACTGGTCTAACCTGGAATTCAGCCAGGACCCTGTCACTAACAGAAGCCAAAATGGCTAATGGTTGGTTGTTGCCCTTTGAACCTTGCTTACCACACTCCCATAAACCCTCGACCTGACTGCTCTCATATTAGAAGTTATTTGACTGGGCCAGTCCAAGAGTCAGGCAGAAGTGTGGTTTAGTGACTGGAACACTGGGAATAAGGATACCTGGGTTCTATTCCCTGCTCTGCCACCACAGGCACATCCTTTCTCAGTGCCTCAGTTCCCCTTGTGACACTGGCAGGCCACAGATGCCAGCTCCTGCCCAGGCTGCAGGCATAAGCTAAGAATCAACAAACTCATAGCTGGAGACCAGACCAGTTCACCTGTATGTTTGTTTTGCTCAAAACAGGTATTAGTCTTATAAGAATGTATTTAGTGTTTAGACTCTATGAAATGCTTGTAAATTGCTGCATTCATTAATCTCACTTGCAATGTCTGTTTTCCATGCTATAAGAAAATATGTAAGTTTTACTTTATAATTTTGAAAATGATCACCTGGTCCTGGGTCGGGGGGGGGGGGGGGGGGGGGGGGGGG